>JAEOAD010002183.1:3787500-4328623 GCA_036365145.1 Orientallactaga sibirica
TTTTCAGTACCAGGCATGTATTCCCTCCCATAGAGCGGGCCTCCAGTTCAATTAGAGAGCAGTTGGTTCCCCCAGAGCAGACATGCCACTGTTGCACTTGTTCAGTCATTTGGCCTGTCTGGCCAAACTTGAGCATCCAGTGTGCACTGTTTTCACCATGGATGACTTCTGTATCCCATAGGGCTGCATGCAGTGCAGCATTTTCCAGCTTTCAGTTGGCTGGTCTACAGGAAGAAGGTTTTCAGTTCAGCACCGGCTTGATTTCTCAGTGACTGTTGGGCCTTGCCAGTAACTGGCTGGACCTGTGAGGAGGCTGGCCTGAACTATTGGACGTGGCCAGGGACCCTGGGCTGTAGGGTTGCAGCTGGCCCTCTCAGGAAGTCCCTGGAGACGGTGACAGCCTTCCCTACGTTGTAGGTTGTAGGGTGCTGTCATTGCCCAGAATGGGCAGAACTGGCGAGGTGCTCCCCCCAGACCCCAAAAGGCTCTGGCCATTCCATAAGTCAGACTTTGCCCCCCATAGTTCCTGACCTTGTGGCTAGCTGCCCAAGAGAGCCTCATGTGGCTGAAGTCACGTAGCCTTCTCACCCCCCACAGTAACAGAAGTCACAGCCTTTTGTTATCTCCTCCTCTGCCCTTTCCCTTCCCTTATCCTTCCTCCATGGCTTTGAAGTTACTAGTCCTTCCGCCACCTAGGTAACAGCCCATAAACTATGCATCTGATTGCCATACAGTCTGTATGTGCTGTCTCAACCTTCCCCAAGTGTTTATAAACCCACTCCCCTTTTGAATAAACAAGTGCCATCCATCAGAAGGTCTCCTGGGTGTTCATTGCCCATCATGTTGTCGTCGCACTCACCTGCTGCTCCAGGAAGGACCCTGCTGCTTCCCTCCCAACTCCTCTCTCCCTTGCCCGGGATGTCGGTGGCCAACGATTCCGGGAATGGTAGACCCACAAGTGACTGTGCTGCCCAGGAATGTGAAGTCTTCAGATATAGGGTCTTACCATCTGTTTCTCAAGGGAAACCAAGGGCCTTGCCAATAGCCTGTAATGTTTTGGAGGCAACAGGGACCTCCCTGGCCAACTACTCACTGGAAGGTATCCCATTCCCCTGGCACTAAAACTTTTCTAGTAATAATCTATGCCTTATGGATGTGCCATTATCCAAAAAAGTAGGTTTTCATATGTCTTATTCAAAATATTTTGAATTTTGATTGACCCTCCCCCTGCCCTTCTTTCACATAATCTCTTCCCCTGGCCTTGCTTAGGCCTTTCTCCTCCCTGCGATCTGTTCTTCTACTTACATATATACAATACCATCCCTTAAAGTCCTTTCCTCTACTCCCTTCCTTATAGCCTATTTCTAGCTTACTGGCCTCTGCTACTGATTTTTGGTTCCAGCTCATACACAAGTCAAAACATTTGTAGCTAGGATCCACCTATGAGGGAGAACATGTGACGTTTGGTTTTCTGGGCCTTGGTTACCTCACTTAGTATAATCCTTTCCAGATCCATCCATTTCCTTGCAAATTTCATAATTTCATTTTTCTTTACTGCTGAATAGAACTCCATTGTGTAAATGTACCACCTCTTTGTTATCTATTCATCTGTGAGGGACATCTAGGCTGGTTCCATTTCCTAGCTATTGTGAATAGAGCAGCAATAAGCATGGTTGTGCAAGTATCTCTAAGGTATGAGAAAAGTCATTAGGATATATGCCTAGGAGTGCTATAACTGGATCATATGGTAAAACTATTTCTAGCTGTCTCAAGAAATTTCCACAATGGCTGGACCAGATTACATTACCACCAACAGTGTAGAAGGGTTCCCCTTTTTCCACATCCTTGCCAACACTTATTGTCATTTCTTTTCTGGATGGTAGCCATTCCAACAGGAGTGAAATGGAATCTCAAAGTGGTTTTAATTTGCATTTCCCTGATGGCTAAGGATGTAGAACACTTTTTAAGATGTTTATATGCCATCTGTGTTTCTTCCTTTGAGAACTCTGTATTTACTTCCATAGCCCATTTTTTCAATTGGGTTGTTTGATTTCTTACTGTTTTGTTTTTTGAGTTCTTTGTATATTCTGGATATTAATCTTCTGTCAGGTGTGTCAAGTGAGAAATTGCAGAAGACATGAGGAAATGGAAAGACATTCCATGTTCTTGGATTGGAAGAATCAATATTGTGAAAATGTCAATCTTACCGAAAGCAATCTACACATTTAATGTAATGCCCATTAAAATTCCAATGGCATTCTTCATAGAAATAGAAATAAAAACAATCCCAAAATTCATTTTGAAGCACAAAAAAACCTCAAATAGCTAAAATAATTTTGAACAAAAATAAGCCTGGTGGTATCACCATACCAATTTTAAGCTATATTACAAAGTCATAGTAACAAAAACAGCATGCTACTGGTACAAAGGCAGACATATATATCAATGGAACAGAATAAAAGACCGAGATGTTAATCCAGGCAGCTACAGCCATCTGATTTTTTGACAAAAAATGCCAAAAATATTAATTTGAGAAAAGAAAGCCTCTTCAACAAGTGGTGCTAGGAAAACTGGATATCTATATGTAGAAGGATGAAAATAGATCCTTGTCTTTCTCCATACACAAGAGTCAAGTCCAAGTGGATCAGAGGCCTTAATATCAGGCCTGAAACTCTGAAATTGCTACAGGAAAAGGTAGGGAAAACCCTTCAACATATTGGCTTAGGCAATGACTTTCTCAATATAACCCCAATTGCTCAGGAAATGAAACCACTAATCAACCACTGGGATCTCATGAAATTACAAAGCTTTTGTAAAGCAAAGGACACTGTGAATAGAGCAAAGAGACAACCTACAGAACAGGCATATATTTTCTAAGGAGTGTTATGGGAAAAATCTGAATCTAAAGAACTGAATTGGGGCATGCTTGTGTCTTGTAGATGGGAAGGGAATTCCCTCTAGCATCGCTGAGACACAGCCGCAGCTTAGCTTGGAGGTCAGATTATTAGTAGATGACAAACAGGGAAAGGAAGCTAGCCTTTCATAGCCCAGGCTGGGTACAGATGGTTCAAAAGCAACAAGTTTATTCTGTAATGTTGCCAAGGCAACAGCAGCTGCTTCTATCATGGCAGAAGGTGGGGGAGGGGAAACCATAGAATAAAGAGGCAGGACAACTCTGCAAATCTCCCAGAGGAAAACAGGAAAGGATACTGCAAAATAACCAATGTTTTCTGGATGAGCCTTCTTCTATGGCACTGGAACTGTCAGCACTGGACAGCAAATGGTGTTTGTCACATTATAATTTGCCCTGAACCAAATGTGAGCCCATGCCTCTTGTCATATCATTTTCCCTTCGGGGTCTCCAAACAGTGGTGGACAGGCTTTCTTACAGCCTTATCCCCTTGGGTGTTAAAACACGTTGATTTTTTTTTTCTGTGACAGGTGCTGTGCTATCTCTTCTCATGGTTGAAAGATGCTCATTATGTTTTTACTGTGTCTGGGTGTGAGAGGAAAGAAAGGGAACGAGGCAGTCTCCTCCTCCTCCTCTCTTTGACTCCCACCTACAAATCTTTTCATTTGTCAAGGAAAAGGATGAAAGGAAGAGAGTGTGGCAGCATGGAGGGAAAGAACATAACCAGTTCAGGGAATGATCTACAGATATGTCACCCCAGGGACAGCAGCCACCACCAGACTCCCCTGCAGAAGGCAGTCTTGATGGGGGAGGGAGGGGCTGCTGGTAGTGTGGGTGAGTAGAGCTGGGTCAGGGCTTCCCACCAGGGCAGAGCCCACTCTGCAAGTGAATAGGCCTTAGAGATGGATCAAAGCTGGAGTGGGACAGAGGGAAAAAGAAACTATCACCTTTAATCTGGCACTTAGGAGGCACAGGTAGGAGGATCATCCTGAGTTTGAGGCCAGCCTGATACTACAGAATGAATTCCAGATTAGCTAAAGTGAAACCCTACCTCAAAAAAAAAAAAAAAAAAAAAAAAAAAGGAAAGAAAGAAACCCTCTATATGGACAGGTTGAGCATCTAAACAGCCTCAGGTGGGAGAAAATGAGAGGTCTGACACACAAGCTCAGGGAGTCTTCTGTCCTGACCCCATCTCCTGTGCTCAGAATCAACAGTCTGCTCTGAAGTGGAGAGAATTTAGAGCCCTACTTGTGTTCAGATGAGACCAAATAGTTTTTAAATGCCAAAGCACTGTGACAACAAGGCTAGATGATAGGAGTCAGGTGATCTGAAGTCAGGCTTGCTGCCCCAGGCTCTTATTCAACTAGCACTTTGGATGCCAGAGCGGGGAGGCCAGCCTCTGTCCTCATCTCACTGTTGTCTAACAGGGGCCCTGAGGCCAGCCCTATGTTGGGGTATAGGTCTAGCAAAGCACTTGGAATGTTGGGCATTGCTAAACATGGGCTGGGACTATGAGGAAGCTGGCCTGGGCTGTTGGACATGGCCGGGGACCTTAGGCTGTGGGGTTGCAACTGGCCTTGTCTTCCGGAACCCAGTCTGGCGACAGAGCAGGCCCTCCCTTCTCTCAAGGTTGTAGTGTGCCCCATCTTTGCCCAGAGTGGGCAGAACTGGCAGGCCCTCCCTCTTTATCCCCAAAGCACCTGACCATTCCATATTCATTTACCCCCTTCCCCTTATGACCTTGTGGCCAGCTGCCCAAGAGACACTTACATGGTAGTAAACAGTCTCCCTGCAGCTGTAGCCATCCAACATGTGGCTGAAGTCATGTAGTTTTTCCTGCCACTTCTGTTATCTCCCTTGCAGCTTCTCCTTTGCAACCTCTGCCTTCCAACACCAGCCAATTAGATAGCAACCCATAAACCTATGTATCCAATCACCTTATAGTCTGTATGTGCCTTCTCAACCTTTCTCAAGCGTTTATAAACCCACCTTTTTAAAAATTTTATTTATATTTTTGGAGAGAGACATAGAGAGGACAGAGAGGGAGAAGGAGACAGATAGAGAATGGGCGCACCAGTAGTCTCTCAGCTGCTGTGAACAAAATCCAGATGTGTGTGCCCCCTTGTGGGCAAGTGCGACATTGTGCTCTTGCGTCACTCTGCATCTGGCTCAATGTGGGACCTGGAGATTGGAACCGGGTTCTTAGGCTTAGCAGGCAGGCGCCTTAACCACTAAGCCATCTCTCCAGCCCAACCCACCCTCTTTTGAATAAACAAGAGCATGCTATCCATCAGACCGTCTCCCAGGTGGTTCATTGCCTGTCACACTCACCCACTCCCCTCAGCTCCTCCTGAACCCGGGACATCGGTGGCCAACGACCCCAGGACAGTGAGGACCCACGCTTGGAACATTACTATTTTTCTTGTTCTCATTTCAGCATGTTTGAACCTGGGAAGGAAGGGAGTTCACCTGTGTTTGCTGCTTGAGTTGAAGAGTAAAGTAGTAAGAAGGAACGCTGCCCAGAAAGCTCTGTTCAGATTGCTAATGTTTAGGTCGCTGTGTGTGTTTAGAAGAGAGCGGGGGGAGGGGGGGCGGTGAGGAAGAGAGAGAGATGGTTTTGGAGGCTGTCAATCTACACCTAGGAAATGGTCAATGCTGGAGTTCAAGTTCAAAGGTCCTCTACAGCCAGGATTTCCTCTTCTTTGTGAAGGTTTCTCTTTTTCTCTTAGGGTTTTCAACTGGTTAGGTGAGGCCTGCCCACATTATAGAAGGCAATTGACTTTTACATGTTCATCTTTGCAAGAAATCTTTTCACAGAAACAGCCATACTGTGTTTGACCCAATATTCAGGTACTATGAATTACCCAGTTATTCTAATGCTGTGAACCTTCTGACAAACCACTGGTCATGACTCTAAAGAGTCAGTCACTCAATAAATGGAGTTCTCCTAACACAGATAGTGGCATGGCTTCTGTCCCGCAGCTGGACCAGATCTCAGTTTCTCTTTATTTGTGCTTTTGAAGGAGGGTGATAGATTGAATGTGAATATTTTTGAACACATTACATATTCTCCTCCTCCATCCTCTTTCTGTACAAATGAAAAGATTTGGAGGTGGGCATCAGGAAGAGGACAGGGAGGAAGAAGAGGAGAGGAAGAAAAGAGGCCAAGCTACTCCTTCCTTTCTTTTCTTTCATGTCCAGACATAGTAAAAACAGCTGGCAGCACTATTTTGGGAGGCTGTGGAACCACTGGGAAAAAGGGTCTAGTTGGCAGGCACAGGTCACTAGGGGCAGGCCTTGAGAGTTACAGCCCACTTCAGCTTTTGGTCTTCCCTCTGCCTCCTGGTCCACTAAGATGTGAAGAGCCTTCATTATTTGCTCCCACTACCATGAACTCCATCATTCCTGCCCTGCTGTGACGGAAGGAAAACACCAGCAGAAGAAGCCTTTCTTTCCTTGAGTTGTCACAGGTATTCTAGAACAGCACTGAGAAAAGTACTGCAAGGATAAAATGAAGAAAAAGAAAATAGAAATCAACAGCAAGTATTATTATAAAAAGGCAATCTGTACCACAGACCCTTTGGTTAATACTTATCTATTCCTATCTCGGACATATCATCTAAAGGGGCCTAGACTTGGGCCAGAAGTCCCACACTCTGCCATTGAAAATCCATGAAGCAGGTCATCGTCCTGACAGCCCATCTTAGTCATGATTGCAGTTCATGGCTGCCTGCCCATCTTCCTTTGTGTGTGTGGAACTCCTTCTGTATTGTGCTATCAGAAGAGGTGTGGGCCCTGGCTTGGAAGCCAAGGACTAGGGTAGGATTTTGGGAGGTGCCTCTTGAGGGTCTAGGCAATGAGGTGCTGCTCTGAGACTGCTGCTTAATGGATTTCCAGAGTACTGGAAATGGATAGCAAAGGCTGCCAGGACGTGCATACCTCTAAGGAACATCTCTAAGAAAACCATAGACAAGTGTACAAACTGAATCACAGTCACCTTTAGAATAGAATATTAAACCAGCAAAAATAAGATGAAGTCAGATACGGCGGCTCTGTTATCATCTTGTTGTTGCCAGGACAAAATGCCTAACAAAAATCAATTTAGGGGGCTGGGGCATTTGCCTGCGAAGCCTAAGGACCCAGGTTCTATTTCCTAGGACTCACGTAAGCCACATGCACAACTGGGTGTTTGTGTCTGGAGTTTGTTTGCAGTGGCTGGAGGCCCTGGCATGCCCATTTGCTCTTTCTCTCTGCCTCTTCCTCTCTCTCTGTCTCAAATAAATAAATAAAACATCTTTAAAAATATTTTAAAAAATCAATTTAGGGCTGGAGAGATGGCTTAGCAGTTGAGGCATTTGCCTGCAAAGCTAAGGGACCCAGGTTCAATTCCCCCATACCCATGTAAAGCCAAATGCACAAGGTGGCATATGCGTCTGGAGTTTGTTTCCAGTGGTTGGAGGCACTGACATGCTCATTTTCTCTGTCTATATATCTGCCTCTTTGTCTGTCTCTTTCAAATATATAAATAAAATATCTTTTAAAATCAGTTTAGCTGAGGAGATGGCTCAGTGGTTAATAGTACTTGCTTGCAAAGCCTGATGGTTGGCGTTAGATTCTGCAGTACCCATGTAAAGTCAAACTCACAAAAAATCAGTTTAAGGCAAAGGGTTTATTTCATCTTACAGTTCCAGGTTAGTGTCCATCATGGCAGTGAAGGCATGGTGGCAGGAGCCTGAGGCAGGTGGTCCCAGTCCACAGTGAGGAAGCAGGGAGTGATGAGCACGTATGTTCTATGGTCTCCTTTTTTCTATTTCCAGAACTCTGGCCCATGGAATGGTATCGCCCACAATAAAGGTGTGCCTTCCTTCCTGCCTCAGCCTCATCAAGACAACCCCTCACAGGCACACAGAGGCTCACCTAATCTAGTCTTTCACAGGTGATTCAAGATCCTGTCAACTTGACAATCAATATGAATTGTCACAGTGGCATATCTGTAAGTCCTAGCTGGCACTTGGGAATCTAAGGCAGGAAGCTTATGTGTTCTAGGCCAGCCTGGGCCACATAGCATGACTCTATAGCAAACAAGCAAACAAACAAAGTGTGCTTGTGTGTTTGTAATGGATATGTGTAAATGAGATGACCTCATGTATGTTTCATGTATGTGTGTGCTTTCTTGGACGGTAGTACTGGATACCCTCTAATCTTCCCATGTCTGATTCCCATGGGAGGGCTCTGCTGCGTGTACGTGGGGCCCATGAGCGTGTCTGGGGAGGACACCGCTCTCTGCACCGTCTGTGCTTCTTCACCCTCACTGGCACTTTAATATCAACATTATGATAACCTCTCAGATGGATTGCTTAGAACAAAGAATATCTTTGCAGACACCCACACAGCACATAACTCTTTGTAAAGAATCTGGATCATGTACTACAGTGAAATAAAGACACCAGGTAATTCCATCCGAGGCTCAGGCACCCTAATTGTCATAAAGACAGCATTTCTTTGAGATTTGTTAATCTGATTTCATCAAGAAAATTCTAAGGACAGTGGGGGGGGGAAAAAAACCTCAAAAATGACCCTGAGAAACATTGAGGGTGCATTTATCTGTTCATACTTGCATGGGTGCCTGTGTGTTTGGGTGAGAAGGACTAGCTTTTTTTCTTCCCCATTGAAACCTAAAAATCTGATATTGTCAGTGTACATGTGGCAGGGCTTGAGATGGTGCTATTTCTTGATAACACTGGCACAGTTCACCCTGCGTGCTCACGGTACAGATAACCCAGAACACAGCCAGCACTTTCCAGACTGGATGCTGCAGAAATGTTAGCATCTAATGGTGTCTCCCTGTTTTCTTAGACTGCCGGCTCCTCCTCATCTTTACTGCACAAATGCTAAGAGCCCTCAAAATGGCCTCAGATTGTTAGATTCTGGAACACAAAGCAGAAGGTCAAAACTCACCCTGTTTCTTAAAAGAAGAAGACATTTAGTCCACAAAATGGTGGAGGGGCTTGAGGCAGGAAGGCCAACAAACTGCACACACTTCCAGGGCCAGATGGCTTCTGGGTCTCATGCAGCAATTGAAAGATAAGGGTAGGGACTAGGTTAGCCATCTGGGACTCCACTTGGCTTGGACTACACAAACATCCCTCTCATAACAATGCACCTAGAAGCCTAGGACCCTCACTTGCATGGAGTTGTGTGTACACCCCACCTCAAACAATAGACTGCATCTCTTGTCCCTTAAGCATTATCATTAGTTTTTATCCAAACATGTTTTGGGAGAACACGGCAGAAGGCTAATAGAGCCTGGGCCAGTTTTGGGTACATGTGCAGTAAGAAAAACGGTATACTCTGAGTGAACTTTTAGGGAAGATCCCCTATTTACCGTCGTATGCCTATGCATGATTGGGTTTATATATGACTAAAATCAGATTGCCACAGGGAAGGACTTGTGCAGTAGAGAAAAGCCTACATAACTGAGCCTGTCAGAGGAGAAAGACCACCCTACACCACTTGTAGCAGCCAGGTCCTCCTCCTGGCCCCCGTGAAAGTAACCCACTGTTCATACATACTCTCTCAAGCAGCGCGCTGCTCTCTCTGGCAGCGTACAGGACTTGTATATTCTCTTTGCACTCTGATTTTCTTGTTTTGAGCTTAGGGCTCATGCCTATAATCCCAGCCATTGGAAGGCTGAGGTGGGAGAGTGTGGTGGTTTGATTCTGGTGTCCCCCATAAACTTAGGTGTTCTGAATGCTAGGTTCCCAGCTGATGGAGATTTGGGAATTAATGCCTCCTGGAGGCAGTGTATTGTTGGGGGCAGGCTTATTGGTATTATAGCCCTTTTCCCCTTGCCAGTGTTTGGCACATTCTCCTGTTGCTATTTCCCACCTGATGTTGACCAGGAGGTGATGTCCACCCTCTGTCCATGCCATTGTTTTCCCCTGCAATCATGGAGCTTCTCCTCGAGTCTATAAGCCAAATTAACCTCTTTTCCCGCAAGCTGCTCTTGGTTGAGTGATTTCTGCCAGCATTGAGAACCTGACTGCAACAGAAAGTCACCTTGAGTTTGAGGTCACCCTGGGCTACAGAGTGTCTTCCAGTTTAGTCTGGGCTAGAATGAGGCTCTAACTCAAAAAAAAAAAAAAAAAAACACCTTGTTCCTTCTGTATTATTTGTATTTCAATTCTTTTGTTTTGTTTTGTTTTGTTTTGTTTTGTTTTGAGGTAGGGTCTCACTCTGGTCCAGGCTGACCTGGAATTAATTATGTAGTCTCAGGGTGGCCTCGAACTCAGCAATCCTCCTACCTCTGCCTCCCACATGCTGGGATTAAAGGCATGTGCCACCACGCCCGGCGCTTCTTCAATTCTTTGAACATGGTGCCAAGCACACAGAAGCACCCAGATAGAGAGAGACCTCCTAGTAACAGGTACACCTGTTTGTCACATCTGGACTTCTACTAGAAACTGTTCTCTTCTATATGCAAATCCCTTGGGGCACTTGTCTCATTGTGTGGTCATAATATATAAGTGGTTTTTAAGACTTAATTAGATTGGAAGCTCCCTGAGGGTGCTGAAGTTCTCTGTATTGGTTTGGAATTGACGTTGCCTGGTACCTAGCAGATGTCTAGTAGAAACAAGAAATCACTGATAGATGACTGAACAGTAGATTCAAAAGTTACTTCCACAGAGAGGGAGAGTAAGAAGTTAGAGCTCTTCAACAAAAACAAAAGCCAATTTTTCAATCTCCTAGTGCCTCAATAATTGTGTATGCCTCTTCAGACAGTGCTGGCATTAAGCCCACAGCTTTAGTGCTTTCTTGGTCTACCACTTCAAGCAGAAAAGGTGCACTGAGCACTGTCAGCCAAAAGGCTCATTATTGAAGGACCTGAGGGATTCAGCCCAGTCACATTGTTTTTGTTCTCCACAGCCAACAAGCTGAAAATGGAGCAACCTTAGACTTTCCACTTGCAGTCTGTTAAATGGGTTCATAAAATCAGTCAATAGGTATTTCTTAATCAACTGTTAGTTACCTAACATTAAAAGGGAACATATTCATATTTTTGAAAAATTTTTTTAGAATTTATTTATTTATCAGAGAGAGACAGAGAGAGAGGGGAGAGAGAATGTGTTCACCAGGCCCTCTAGCCACTGCAAATGAACTCCAGACACATGCACCACCATGTGCATCTGGCTTATGTGGCTTCTGGGAGTCAAACTTAGGTTCTTAGGCTTTACAAGCTAATGCCCTGATTGCTAACCCATCTCTCCAGCACTTTTAAAAAAATATGGAATTTTTTTAATTGAAGGAGAAAGGTGGGTTACAAGAAATCATATAGAATCATTTAATCTACACCTTCTGCAAAAAAAAAAAAAGAGAGAGATTACATCAAACACTAAGATTCAGGATGTCACCACCACCTCCTTGACTTCTTTTACCTTTCCTCTCCTCTCTACCTCTTCCTTGTTTCCTCCTTCCACCTCCCTCCCCTTCTCTTCCCTTCCCTTTCTTCTCCTTCAGCCACAAACTTAACCAAAGGTGCTATGCCGAGAATGGTGACTGAGCACACAGTACCATTAGAGTGCTTGGTATGTGGCCTCAGGAGTGTTTTACATTGTTAACTGAAGCAAACTTGGACTTCTATTTCCAAATGACACCCTAGCATCTATTGCTTCTTGGCCGGCCATACTGATAGTATTTAATGAGATGCCAACTCCCCTTTCTCTCCTGGAGATAAAGCAAGCTGTGGGTGGTTCTAGTCATGGTGGGAGGCTCCCAGAATGGGCATGCTGCATCTCTTAGTGAAAACTCTCTTGAGTTCTCCCAAGAAGCTGTGTACTTCTCACGCCAACCATTCCTTCTCTACTTACCACTGCACATTGCTTCTTCTTTCTCAGTGAGGAGTCTGTAAGGTTTGGGAGTGACCAAGACCATGCAAACCACTTTGAGGCAAAGATGAAAGCTTTTATTCTGGAAAAGCACGAGTTGCCAGGGTGACTCACAAGAGAAGCCCAGCCAACTGGAGTTTTCAGGTAGTGGGCTTTATACGGTTTTTTTCAGTTGGGGGAAGGTGAGGAAGGAAAAAGAACTCCTTAGTTAAGTTGAATAGACAAGTTCCTTTAGGGAGATCATTAAAGTAACCATTTAAAATATCCAGGGTGTGACACCAGAATAGTGACCACGTAACTTACGAAACAAAGGGTCAGGAAACCATGACCTGGGGCATTGTTAGGCAAGGAGATGATAAGAACTGGATGGTTTCTTGAGGAATGTGGATAATCCATTTTCCTATGCCTCTGTCACCATTCTGCTGACCTTGGTGACTCCATCTTGGGAGACTGTCCCAACCTAACAGTCTATCTCCCCTGCCTCCAGTTTGAAGGAGCCTCACATATTGCCTGATCTTCAGCCAAACCTGCCAGGAAAACATCAAGAGGAAGAATACTTCAAGGGGTGGGTTATATATGGCAATGAATTCATACACTTGACTCAGTTCCTCATTCTTCCCATTATGTTAATTCTTCCAATTCAATAACCTAATTCCCTTCCCCATTCCACACACATTTTTCTTTCTCCTGGTGAAGGAGCTGAAGTCAGAAACCATGCAATTTTCTGATGGTCTAAGTACTCCAGGAAATTGGCCCACAGCTGCCTGTGGTTGTCCCAAGCACACACTAAAACAACCCCACGCCTTCAGCAGGCTCATTCAAGGCTATAAGGAGGCTGCTGGTGTGTGTGAGGTGAGAGTTGAGGATCTTCTTTGCATGTCGTTGCTTTGCCTGGACAAACGCTAAGGTCAGGAAATCTATGGAGGGTTATCCTAATATTTCTTCTTTGATTTGTCTCAACCTGTCTTTGCACTGCCCTGGGGAGGCGCTGCCCCAGCTTGTTGGTAACATTCTCACACATGTTGCTTGGACACAGTGCTTATTTTTTATTCAGTTGTTAAATTTATTGGATGTGTTCATGGCTTATTACCCTCTGTGTAAATTTATAAGCAAGACCAAAAATAGCCACGGCAGCTTAATTTTCATTTGTACAAAGAAGTGTACAAATACTGTGACATAATATCTCTGTTCCATAAAGCTTTAATGATACACTTGTCTTCTCAAAACTTAATTTTCCTTTAAGAAGCCTTCTAAAATGCACACATAAGCCTTACCGAGCATAGCCCGAACCCAGCTAGAGAGAGGGGGGAGCAAAAACCCCTTTGTGGTGCTTCGAATCAGATGTCTCCTATAACTCATGTGCTCTGAATGCTCGGTCCTCAGCAGATGGCAACTTGGGCGGTGGAGCTTTGCTGGAGGAGGTGTGTGAGCAGTGGATCTTGAGATTTATTAGCCCCTAGCTTGCCAGTGTTCATTTTCTTGCTGCTATCTTCTACCTGCTGTGGCAAGGAGGTGATGTTCAGCCTCTGCCCATGCCATGCTTTCCCCTACCATCATGAAGCGTCCCCTTGTGACTGTAAGCCAAAATAAATCCTTTCTTCCACTCAGCTGCTTTTGCCCCAGCATAAAAATAGTAACTATAACACCCTTGCAGATTGTGGTAGTTTGAATATATGGCCCCCAATATATTCAATGTTTTATTACTTTATAGTTTGCATCTGCAATCACCTTCCTAGAGGCAATGTCACTGGGGGCTGGTCTTAAGGTGTTAATGGTGGGTTTGAGATTCTATTGTAAAGATATGCAAAGTGTGCCTAGCGGGAGTTCCTGAAGTGTCTATGTGACTCTTTTGGCTGTAGTTTTGCTCAGTGTGCTATGTAGCTGGCGGCTTGGCTTTTTCTCTCTCTGCTTGGCCCTGTGAAGGCAGGCCACTTCTCCTGCCCTTATGGAACTTCCCCTGGATCTGTAAGCTTCAATAAATAATATCCCTTCCTCCATAACTGTGGCTGGTCTGAAAGTTCATCTCAGCGAACCTGAAGCTGTCTACTACACACAGTTACCTGGTTCCTTGGGTATGCCAACTTTTGTTGAACAGGGTCTCCTTTCCTTCTTGAAGTTGTTTTCTGTCCACAGCTGAGGGATAAATGTGGACAGAGATGCATACACACAATGTACAGCTGCAAGGCTACATTTTCTCCCTCACTGTGGTAGTTTAAATGTATGTCCCTAAAAGACTCAGGTATTTTATTAAAGCTTGTAACTTGAATTTCAGCAAAGCAGTCTGAATTCTGCCTGGGTCCCTACTGTTTATTGCTTTGGGTATGTGTTGGCTTGGGGTGATTTTTCTCTGCTTGGATTTGTGAAAGGGAGCCAGTCTCTTCCACCATTATGGAACTTACCCTGGATCTGTAAGCCTGAAATAAATCCTGTTCTTCCCATATATTGAGTCTGTTTGGAAATTCATACTAGCAATGTGGAGCTGACTATAATTCCCACAAACAAGCAAAGGGATGTTAAATGTTTGGAAGGAGCTGTATGTCAGGTCATCACAGGGGATGCTCCCTTGTGGACACATAAGATCCCCAGTTCTTGGCCTTTCTTATGTATCCTGATGCAAAAGGAAAGTTCTGCATATATGCTGACTGACTGTAGAAGGATCACCTTGTCCTCCATGACAGAGGACATATAACATGGCAGAGTGCCTTTCCTCTCTGCCTAGGAAGAGGAATGCTGGAGTCAGAAAACATTGAAACATAAATTTTATTATTCTGGCTAGAAATTCTCAGAAGACTGTGAAAGAAATAAGGGAAGAAATTGGAGAGTTTTGCCATTTCTTCTTGCCCTTTTCTTCTCAATTTTGCTCTTGTCCCATTCACAACATCTCAATGTAAGGATGGGCTCTGGAGGCCCCACCATCACTGTAGAGACACCTGGTGCCAGGAGGTTCCTGCCTTCTGCACCTTTTGTTGAGAGTTCTGCCCTTACCTTTCAGCTAGAGCATCCACCAGACTAGCCAGAGCCTCCTTTTCTGATCTTTCTTCTAACAAGAGACTGGGAGCAGGCTGGGGTAGAGCCACTTAAAAAGCCCATATTGGGCTTTGCTGGAGGGATAGGAGGCCTACAAGAAACCTCGAAGCTCTGCTCGGACCTGCCTGGGTGCTGCTACATATGTGGCAATCACCATTTGTTAGACTAAAGAGTTTCTGAGAAGGCCAGACGCTAGCCTGGCTTTAGTCCAAGGATTCTGAAGGGCACCTCAAAAAGGTGCTTGCTCTCCCAGTGAAAGCATGGTGTGTGGAAGTGACTTCAGGGAGCTGGCTTGTTTCTGTTCAGGTCATGCTTAACCTCAACAGCAGTGCTCCACCTGAGACACTGAAGAGGATCGTGGGGAAGCAAGTGCTGAAGAAGTGTTTACTGGATGTCTGCTGATTCTTTCCATGTCACTGGCCAGAAAGCAGCTCTTTCCTGCTATGTAATTTGCCACCACAACAAGATAGCCCTGAACACACTGCTCCTCCATGATGCTCCACTGTGGTTCCATTGTCATCTTCCAGGCTCTAGTTCTTTCAGTGTGTCTGTCACAACTTCTCTCACCCCACTTCCTGTGTCAACAGTTTCCATTGCTTGTTTCCTGAGGATATACTTGGATTTGCTTTCTGGAAATTCTGTTACTCCACTCCTAAAGAGCCCCCAAAAAGTTGAATCTTTTCTTTTATCATCATCATTTGCAGCTGTTTGAATCGACAACAAGGGTGCCAGATTCTACAAGACAATTTGGAATCACTTACTGGATGAGATTCCCAGAGGGAAAGCTTAGCTACTGGGATACAAAAGGCTGGTCAGGAGGCAAGTTTCCTCTGACAACAAGAAGTAGCTTCATCAGGTACTCCAAATAGCCTTATGGAGCCAGGCCATGAGAAATGTTGTATGTCTCATTAGTCTAAGACAATGTTCTTAAACTATAGATTGTAACCTGTTAAAGTCCATTCTGAAACCAGTGAAGTACTTTTAAAGTGGCATAAAAAGATAGAATTGAGCCAGGCGTGGTGGCTCATGCCTTTAGTCCCAGCACTTGGGAGGAAGAGGTAGGAGGATTGCCATGAGTTCAAGGCCAGCCTGAGACTACAAAGTGTGTTCCAGGTAGCCTCTAATGAAAAAACAACAACAACGACAACAAAAAAGAATTGAGTGAAATACTTGGCAGGTGTGGTGGCACATGCCTTTAATCCCAGCACTTGCGAGGCAGAGGTAAGAGGATTTCCGAGAATACAAGGCCACCCTGATACTACGTAGTGAATTTCAGATCAGCCTGGGCTAGAGCAAGACCCTACCTCAAAAAGCAAAAACAAAAAAAGAATTGAGCCAAATAGACTAGAATAAAAATATAAGAGTGCACTTTTAAGTAATTAAGGTTAGTTGTTTGCAGCATTTTTGTCCTAGTGTGTCTCCATACACAGAGGTTATGAATGTGTATATCAAAGTAATACATACAATATTGTTAATTTTTCAACTTTTCCTTTATTATAAGATTTACTCAATTTCTAGCAGCATATATGTGATTTACATATTTTTGAAACTAATAAAACAGAAACTTGGGTTCACAGCACTGCAGTTTAGAACAGAACTCATTTCTTGGAAGCCAGCTCTGGACCCCAAATAGCAGGACAGACAGTGCAGTGCATCGTGCTTTTTAATGAGAGAGAATGAGAATTGGCACACTAGGTCCTCCAGCCACTGTAATAAAATTCCAGATGCTTGTGCCACCTTGTGTACATGTACCACCTTGCATGTTCTTCACCTGTGTATCTGGCTTACGTGGGATCTGGAGAGTCAAACATGGGTCCTTAGGCTTCATAGCCAAGCACCTTAACCACTAAGCCATCTCTCCAGCCCTTGTTTCTGAACTCTATGTAATGTACTCTGAGCTTTGTTTCTTCTTCCATTCAGTGTTATGTTTGTGGGACTTGTCCCTGTTGGCATGTGTGGCTGGGGTTATAGGTGTCTCTGCTCTATGACATCCCTTCCTCTAACAGTGCTGTGACTGACATATGTTCAGCTCCATTAATGATAGACATTTAGATAGACGTTTGGATGCTTACAGAAAGTGCTTGCTCATTTCCTTGGCATGCTTACAGTTTTTCTGGATATACAGGAGATGGTGATATTTGTTTCTTAAAGCAACACCCTGGTGAGGTACAGTCCAATATTTGCACCTGCTTCTCCCACTGACTCACATATGGTTTGCCAAAAATATATGCTATGGTTGGTCTTGATTGTCAATGTAATCAACCCAGAAGACACACCTCGGGGAGACAATTGACTATTGGGGGTAGACCCATTCTCAAAGTGGGTGGTGCTTCCCAATGGATAGCCCAGATAGAAAGAGGTCTGAGGATAAAGCAGTCTTGCCTGTCTGCTCTTGCTTCTTCCTGAATGAACAGTCTGTCGCCACTGTTGTTGTCATCCTCTGCTGACATTGGATTCCAGCTTCTTCAGCCTCTCAATGTATACTGAATACCCACAGCTTTCCTGGGAGCTCCAGGTTTCCAGCCCAGGTTTGGGATTGTTGAGGCACCCCAGCTTCATGGACTGAGCAACTACTGTGTTCTCAGCATCTCTAGCATACAGCCATTATTGGATTATCCAGCCTCTATATATATATATATTCTAATAACATAAATAAATTTTTTTGAGACAGGGTCTGTAGCCCATGCTGGTTTTAAACTCCCTTTGTAGCTGAAGATGACCTTGAACTTCTGATCTTCCTACATCTACCTCCTCCAGTGCTAGGATTATAGGCACAATGCTGAACATCAAAACCAGGGCTTTGTACATGCTACGCAAGCATTCTACCAATTAGGCTACATCACCAGCCCCTACATGTATATTTACTGGTTCTGTCCTCTAGAGAATTCTGCCTAATACAATATATTTCTTACTGTAAGTTGTGGTCAAAAAGTGGAAAGGGGGGCACATCCCCTCTTCTTATTGCCTCTGTGTGTAAAGTGAGTGAGAGCCAAAGGAAAGATATTTATGGAGTAATTGGTGTTTGCCATGCATGAAGCTCAAGACTTTGCATTCTTAGCATGCTCTAAAGGTCCAAACAGCCCATGCAATAATGAATATTCACACAGATGAGTCATTTACCAGCAACATTCTTGATGTTTGTAGCAGTGCCATAGGCAGAAAATTCATATTGGCTGGCAGACTCAGTCCCAATTAAAGTCAGTTATAAGGCCAGTAGATAAAATAAAGCTATAGGAAGCACTGGCTACCAGGGACAGAGAAAATATGTTAGAGAAATCTGATGAGCTTCCATTTATCAGATGGGGCCAGTCCTGAAGAAAACTTCCATTCAGGGAGCCATCATGAGAGCTACCCTCCAGGACTGGAGCCTGACTCCTCATGAGGTCTGGGTCCTCAGTTTCTGGGCAACACAGCTCTGTCAAGTCTTCTGACTGAGGCCAGAAGACAGGTGTACATGACACCATTTCCCCTAGCATTGTAGTCCCTGAGGGTCACTGTCACAGTGATATGCTGAATGTTTCCTCAAATGACAGTAAAGAGTAATAAATTTCCCCTTTTATTAGAGGATGAAGCTGTTACATATTGAATTATGTCTTCTGGAAATTCTTAATGTCAAAGCCTTAGCACCGTCTCAGACTGCATTTGGAGGCAGAGCCCTGAAAAGGGTAATTAAACTGAGGCCACGAGACTGTGGAAATGGCTCAGTTGGTAAAGAAGTTGCTGCATGAGCATGATCCACAGCATCCACGTACATGCTTATTACCAAGTGCTCTGGAGGCCAGGCCATGTAGATTCCCAGGGCAAACTGGCTAGCTGTGAGCTGTGGGTTCAGTGAGAGACCCTGTCTCAGAGAATAAGGTGACTGAGAAGGACATGTGATGTTTATTTCTGGCCTCCACTCATGTACCCTTACATGCACACCCTTATATACACATGTGCCCTCCCACAAACATACACATAAACACTACATATATGCATGCATACTGCACACTCAAATGAGGTCATAAGAGCACAGCACTAATCCTGTAGGTCTAGTGTCCTTATAAAAGGAAGGAATATCAGAGAATGGGCTGTGTGTGCCACAGAAAGAAATGAAGATTCAAGAAAAACCAAACTAAAAGATACCTTTATTTTGAACTTCTAGCTTTCTGAAATGGTAATAAATAAACTCCTGCTGTTAAGTGCCAACTCTCCATATTGGGATAATCTTCTCTACTCAAAGACAGCTGATGGTAGATGTCATTAACATCCTAAGAATCTCTTCAAAACAGCTTCTAAACCATGTGTGACAAAACAGCTGGCACAACAACCCTCAGAAAACCAGAGAACACTTCAGCTGTTACATATGTGAATTTTCACCCTTGGTGAGATAAAGTTGGCCATTAGCATCTCTTGTTTTCAGGTCACGATTTGCCACCAAATGAATTCTAAAATAATTTGGGTTTTAGAGCTGAGAGATACCACCAGGAATAGATGGTAAGACCCTAATGCTGAACACTCCACATACATGCGTGGCAAGGTTACTGAGAAATCCTGCTGGAGCTGAGCTGAAAGCTTCCTCCATGTGGACCAGCTGACAAAAAGTTGAAAAACGCTATGCTGCATGCAGTTCAATGGGAGAGAGAGAAAACACCAGTGAAGGGACTCGACAGTGAACACTGCAAGCTTTAAATTTGGCCAGCCAGGCCAAATGAGCTAACAGATGCAATAGTGGCATGTCTATTATGGGGGAAACCATCTGCTCTCTAATTGGACTGGAAGCCTGCTCCATGGGAGGGAATACATCCCTGATACTGAAAACCTACAACAGGGGTAGTCATGAGCCCTAAGGGTGTAATGTCTGCTGGAGTCTCACTAAATGTATATACTATGCTCACCAAACTGCCTAGTAAGCACTTCTCTTAATGTCCACACCCATATATTAATGCTACTCTCACTTTTGTTTAGAGAAGCTTCTCTTTTCAGATGGCAGCAACCTTGCGATGATTCAGAAGGCACCATGGTGCTGAGAAGAAGGGACAGAAGAGCGCTCAGCACTGAAACATCTCAAACCCACCTTCCAAGGCTCAGGGTCCAATGCAGAAGAGGGGGCAGAAAGAATGTAAGAGCCAAAGGAAGAGTAGGACTCCTTACAACGTGCTTTTCCAGACACAAAATGGCCTGGATATCCATGACCTCACAGTGCCTGACAATACCTACACAAGACCATCATAATAGGAGGGCAAGATCATGACATCAAACTGAAAAGAGAGTCTGATTTGAGAGGGGGAGGGGATATGATGGAGAGTGAAGTTTCAAAGGAGGGGGAGGGAAGGAAGTACCATAGGATATTGTCTACAATAAAAGAAGTTGTCAATAAAAATAAAAATAAATAAATAAAATAAAATAAAAATAAATTTTTAATTGAAAAAAAACCTGCATAAAATCACCATTTTAAGAACCACCATTTCTATAGCCATTCTGCAAGCAATCCTAACAACAAAGCCATTCCTACACGACAGGCAGCCTATTTCTGGGGAAGTCTGTGTGCCCCAGAAGGTGTCCCCAGAAGAGACACACAAGAAGCCAGAAGGCCTTCCCAGATTTTTCAGCTCAGACAAAATCCAACACTACAACCTCAGTTGTCTAATGACTCTGCAGTTCCATGGAGATTAATTTACCTTCAGGGTAAAACAGATATTAGAGAGAAAATCAAATGTTCATGTTTGTAAAGTAGCCTGAAGCCTTCCCAGTGTTGTATATGTGTGAGATCCTAGTTCAAGGGAGAACGAGGTTTGTGATGTGTGTGATTTAACGACCTCATTTCCTCACTAGTGGCTTTTTGAAATTTATGCAACCTTTTTGTCTTGGCAGAACTTGGATTAAGAATGTCTGTCATTATTAACAAGGAAACTAAATGGATTTTATTATTATTGAAATGCATTAATTGCATTAATTCCATCCCATTATTGCTCCATCTGAAATAAAATCCTCAGGAAAATACTTGATATGCTTGTGATAAAATACATGCAACATGAAATTTACCACCTCAACCATTTTAGGAGTGCAGCTCAGTGACACTGTATATTGCATTCCTATTCCAGTGCTGTTATTTATTTGGCAGAGTCTCTTTATGTAGCCCAGGTTGGTCTTGAACTCCCCAGTGCTGGGATTATGGGCATGTATCACTATGCCCAGTTGTGCTATTTGTGACATTTTCACTTTCTCTCATCCCAATCCTGAGCAATCTATGTTCACGGTGGTCACAGCAAGGCCTTTATTGACTAATTGATGCATCTACTCAGCCCAGTCAGCTCTGTTGGGATATTGTGTTTCATCCTGTGGACACCTCACCTACCCCTGAAGTACTCACCATGAATTTAAGAGCAGAACTCTGACATATTTGACTGTAGTTTATAGTTACTTTTCTTATTTTGCTGACAAGGTAACAGAAACTTAAGTTTAAAGCTTAAAACTAATTACATAGGTGTATTTCCACCATATTTTGAATATGCACCTAACTTTTTAATAAATATGTATTTCAGAAGTACTTCCCAAAGAATACTTTGTTCATAGGGGCAAAAGACCCATTTCCCTGTGTGCATTTCCACAGTGTCAGGATTCATCAGAGACAAAAGTTGGAAACAACCTAGGTGCTCACCAGTAAATGGTAGATGAACAAAATGTGGAATGTACACACGGAAGAATTTTACCCAGTGCATTAGTAACTTGTCTCCTTCCTATGACCTGACAAGAAGCAACCAAAGGGCAAAAGGGTTCATTTTGAGTTTGAGTTTAAGTTTAAGAAGGGATATAGTCCATCATGGTGGGGCAGGCATGGCAGCTGGAGCATGAGAGAAGTGGTCACATCACATTTCTAGTCAGGAAGCAAGGGGTGAACAGAGGCCCAGCTTTAGTGACCCACCTCCTAAGGTTTCACAACCTTCAAAAATAGCACCACTATGCCGGGCGTGGTGGCGCACACCTTTAATCCCAGCACTTGGGAGGCAGAGGTAGGAGGATCACCGTGAGTTCGAGGTCCACCCTGAGACTACAGAGTGAATTCCAGGTCAGCCTCAGCTAGAGTGAGACCCTACCTAAAAAAAAAAAAAAAAAAATAGCACCACTAGCCAGGCCCCAAGAGTTCAAATACATGCACCTATGGAGTGGAAGGGAAACATTTTACATTTGAGCCACAGCATTCAGCTATAAAATAATGAAATCCTGATACATGTTACAATATGGAAAATATGTTAGATGAAAAAATCTCATGTTTCCATTTATATGAAATATATAAAATATGTCAGTCTGTAGACAGAACGCATGGCAGGCATGGGGCATAGAGGGTGATTGATTAAAGGTGAAGGACTTCCTTCTATGGAATGGAAATTTGAACTAAGGCCTCTCTGGTAGCACTGGTTCTGCTCTGTGTTCCTCACACTGCAGCTTCTGCTGATATATACAAACCTGAATCAAAGAAAAGGTTCATGTCAAGCTAAATAAATGCTAAGGAGGTTGCTGGAGGAATGGCTTAGCAGTGAAGACATTTGCCTGCATAGCCAAAGGACCCAGGTTCGATTCCCCAAGACCCACCTTAGCCAGATTCACAAGGAGGCGCACATGTCTGGAGTTTGTTTGCAGTGGCTGGAGGCCCTGGCACACCCATTCTCTCCCTCTCTCTCTCTTCTCTCTCTCTGTGTGTGTGTGTGTGTGTGTCAAACAAATAAATAAATAAAAATAAAATATTTTTTAAAAAATAAAAAATTCTAAGGAGCCATAGTGGGAAATATTATACAAAATACAGACATTGCTCTAGCCTGGTGACTGAGTTTGACTTCCTTGGGAACTCAGCTCTCCTGCCTGCATTATGGACCAAAACCACAAAGTCAACATCGGGTTCAAGTAGTGTGGGGTCAGGATTGGTGGGAACTATGTTCACATGCATAGTGTTTCTTTTGCACCTAAAATGTGAAGTTTGGGCTGGAGAGAAGGCTTAATGGTTAAGGTGCATGCCTGCAAAGCCAAAGGACCCTGGTTCAAATCTCCAGGTCCCACTTAAGCCAGATGCACATGGTGGTGCATGTGTCTAGAGTTCGTTTGCAGTGGCTAGAAGCCCTGGAGAGTCCATTCTCACTCTCCTTCCCCCTCTCTCTCTCCCTCTCTAATAAATAAATAAATAAAAATAAAAATCTTCAAAAAATGTGAAGTTTGACTCAGTATTAAAATTCAGGAGCTGTCACAGAAGACACTGATTTTTACCTTCTCTTGCCAAGCCACTCTGGGCTCATAGTCCTGAGCCTTCATCAGTGATTGGGCTCACAGTCCTGAACCTTCCCTAGACACAACACTGCAGATGAGCAAGCTCCGTCCCTCCTAGGAACTGCCTGGCACCCTGGAGCAGGTGTCCTTGACCACTGCCAGAAGTCATGTCCTCAGCACACAGCTGAGCCCTGCAAGCTGTTTGACGAAGAAGCAAATTGTATGCAGACTTGCGTTACACTCTGACTCAAAGGCAGAGTTGGCGTTTTAAAAATTCATTGTTTTCTAATAATAAAGCTGTATTTACAGAGGGCTGTGCTTTTGAGAGCATCAGGTTTTGTGCAAACAGCACTCTGGAATGCCCACAACAGAAACTCTGGGAAGAGAGAAGGTGATTGGAATGGGCCTCCATGGATAAGAGGAAGAAACAAGCGAGAGAAGCACCTGCCCTATGGGGCTCATAACAACCAATGTGACACAATGGAGACTCAAGACCAAGCCTGCTGAGCACCCCACGCGCTGGGTACCGGGAGAGGCACACATCTGCCTCCTGGCTCTCGTGTTCACTTCTTATTCCTGTAAAAAAAAAAAAAAAAAAAAAAAAAAGATAGAGGTACAAAAAGCTGGTCTGCAGAGACCAGAATAATGGCTGCTCCCTTGGTCACTTTCTTCATGTCCACACTCCTCTTGTGCTGGCCTCAGGAGGTCAGGCTCATCTTTATTCATCTACTACTAGCCTAGCAACTGGGTCCCTGCCTGTGCTTCTGACCTTTGACAGACCACAGCAATGATTACATTGTTTGCTAAGACTCATTTCTGTGCCCCCTGAGCCATCTCTTCCATGAGAAGACAGAGCGTCGGGGCATCTCTAGGCGGACTACCTTCCTAGGCCTCACTGCTTCCCTATTTGCTCTACAGGGTCTATCCTACCTAACCCATGAGCTGACAAAGGGCCCAATGGCCTCGTTCTGCCTTCCTCTTCCCTTCAGATCTGGCTGCCCATGCATGAGCCAGAGCAAGCCTCACTGCCTTCACCCTCCCTGTAAGATGCACAGTCCACTCTGCCTTTTTGGGACAACTACTGTAGTCTAGCTTCGCAGTAATGTGTTGGATAGGTTGTGCTGTAAGAAGAAGCTGGGATTTGAGTCACATTCTTCAACCCATCTTTTACCAGCCACCAAGCTTGACAATTTAACGTCCCTTTAGCAGGCTTCCTGGATGTCTCCATTGGCTTCACACTCAGAGGACATTTATGGACCAGCTAGCCTGGCAAGCATGTAAGTGAACAACAAAGAATGAAAAACCCTGCCGCAGATGAAGTAGAAGGTGACGATCAACACCAGTTGTCCCATGATCTGTACATACACGTCATAGCATGCACATGCCCTCTCTCTCTCTCTCTCTCTCTCTCTCTCACACACACACACACACACACGCACATGGGTTGGAACTCGGGTATAAATTTTTCTGCCTTGAGAGAGATAATAATTGGGACTATACAACTTAATACAAGCTCTAGGGAATAATAATGTGAAAGAATGTTTTTAAGCATAAAAATGAAATTAATAAAAGGAACATAAGAAGCAGACAGTGGGGTTTTCCCCAGAAAGTGAGTAGCAAATAACTGGAAATTAACAATCAGTTGACAAAATAAGTATCCCATAATAATTGCCTATTTCTGTTTTCTTGGTGCTGAAGCAGGATTAACTTCTTAACTTAAATCTTCCAGGCCACAGAAAGCATATTTTTTCTTCCCCCACTGGTATTTCATTTTACTGCCTGCTGTGGGGTGACAGAGGAGGCAGGATGCCAGGGATTCAGGCAAGGTGGAGCCTTATCAAGCCACAGGCTAAGAGCAGGAGGCAGAAGGTCCATTCATTGCATAAAAACCCACCTGAGCCAGGCATGGTAGCCCACACCTTTAATCCCAGCACTTGGGAGGCAGAAGTAGGAGGACTGCCATGAATTCAAGGCCATCTTGAGACTACTTACTGAATTCCAGGTCAACCTGGGCTAGAGGGAGACCCTAACTCAAAAAACCAATGAACAACAAAAACAAAACCAAACCCCTGAGTATAAGCACAGGGCTCTTTACTATATATTCTATGGGTTCCTGTGTAACAGGGTGCTAAGGGTCCAGGAAAGACCTTATACCCCAAACCCTAGGTTTGTTTCTAATTTTAATCAAATAACTGACTAAAAAAAGAAGGCCCAGAAGGATAATTATTTAGTTATTATATTTATTGAGGGAAGTAGAGCCAAGGAAAGGCACCTGTGTGGCTAGAGATCACATGTGGAGGGCCTGGAGAAAAAGTGTGGAAAGGAAAGAAAAAGAAAGTTCAAGGAGCTCCTGCCATGTGGGGAACTGGAGGGGATAAAGAACCCATGTGGAGAGTAAGGGCTGGGGGGTCCTTCTGGCTGGGCCTGGATCTGGGCCAAGCCAGCCCAGGCCCAGACAAGGGGAAAACTCACCCACAGCTGGAAGTTTCCAAGTGGTCAGAAAGCCAGAGAGCCTGCCCTTTCTTTGCAAAGGTATTTATAACCTTAAGGTGGTGAGCTGTCTTTTGTCCCAGGTGAACCAGAGAACCAGCTGGTTCCGGGGGCTGAACTTGACTGACCACAACGTTGAAATCCTGTGAAAGACCTCCCTCCCAGGAGGTGTCTGTTAAGAGCAATAACTAGAAGTAAAAATATGGACTGTTAGAATAGTTAGAAGAAATGGGGGATGTTAGAAGCAATAGTTAGAAGTAAAAATGGGGCACTCACCCAGCAGTGACAAGCTCACCATGGCAACCAGGGGCCACAACAAGAGACTGACCAGAGACTGGCTGCTCTGATAAGTGGCACTCACCCAGCAGTGACAAGGTCACCATGGCAACCAGGCAGCCAAGACCAAGACTGACCAGAGACCCTCTGCGAGCTGATATGCAAATGAGCTAACCCTAAAGTGATTATCAGCAGCCAGGCTGACTGAGGGCAAAACGAGTGTAAGAACCCCAGCAATCAGTTACCGGGGAAGAGGCAATGTATTTGTGGCTCTAACAATCTTTCCACCCCCTCTTCCACGAATTTCCCTGAGCCATGTTGGGTTCATTGTAGGTGTACTTCAGTGAGAAGGTCTAGGGAGCCCCTGTGTCTCTGGATGTCTGGTTTGGTAGGAGCTGAGTGTCCTCTGTGTCTATCTCCTTCACCCTTGTGTTGGTACCAGATGCAAGACCCACATTCCCCAAGGAGGAGACTCCCTTTGGAGGGAGGAGGACAAGGAGGAGACTAAGGATGGTCCCAACATGACTGTACACATTATCTATATAACTAAAAGAAAGAAAGAAAAAGAACCCAGCAAAAGCCAGAAAATGGTCACTCAACTCAGAGAGATAGACTCTGTGTCTCCCTCTGTGGATATCCGCCACCGCGAGAAGAAGCAGACCCTGGGACCCAGGACCAAGTGGATTGGCATGTGAGTGCCCCAGGGGATTAACGACAGGAGGTCAAGGTAGTTGAAAGAACAAAGGCAAAAAGGGAGTTGGCTTAATTAACGTGTGTGAAGAAAAGAGTGAATAAAGTTTGGCAACTGAATTAACATAATCCGCCTCTGGACTGCGGAGTTTAGCGCTCTTGACAGGATCCAGACTGGAAAAACAGGTCTGGGGTACTAGGTAAGAAATAGCTTTTCACCTGTAGGGGTCCAGTTACCCTAACTCCGCCTCACCTGTCCTTTGGGTTGTAACTCACTGTGCTGACATGTAAGGTAGCTACCATCTGAATGCCCTAGATTCCATACTCCCTTGTGGAAAAAAAATGTAGTCAAGAGGATGCCCTCGTGACCATAAGGAACTTTTTCTCACCAACCTGAAGGGAGGGTCACTGCTTTCCTTCCTGAGGCACCTCTGTCTCGCACCCTCCACCACGGCTCTGGCTACACTAGCTCCTTAGCAAGTTCCTTTACTCCTGCTTCCCTCCTCTGTAAATGTTGCCAAATGGATTTAATTCAAGTTCAAGACAATAAAAACATAAAGTAAGGCAAAATAAATGGGAATACTCTGGCATCTCATAAAAGCCTCTTAAATTGATTGCCTCAGATAGCATGGCTTAGACACCAGGAAGGGGTCTATCTGGTGCAGGGATTCTGGCAGACCCCCAAGTGATCTTGTTGTAGTTTCCACAGCCACCATTCTTCCTAGAGTCATGCTTTGTGCTTGAAGTGCAGGGCCCTGCACAAAGAGTTTCCTTCTCCTGCCAGAACATCTATTTAAAGGCAAAAGCCCAGTCATTAGAAATTCTAGACTTCCCTGCCCAGGCTCATTACCCTGAGAAGACTCCTAGGCTGCCAAATTCCTGAGGTCTGTTTCCCAAAAACTGCAGAAGCCATGAGCAAGAAGGACTTATCCCAGTGCTTGGACGGACCTGTTTTGCACAAGTCTAGTAGTCTTTGTGGAAGGAATGGGTTTTCATGGTACTGAGCCCTGGACCCTATACAAGGAAAAATGTTGCCACTACCCTGTGGCTAGAAAACCCCTCTCAGAATGTTAACGAATTTTTCCCCAACCTATTCTGGAATCTTCTCACATCTCCCCGGTGCCAGCTCTGGGCTTGGAGATGGGTTAACTAATGGAATTAGAAGGCAGACCTGGTAAGAAGAGCATCTGAGTACCAAACACCTGCTGTGAGGGTGGGAATGCTTGGAGAGCCAGGGTGACTCATGGCCAGTGGAAGTGGGGGTCTTTTAAGCTGGGTGTTACACTGCCAGAGAGGAAACACTGCAGGTCTGGTGCTGGGGGCTGGTTGGTGTGTTTTCCATGGATGCTTCAAACTGGTGTTCACAAGGTAGTGAGAGTCCAGAGAGACTGTCCTAGTATTATTGGCTGCCCCCTCCCCAGATGCCACTGCACCTTGGGAAGTGTGTCTGTCTCCGGTTTAGATCTGGAGACAGACCCATCCTTACAGCTAAGCCTAAGCCTAGCTAAGAAGCTAGGTTTCTTTCCATAGAAACTCCCTCTGCCTCCACGAAGCCTAGAACTCCTGATTCACTCTTGCCCCCTTCTTCTGCATCCCTCTTCTTTGGTGTCCTCCCTGAATTCCTCCTCCTCCTCCTCCTTCTTCTCTCTCTCTCTCTCTCTCTGTCTCTCTCTCAATGTCAGGTCCATTTTGAGAAGGGGATAGAGTTAGAGTGACAGGACCCCTGAAGGTGAAAAGCACAGGAAAGTTTGCACTTACTAGAAATCAAAGATGATCTGACTTCTCATCTCTTGCCTAGTTCCCCAGACCTATTTTTCCCCAGTCAAGACCCCTCCTGGGAGGTCGGTCTTTCACAGGATTGAAACATTGTGGGTGATCAAGTTCAGACCCCAGAACTTGGTGTCAGGACTAGCCTCCTCCTCAGACATCCCCTAGCCCCAACCAACCAGCTGTTCCTCTGGTTTACCTGAGCAGCAAGACAGCCTGTCACCCTAAGGTTAGAAATACCTTTGCAAAGGGAGGGCAGGCTCTCTGACCACTTGGGAACTTCCAGCTGTGGGTGAGTTTTTCCTTGGCTAGGCCTGGGCTGGCTCAGAAGGGGCTTGGCCTAGGCCCTAGTCCAGGCCCACCAGGGAAGGCCCCTAGCCCTTACTCTCCTCATGGGTCCCCTCCAGCTCTCCACATGGCCGGAGCTCCTTGAACTTTTTTTTTCTCTTTTTTTAAATTATTATTTTATTTATTTTTGGAGAGAGACACAGAGAGAGACAGTCGGAGAGGGAGAGGGAGACAGATAGAGATGGGTGCGCCAGCAGTCTCTCAGCTGCTGTGAATGAAATCCAGATGTGTGTGCCCCCTTGTGGTCAAGTGTGGCATTGCGCCCTTGTGTCACTTTGCATCTGGCTAAACGTGGGACCTGGACATTGGAACTGCTGGAGATTGGAACCAGCGTTCTTAGGCTTAGGAGGCAGGCATCTTAACGGCTAAGCCATCTCTCCAGCCCTTCTCTCCACTTTTGGGAAAACTGGCTTGCTTTCTAGCTGTAAGCTGAGGGAAACGAATGACATTGGCCAGGCAGGTTCAGCTACCTGCTGTGGCTTCTCAGCCTGGCCTGCTCCACCCTCCTGGGATCAGAGCCATTTTGAAATGCATTATCACCTGAGGCCAAACTGATACTGTGTCAGGTGGGGCTCCTTTGTAAAGGTGACACCTTTTGTAGGGAGATACATTGGGTTGAGCTTCTCTAACCTCAAGGCTGACCTCCTCCAGAGCATGAAAGCTGCTTCTGCTGAGCTGAGGGGGAGAGGCCTCATGATGCCACATATAGGTCCGGAACCAAAGACCCCTGGCCTGAATGTCTTCTAGGTTTATTCCCTTTTTCCATTACAAGCCACTGTGCCACAAGACATATGGGAGGATGGAGCTCTGACTCCTGATCTGGGCTCTGCCCATCCTGCAGCACAGGCCTCTGCCTGGTTCAACTGGAGATTTGAGACCTCACCTCCAGAGCAGAGGGAGCCCCTAGCCAAAGACTGCGGATCTCTGCCCACCTAAATGAAGGGGAAACTGAAAATGCTCCAGCCAAGTCCCAAGCCTAAGCACTTGGCTGGAAAGGTTTTTTTCAACAGGCCTGGCTCCTGACCACATGCCTCCTACCTATGGAGCTGAGGCCCATGGCTATGTCGGGGGAGGTAACCATGTCTCTCCAAAAATACAGAGACACGTTGGGAAAGACAGGCCTGATGGTGCTCACTAACTGCCGTGATTTTCTGCTAAAGTGCTCTATGACAAATATATCTTTATATAACTGTAAATCATTTATTCATACAGGTATTATAAGCAGTAAAATGAGCTAGGGCTGATGGCACAGGCCTATTATCCTAGCTACTTGGAAGGTGAGACAGGAGGATCTCCAATTCAAGGCTCTACCATAATAACCTGACCCCACACTTAAAAACCATGTGACTTTTAAATTGCTTGGTAAAAAATAAGTATATAATTAATTTAAACTGCACCTGATATTTTCTTTTGTTTGGGTTTTAAACAAATAAGATGTTGTTTATAGACACCTTTTGGTTTCTTTATTAATTCAAATAGTCCAACAGGTATTTCTTATTTTTTTTTTTTTTTTTTTTTTTGCATTTGATTTATTTCAAGGTTTTTTGTTTTGGTTTGGTTTTGGTTTTTGTCTTTAAAAGTCAGATTTAACTAAAGCCTATGGTGAGCTAAATTTTATGTAAACAAAGCCATACTTTGTTACATGATCTCATAAATATAATTACTGAGTTTATGTCCTAGGTCAACTTCAACTTACATATTGAAAACAACAAAATTCTCTCTGAAGTGGTGGCTCATAACTTGGCAGGTATTTTAAAAGATTGTAATAGCCATTTACTTAAAAGGAGGAGACAACTGGTCTGAGTTCCAGGCCATCCTGCCCCCAGACAAAAATACAAAAATTTGCCTTAGTTACTTTTAACAAAAACATTTCCAAGTGTGGTAGCGGTATTGATGAAAATTATCCCCCAAAATGGTTGTCATGTTTTGCCTGTATTCATAGACTTATAACTTAAAAAGTGAATTTCATGGAGTTTATTAATAGGAGATAAATCAATAAGTTATATAAAATCTGTAGGTATATATCCTGGAATTATAAAACAAGTCTGGTTGTCAGGTAGAGATTTTTGGTGACATAAATACTCAGGAAGTTATCAGTTTTTCTCTAAGGCTATTTTCTCAACAAATTTCCAACAATAAGGTGGTTAACTCTTTGAAGCTAGCCTACTTGTTTCTTTGTCAGTGGGTAATAAGATTAATCAATTTGGTGTAGCTTCTCTTAATAGTCTTATAAGAAAGATGGTTAATTATGAGTTGAGATGAGGTGATTGAAGGAACTGGGAAGAAATTTTTCAATGTTGGACATAAAGTACTTGTTAAAAATGCCTTTTTTTTTTTTGGTTTTCGAGGTAGGGTCTCACTCTGGTCCAGGCTGACCTGGAATTAACTATGTAGTCTCAGGGTGGCCTCGAACTCTCGGCAATCCTCCTACCTCTGCCTCCCGAGTGCTGGGATTAAAGGCGTGCGCCACCACGCCTGGCTTAAAATGCCTTTTTTGAGTAGAACTTAGATCAGAATGTTAAAGTATGTGGATGAAGGTGTATATGTAGAAACGATGTAGGAGATCTATGTAAGATTTAGGAGTGAACAAGACCACACAGACCACTCTGAGGCAAATATGAAAGCTTTTATTCAGGAAAAGCATGAGCTGCCAGGACTGACTCTCAAGAGAGGAGTACAGCCAACCTGAGTTTGTAGATAGTGGGCTTTATAGGGCTTCTTCAGTTGGGAGAAGGTGAGGAAGGGAAAGGAAAGGAACTCATTTGTTCTTTACATTAGCCATTTCAGATAGCTAGGGTGTGAGGCCAGAACAGTGACCAGGGGACTCACAAATAAGGGGGCAGGAAACCATGAACTAGGGACATTATTAAGCAAGGAAAGGATGATGTCTGGGTGGTCTCATGTCACTGGACTGATCTTAAGGTGTGATGGTCAGTTTGAAATTTCAATCTAAAGAAATGTTCTTAGCTGGAGTTCCTGAGGTGTGTTGTGCTGTGTGGCTTTTGGCTTGTGCTTTGCTTTACCTGTTTGGTCCTGTGAAGGCAGGCCAGCTTCTTCTGCCATTATGGAACTTCCCCTGGATCTATAAGCTTCAATAAATATCCCTTCCTCCATAACTGTGCCTGGTCTGGAAGTTCATCTCAGTGAACCTGAAGCTGTCTGCTACAGTCCTCATTCTGCTGACCTTGGTGACTCCATTTTTGGGAGTCTGTCTCAACCTAACAATCTAAAAAGACCAAATTTTGCCTAAAATTAATTTCCTTTTATAAGGAACAGAAAGGTAATTTTCAGGCTAAACATAAATAAAAATTAAAGATTTTTTTCAACTGTTTGCAGACTCTTAAGGATGCTCTAAAAGTCTTATATAGGGATATTGACTTAATCTAAATTCAGCTTACATTGAACACATGTAATATCCTATGCTAGGTGGGTTACAAAGTCATAAGCACAGATGTAATTCACATTCTTTGGAGGTCTAACCAGTTTAGACATAGATAAGACCCTATCACCTTGTGTGTTACAAATGGGTAAAATAAATTTCCAAGGTAAAAACAAACAACTTCAGAGTAAGAGAGGGAATTTCAGGATGCTTAGCTCTCTGCTCTGTAATTTCTTTTGTCTCTTGTTTACTGTTATATGCTATTTAAAGTCATGGCAAGCTGGAGTCTGGAAAAAGGGATGGTACCCCCTTTATCTCATACCCCATACAAGTTTAAGGCATGTGTCTCCCTGACCCTGTCCAGAGACAAAATGGCCAATTGTTTCTGACAAGGAAAAGGAAATGACAAACAGCATATAACTTTGTTTCTCTTTATAGTTCCTCTCTTTTGAGTATCTAAGGTCACATCTGTTAGATGAAATTTCTCACTAGACTAGGCTAAGTAGGTAAACTGAGTCAAGGTACTTGATCAGGTTACAAACTCCTTACATAAGACAAACATCAGACTTACCTAAAATGTATATCAGGGTATAAACATATATGACAAAAAAGACATCAAGTAAATTATGGCTTAGCAGTTAAGGTACTTGCCTGGTGAGCTAAAGGACCTATGTTCCATTCCCCAGTACCCATGTAAGCCAGATGTACAAGGTGGCACATGTGTCGGAAGTTTGTTTTCAGTGGCTAGAAACTCTGACATGCTCTCTCTCTCTCTCTCATCTGTCTTTCTCTCTCTCTTTCTAATATCAACAAAGGGTAGGATCCCTATATTTAAGGTAATAAAACCAAAGATTGCCTTTAGTACCTAGACCATTCTGAAACATTCACAAATGGGGGAACCCATATCCCAGGTTCCCACAGAGCGTAGAAAGGGAAGTGGTGCCCCTGGAAACCCCTCCCCCAGAAGGGCATATAGGCTGTCAAGACAGGAGTAGATGCGGGAGTCGTCACACTTGGGCCTATCTTTCCAATGGCACTGCTTATATGCTGTGATGTAAGACACAGAGCTGGGGGAATGCTGGAGGTACTCAGGATCGGGAGCTGGCCAGGAGGATGAGCATGGATGTCCTGTCCTGGACCTTCCTTGCTCCAGGAGACACATAGACTTCACTATGTGTCCCTGTCTGGTTGGGGAGAAAACAGAATAATTTGGGTAAGGACTCCTTTAAGAAGGAGACAAAAGAGCCCTAATATTTCTTCACCCAAATGTGGTCAGAGGGATGCCCCCTTTCTATGAAAAGATGTGAGCCAGGATTGGATATAACCCGACTCTAGACTCTTCACTTTCCTCCACTTTGTTTCAGACAGGACAGTTGGCATCCAGGATAGCCCAAAAGTCTCTGCTAGCCTGTCTCCTTTAAAACTGGGCTCATTTAGATAATACAGAGAGAACATAAATTGCTTATTACTTTTCCCCAGAGACTTACAAAGCTTGATAGCTGAACCAGATAAGAGCTTAAAACAGTTGCTCCAGGTGGCAAGTTCTGCTTATTATAATCTGGAAGCCAAAAGAAAGGGAACAAAAATGGAGATAAAGAAAAAAGGATAAATGTCACCAGGAGATCATAATGGTAATGGAAGTTGCTCAGGAAAGGACACAATTGGATAAAATCTAAAATATGTTTACTTGATATCAAAGTTTTAACCAGTAGAAAAACTGAGTCTTATGGTTAAGGAGTCACTCATTAACAACTTGCTAATGCTAATTTGTGATTATTTAAGGGTTATAAAAACTGACTTTAAGACTCTTAGTAAAGTAAATTAGGTTTCTCTATTCATCAAGATTTTAACTATTGGAGAAACTGAGTCTTAAGATAAAGGTTCACATATAAGTGTTTAATTTCCAAAGATGAGGTACTCATAACTAAAGGCATTGTGACTTTAAAGAGAGCTTCTGTTTTATTTATGCTAGCTCTATTGAATGGTCATCACTAGGTTTAATCACTTAGGTTTAAGTGATTTAATTTCAGTAATGATAACTTTATCAGTTTTAAATCATGGGTAAGACATAAAATTGTTTTATGTTAATAAAAATTTATATTAGTCTATTACTATTAAAATCAGTTGCTCTCAGGACTAAGCTAAAATTGTTGGTTGTCGAATGGTGTTTTCTCTTTCAAAACAGATTTGTCAAGAGTTGTATTAGAGCTTAGCTGTTTTGGCTCAACAATGACCAGATTCTGCTCTATTATATGTAAAGTAACTGTCTCATTTCTGACACCTCAAGTGCTTATAACAAAATTAACTCTTAAAACATATCTCCTACTTTAGGGTACAACCTCATGCTCAAACAATTGTCCTCATCTGAGAGAAATAATTTCAAGTTCTGTGGTTCTGTTTCCAATGTTCCCTGGGTGATTGGTACCCACACAGGTATCTGGATTAATCAAAGATGTTTTCCAACCCTGTCTTACTTATCCTTTTCTGACAATTTCTAGGTTAGGGAGGGAATAAAATGGTGACAGGAGATACTAGTCACTAGCAATTTCCTATGGGAATGATCCCTGCCCTCAGCTTTTATGTACAGGGCAGAATGTGGCACCTGTATGCTTCAGTGACCATACATATTTCCAGTAATGGCACAGGGGATCAAGGTTCATGATCTTAATGGCGCTAGGGTAATCATTCTCTGTCTTGAGAATCTGAAACGAGACACTGAACTCTGTTGGAAAGCTGTCCCTGTATCCTACGGTTGGTATCATTTGCAAATCCATAGACTACAATGCTCCTCACCTTATGATGGGGTCACATCTCAGTAAACACACCATAAAGTGAAAATGCTTTAAGCGGAAAACACATAGAATAAAGACCATCATAGCTTAGCCACATGGTCCACTACAGAGCGCTGGTAAGGAGATGTTTCTGGCAATCACTGAGCTAGAGGCGCTAAATACCTAGCAATGCATGGGACCAACCATCAGCTCAGCAAAGCACCCAAACCACCAGGATTCCCATTGAAATACACACATGCTAGGAAAGAATTTGGGGGAGTACAGGCATGAAGAGAGCTGGGACAGAGAAAGGCAACAAAGAGACACAAGTAGGTTACTAAGATCCACAGTCACTAAGATCCAGTGCAACCTCCCGAGCTGGATAGTAGATGACAACAGAGATCAGTCAGCCACATCATCAAGGTCACAGTTGAGTCAGAAAGTCCTCATTCATATCTAGTGCAGAATCATTCATGTCCACAGACCCTAATCCAGCTATCCCAAAGTGTCCTAGTGAGGCTAATGTGTTCTTGCTCCCCAGAAGGCCTGCAGTGGGTTATTGTTCACTACTCAGAACAAGGAGACAAGTTGGAAGGCTCAGGGAAAGAAGGCATACTTTCAATTGATTATTAAGAAGGATGTGTTTGGGCTGGAGAGATGGCTTAGCAGTTAAGGCACCTGCCTGCCAAACCTAAGAATGCCCATTCTATTCTCCAGGTCCCACATTTAGCCAGACACAAGTGACACAAGGGCACAATACCAGGTTTGCCCACAAGGGGGCGTATGTGTCTGGCGTTCATTCACAGCGGCTGAGAGGCTGCTGATGCACCCATTCTCTCTCTCTCTCTCTCTCTCTCTCTCTCTCTCCCTCTCTGTCTCTCTCAAAAAATAAGTAAATAAATAAGGATGTGTTCTGCATTTGAATGTCACACACTGCTAGGAGATAGAAGAACAAAAATTTGCCTTGGCCTTAAAGAGCTCAAATCCATAATGCTTAGAGTGTGTCCATGAGTAAAATGGACAAAGATCCCTCTGTTGTGGATTTAAATTCTAGGAGGAAGAAACAGAGAGTGAACTATACACACAAGAAACATGTAGTATAAAAAATAAAAATGAGCAGAATGAGATGATGAGGCTGGTGGAGTGGGGAGAATCAGGTTGCAGGAGTCAAGGGTGGTGGGGAGTCTGCTTTATTGAAAAGGTCTCATATCATTAAGCAATTATCTCATTTGACTGACCTATATTGGCAGCTGCATAGTAGTGATTTCCTTATCAAACTGGAATGGCCATGCAAATCCCCAGGGGATGTCATTAAACTATAGATCCTGATGCAGGCAGTCTGGGGCTGGCTCTGAGTCTCTGCATTTGTAACAAGCTCCCAGGGGATTTGGGAGCCACTGGTTGTCACATCATACTTGGAGCAGTGAGGCTATATGGAGCTACAGCCAAAGCTTCTACTGATATCTCAGTTCCCTATGCACCCAGCCTTTGTGTGTGAGTGAGTGCTTTGTAAATATGTGCTGCCTACAGGAATGGGAAAAAGTAATGTCATACAGAAGATGTCAAATAGTACTAATGAATAGCTAGGAATGATGATTGACTCTCTTAATGGACCCCTTTCAGAAGCAGGGCCACATCACAGTTATGTTCTTTTGCATTTCTCTGTAATAACATTTAAACCATACAGAATTAATTTAGTTTTAAATGGGGATGTCATTAGTGCTCCTGAAAGATTTCTTGTCCTGGAATTTTTAATGAATTCATCATGAATTTAAATTTGTTCTAGCTATAGCCTCAGGGCTGGGTCCCATTCTTAGAAAATGACCCATATAGTATAATTTGATGGGTGTCTGAATGGACCATCTGTTCAAAAATATTTCTTGCCCTGACTCCAGAAAATTCACCCTCAGAGTTTCACTCAATAAATCAACAAATAATTTGATGGATAATTAAAATCAGTAAATATTTACAAAGTACTATTTGCCAAGAACTATAAATTATGGAAAGATGAATGATGCAGTTCCAGCTTGCAAGGACCCCCTCAGCCTGATATGAAGATAAGCAATAAAGGTAATAGAAGGATAGTAACTAATTGTTTTTTTGTCATCACTCGGGAGTTTCACGGGGGAAGGGAGACCGAATGCCAGGATGCCTTTGAGGACTTTGGAGTCAGATAGGGAATGGTGCTTACTGTGTGCTCACTGGATTTTTTTTCAGTGAGCTCCCTCCCACTCTGAGCCTGTTTCTTTAATATCCTCCTCCTCCCTTGGGCAGATCTTAGACCTACAGATATATTCAAAGTCCTTCAGATGCCACTCTTCATATAGTGCCTGGAGCAGACATAGACAAACCCCTCATGGAGTGGAATACTCTGGTAGCATCACTCCTCCCTTCATCAAACACTTCCTGACTCTCTAAACACTGGGTCAGATGTTTCAGAGAACACTACTTATGGAACTGTAGTCCTCTCTGCAAATTCTGCCTACAATTCTGCAAATCACTCAGAGATGGAAACCCATACAATCTACCTATGCCAGGACAAGGCTGGGACAGACCTCCAAGGGGCAGGCTGAACCCAAGTGGGAAGGTCATAGAGCTTACTGGGAAGGGGCACTTGAGTCTGGAAGAGCAAAGAGGCCATTTCAGAGTGGGAACAGCACAACCACAGACAGAGCTAGGTGAGCAGGCACAGCAGGGCATTTGAAATAGGGAGTTTGTTTTCTCTCAGAGAGATGAGTGGGTCTAAGGCCACCACTTAGGAGAGGGTGGAAATAGAAAAGACACAGGAGCTTCCAAAATGAGTTCATAGGGTGACTGAGAGGGGAAGCATCAAAGTTACTTTAGTTCTAGGAGACTAATGCATCTATTTGTTTGTTTGTAATTTATACAGTACTGGGGATTGAACCTAGGGCCTCAAACATGCTAGGCAACTGTTTAACTTTTTTTTTATTTTGAGAAGGGTCTCACTATTTATCCAGACTTGCAGTCTTCTGTAGCCCAAGCAGGCCTTGATTTTGTAGTCCTCCTGTCTCTTGAGCAGCTAGGATTACAGGCCAGCAGACTGAGCCATAGACTAGTGCTTTTACCAGAATGGAAACTGGGGGATAAGCAGGCATGAAGGAAGTGCCTCTAGGTTTACTCAGGCTCCTTGAGAGCTGTATTAGTCAGGGTTCTCTAGAGGAACAGAAGGGATAGAATGAATTGTATTAAAAGGGAACTTAGTGGATTGGCTTACAACAGTCCAGCAATAGCAGGTTGCAGGCTCGAGAGTCAAGGAACCCGGTAGCTGCTCAGTCCATGAGGCTGGAGGCCTCAGCAGTCCCAATCCGGCACTGAAGGCCTGAAGGTGTCCTGGAGAGACACTGCTCTTCAGTTCACCCTGGAAAGCAGCAAGCACCAAGCACCAAGCAGAGAACAGCAAGCAGCACCAGCAGCCAGGTGGGAGGAGAGAGAGAGCCCTTTCTTCCTAGAGCTTCTTTCTATCAACCAGCCCCCTCCTTCAAGAGGGGATGTCCACTCTGGGGGAAGGGCTCACCCCTGGGGGAAGGATTCTTTCTTTAGTTAATCCTTCCTAGAGGCAGCCTCAGAAACACACTTATGAGGAATGTCTGTGGATTCCTAAACAAATCAAGTTGACACAAACTTAACCATCACAAGTCCACCCCTTGTCAACTTGACACCAAACCATATCTCCTTACAACATACTTAATTTCCAAATGAAGACAGTAACAAGGTAATAATTCCACCTAACATGATATAACTATCCCTTGTACAATTGGAAACACACAATCATCCCCCCCCCCACAAAGCAAGTTCCTTGAGGAAGGCTTAGTCTCATATAATAAGTCATATATAAATTCAACAGTGGTTAACTAGCAATATGATCTTAATCAGTATTAATTATCTAATAGAGAAATAGAGGAAGAACAAAACATCTTAATATTGGTGTAGATATGTACAAACACTCTTAACAAGGTAAGACAGGAACACTCATGGCAATTACAGTCCACGTTTTTGTAACTGGTCCCGTGGTCTTAGCTGGTATTTGTAACTGCCTTCTTCTACTGCTCATTCTGTATTTCCTCCACCTTCAGCAAGCACCTCAGCAGGTCTTGGTTCTTTACATGGAGGGGTGACCCATACCTTCATTCCTGAAGGATCTGGACCATTTATCACACTGCCTTGATTGGATTGTTGCAGTTGTCCATTTACTTTGATAACAGGGCATGGTAACACCAAGAGATGCCCTAGAGAATCTCTGGCACTCCAGACATACTCTTCCTTACCTCCATTGTGGAGGAGCAGTCCAATTTCCCCCTGGTAGTCTGGATCAATTACCCCTGCTAACACTGTAGCTCCTTTCTCAGCCTGTGCATGCAAGGGCATCAGGAGCCCAAAGTGGCCAGGGGGAAATCTTAGCTGCCAGTTCAATGGAATGTTCTTCATGCCTCCTGGTGAAAGCACTTCCCCCTCTGGAACCAAGACCTCTAGGCCAGCAAAGCATAAGGTTGTGGGTACAGGAAGCAAAAAAATGGCTAATGGGTCACTTGGGGTGATGGTAAGTGGTACCATTCCCATTTCCACCCCTTGATTCCTGGACCCATGAATCTGGGCTATAGGAGAAACAGCACCATATATAGGATGCTGATTCAGAGCATATACAGCCTGCTGGAGGACACGCCCCCAGCCCTCCAAGCTATTGCCACCTAGTTGGCACTGCAGCTGTTTCTTTAAAAGGCCATTCCACTGCTCTATCAAGCCAGCTGCTTCAGGGTGGTGGGGCACATGGTAAGACCAGTGAATTCCATGATCATGAGCCCACTGCTGTACTTCCTTGGCTGTGAAGTGAGTTCCTTGGTCAGAAGCAATGCTGTGTGGAATTCCATGACAGTGGATAAGGCATTCTGTAAGCCCACAGATAGTAGTTTTGGCAGAAGCATTACATGCAGGAAAAGCAAATGCATACCCTGAATAAGTGTCTATTCCAGTAAGGACAAAATGCTGCCCTTTCCATGATGGAAGAGGTCCAATATAGTCAACTTGCCACCAAGTTGCTGACTGGTCACCCCATGGAATACTACCATATAGGGGGCTCAGAGTTGGTCTCTGCTGCTGGCAGATTTGGCACTCAGCAGCAGCCGTAGCCAGGTCAGCCTTAGTTAGTGGAAGTCCGTGTTGTTGGGTCCATGCATAACCTGCATCCCTGCCACCATGGCCACTTTGCTCATGGGCCCTTTGGGCAATGACAGGGGTGGCTGATGAAAGAGGTTGACCACTGTCCACAGAATGAGTCAGCTTATCTACTTGATTATTAAAGTCCTCCTCTGATGAGGTCACCTTCTGATGAGCATTAACATGGGACACAAGTTTCTTTATATCCTTTGCCCATTCAGAGAGCTCTATCCACATACATCTTCCCCAAATGTCCTTTTCACCAATTTTCCAATCATGTTCCTTCCAAGTCCCAGACCATCCTGCCAAACCATTGGCCACAGCCCATGAATCAGTGTATAACCGCACATCTGGCCATTTTTCCTTCCAAGCAAAATGCACAACCATGTGTACTGCCTGTAGTTCTGCCCATTGTGAAGACTTCCCTTCACCACAGTCCTTCAGAGTTGTCCCAGAAAGGGGCTGTAATGCTGCAGCTGTCCACTTCTGGGACGTGCCCACATAGCATGCTGAACCATCTGTAAACCATGCCCTGGTCTTCTCCTCTTCAGTCAACTGATCATAGGGCACACCCCATGATGCCATAGGTGCATGCTTGGGGACAGAAGGTATTGAAACAGGAGTAGCAACCATAGGCATTTGGGCAACCTCCTCATGTAACTTACTTGTGCCTTCAGGGCCTGCTCGAGCCTGATCACGGATATACCACTTCCACTTGATGATGGACTGCTGCTGTGCACGTCCAACTTTATGGCCTGATGGGTCAGATAACACCCAGCTCAGGTCACATAATAACTTGATGGCCCATTGTCAAGCATTCAGTTTCTACTAAGGCCCAATAGCAAGCCAAGAGCTGTCTCTCAAAGGGAGAATAATTGTCTGCAGATGATGGCAGGGCCTTGCTCCAGAATCCCAAGGGCCTCCGCTGTGATTCACCTATGGGGGGGCTGCCAAAGGCTCCAACCAGCATCCCTATCTGCCACTGACACCTCAAGTATCATTGGATCTGCTGGATAATATGGCCCAAGTGGCAGAGCAGCCTGCACAGCAGCCTGGACCTGTTGAAGAGCCTTCTCTTGTTCTGGGCCCCACTGAAAGCTAGTAGCTTTCCAAGTCACTTGGTATATAGGATAGAGTAACACAGCCAAGTGAGGAATGTGCTGTCTCCAAAATCCAAATAGGCCCACTAGATGTTGTGCTTCCTTCTTAGTGGTAGGAGGGGCCAAGTGCAACAACTTATCCTTCACCTTAGAAGGAATATCCCTGCATGCTACATACCACTGAACTCCTAGAAATTTCACAGAGGTGGAAGGTCCTTGAATTTGGGGTGGATTTATTTCCCATCCCCTGATGCACATATGCTGTACCAGCAACTCCAGAGTGGATGCAACCTCCTGTTCATTCAATCCAATCAGCATAATGTCATCAATATAATGGATCAATGTGACACCTTGTGAAAGGCACAGGCGATCAAGATCCCTGTGAACTAAGCTATGACACAGGGCTGGAGAGTTAATATAACCTTGAGGTAACACAGTAAACATGTACTGCTGACCTTGCCAGCTGAAGGCAAAATGCTTCTAATGGTCCTTATGGACAGGTAAGGAGAAGAAAGCATTTGCAAGATCAATAGCTGCATACCAGGTGCTAGGAGATGTGTTAATCTGTTCAAGTAAAGAAACCACATCTGGGACAGCAGCTGCAATTGGAGTCACCACCAAATTAATTTTCCGATAATCCACTGTCATTCTCCAGGATCCGTCTGTCTTCTGAACAGGCCAAATAAGACAGTTAAAGGGAGATGTGGTGGGAACCATCACCCCTGCATCCTTCAAGTCCTTTATAGTGGCATTAATCTCTGCAATTCCTCCAGGGATGCGTTACTGTTTCTGGTTCACTATTTTCCTTGGTAGAGGGAGCTCCAATGGCTTCCATTTGGCCTTTCCAACCATAATGGCCCTCACCCCACAAGTCAAAGAACCAATGTGGGAGTTCTGCCAACTCCTAAGTATATCTATCCCAATTATGCATTCTGGGACTGGGGAAATAACCACAGGATGAGTTCAGGGACCCACTGGACCTACTGTCAGTCTAACATTCACCAAAACTCCATTGATCACCTGACCTCCATAAGCACCTACTTTAACTGGAGGGCCACGATGCCGGTTGGGGTCTCCTGGAATCAATGTCAATTCAGAGCCAGTGTCTAGTAAGCCCCCAAAAGTCTGATTATTTCCTTTTCCCCAGTGTATAGTTACCCTAGCAAAAGGCCACAGGTCCTTCTGAGGAAGGATAGGACTAAGCTTAATATTGAAACTTTTGGGGATTATGGGAAGTTCCTTTCTCAAAGGGACCCAGCCACCCCTTCAATCAAGGGGCTCAGGATCTGTAAACTGGCTCAAGTCTGGAAACTGGTTAAGAGGCCTTGATTCTCTGTTGCTACAATTCAAAGTGGCCTTTAGGTCCTTTGTTCTGGAACTTTGTTCTGCTTGTACAGATCAAGCAGGAACTTAGTCGGTTTTTTATCTATTTCACTTCTTGGAATACCATGATTAAGCAGCCAATACCAAAGGTCTACACGAGTCATACTGTTACAAGCATTGTTTTGCCTGCGCTGTCCATTACAGTAAACATGCTCACCTTGTCTTTGGCGATTCAGTGCTGATACTTGGCCCTTGTTACCCTGAGAGCCAGTTAGACCCATTGCATCTAAGTCACCTAATGCAGCAACTGCGGCTCCCCCTGTGATGTCTTCTTTACATAAAAGACCAATGATTGAGGACTTTAAGTATGCTGGGGCTCCCCTCACAAATCTGTTTCTTATAGTCTTAGTGAAGGGCACATCTTCTGGACACTCCCATTGTGGGCTTAAAGATGAGTTTACATGGTAAATCCATTCCAGCATTCCAAGTTCTCTGAGCCTTTTAATCCCTTCGTCAACATTAAGCCAAGAGATATCAGGCAGCTCAAGCTCATTCACAGTAGGCCATCTTTGGATCCATACTTCAGCCAACCAATCAAATAAACTCTTGACACCTCTTCCAACTGCATGAGCTACAGTGTTAAATCTAAAATCTCTGGTCAGTGGGCCCATTTCAATAAATTCAGCCTGATCTAATCTTATATTCCTCCCGCCATCATCCCACACCCTTAAAATCCATTCCCACACATATTCCCCATGCTTCTGCCTGTACAAGTTAGAAAACTCCTGAAGTTCTTTAAGGGTGTATCTCACTTCCTCTTGAGTCACACTTTCTAACTCCCCTTTAGGGCCATGCCTAGCCTTATGCCTTGTTATAGGCCTAGAGGCAAAGATGGGTGGGCTCTGAGAAGCATCAGCAGCTCCTGCGGGAAGGGTCATTGCTTCTTCCTCAAAGAAGGAGTGATTCCCTCAGGCAAGTGTGGAGAGGGCAATACTTTAGGGGGTGGGGGTAGGGGTGGGGATGCAACTGCAGCTAAAGGAGGGGAAGCCACATTCTCATACAAAACAACTTCTTCAGAATCTGAGAGTTCAATGTCCCCAGATTCTTCAGGGTCTTCCCATACATCCCCATCCCAAGTCATGGGATCCCACTCTTTTCCAACCAGTGCCCTCACTTTAACTTCTGATAGCCTGTGAGGCTGGGAATTGTGCTTACACTGCAAGTTAGCCAATCTTACAATGAGAGCTTGAGTTTGGTTTTCTGCAATTCGAGCCCTGTTCTGACTAGAGAGGAGATTCTCCTCCAGGGCTCTCTTAGAAACCTTCAGATCATGTATGTGGGTCTTAAGCTTGGAAATTTCCTTTTGGAGCTTCTGCTTTTCTCCCAACAGTTTATCTAGAGATGCCAGAAGAAACCATCCAGCATCATCATTCGTCCTACTTTTCCACAAATATTCAAAAGTTCTAGATACAGAGTCACTAAATTCCTTGCTCTTCACAAGATATGACTCAGAATCACCAAATACATCTATCTCATGGAGATCTTTAAATAGTGCACACCATGGATTATTAGTGCCCTCCTTATTACCAGTTAAAGTGCTCTCCTTATTACCAGTAGGACCTTTAGTGGCACGGAAGTTGGAAAACCAACTCCACAGAGCACCAAACCCACTAGGGAAATCCATCCTTACAATTCTGTTTCTCTAGAACCACTCCTGGTACCACAATCTGTATTAGTCAGAGTTCTCTAGAGAAACAGAATGGATAGAATGAATTGTATTAAATGGGAATTTATTGGATTAGCTTTTGACATTCCAACAATAGCAGATTGCAGGCCTGAGAGTCAAGGAACCTGGTAGCTGCTCAGTCCACAAGGCTGGATGCCTCAGCAGTCCCAATCTGGCACTGAAGGCCTGGAGGCTTCCTGGTGAGATGCTGCTCTTCAGTCCACACTGGAAAGCAGCAAGCACCAAGCAGAGAACAGCAAGCAGCACGGGCAGCCAGGTGGGAGGAGAGAGAGGCCTTTCTTCCCAGAGCTTCTTTTTATTAACCAGCCCCCTCCTCCAAGAGGAGTCTCCCACTCTGGGGGAAGTGCTCACCCTGGGGGAAGGATTCTTCCTAGAGGCAGCCTCAGAGACACACTTATGAGGAATGTCTGTGGATTCCTAAACAAATCAAGTTGACACAAACTTAACCATTACAAGAGCCATGCACCAAGGACCACAGGCCTGTAGCATGCCACACACCATATTTACATGTTTTACTTACATGGGGCATGTGCAAAGGAGAAGTACTGGAAGCTGAAATATCTTCTAATGAGAAGGCCCCAGCCCTGTACATGTGGGGAGCAGTGAGGCATCTTCCTCTGCTGGGAGTCCAGGGCAACCCATTTCTGGGCTGGACTTTGCACCAGAGTGGGGACAGGTCATAAATAAGCCCACTCCTAGCCTCTTTCTCCTCCCATCCTCAATGTTTAGGAACATGTCAGGAAAGAAGAGCCTCTGCTTACTCTCAAACCAGTCTGTCCTGTGCTAACTGATCTAATTTTCTGGCACCCTTGATGCCTTGGTCATGGTCATTCATTTCTCTGCCTTGGGTCTTGGGCTATGCCCTTGCTGTAGTATTCTCTGCTTGTAAGAGTGGGCTATTGTATTTTGTCTTTAAAACTAACTCTGAACCAAACCTTTTGAAACCTACCAACCCTTGGGTCATTTTTTCCCCTCATCCCTTTATTCCTGAAATTCTTAAGTCAATCTTGATTCCTTGCTTTTGCTTTCTCATCACCATCACATTATATTTTAGAAGCAACTCTTTGAACTAGGTGTTCAAGGCAAAAATACAAAGTGTACTTTGAGTCCAGCACTCAAAAGGCTGAGGCAGGAAGCTCACAAGTCCGAAACCAGCCTGGGCTGCATAGTGAGAACCCATGTCACAAAACAAGAACAAAGAACAACCACACACACACACACAACAACAACAACAACAACAACAACAATTTCTGTTTCCTTGATTACAAGTGTGATGCATAATTATTATAGAAATTTAGAAAATACAGAAAAATATTTAACAATGACCCAAAAGCCCACAATGCTGTTATAGACATTGACTATAGATACTGTAGTAGATCTCCCCTTTAAAAAAACCTCTTAATCTGTGGAGCTATGTAGATAGCTGAATGAATAAATAGACATATAGAGCCACCCAAAACTGCATTTTACAAGTTTTGCTTCATCCTGAATGTCATGGTTTAAATATTCTCAATAGTGATAATAGTTAAATAACATTTCATGCTTGATAGCCATATTTCATGCTTGATAGCCATATTAAACAAAAAGGCAGGTTTCTTTTTGTTTATTATGTTGTTATAAACGTCCCTCTGCCAACATCTTTGTCTATTTAACATGACTAGAAATGAAACCCTAAGCCCAAAAGTCTGTATTTTTAAATATCTCAATACATGGCCATGTTAGTTGCACAGTTGTCCCTTGATAACCTTGGGAGATGGGTCCCAGGAGCTGCCTGGAATCCCCAAATCTATAAATATTCCAGTTCCTTATGTAAAACAATTTATATACAACTTAGGCAAATCTCTTGTATGCTTAATTTCATCTCTAAATTAAAAATACCACCCCACATAAGGTTAATGCTATGTAAATTAGCTGTAGTAATGCATAGTTTAGGGAATCAAAACAGGACAAAAGTCCATGTATTTTGAGTACATATCCATTTGATTTCTTAGATACCATGGTTGAATCTGAATACAGGACCCACACTGTGCTCTGTAAGCCATGCTTGAAGTGCCTTCTTTCAATCCTTAACTCTTTTCAATCTAGCCATGCTTGCTCTGACTTCCAGAATTGTCCCTTTCCAAGTTCTCTCATTTCCTAATTGAGTGTGAAGCCTCTGTGGATCCTTCTTTCTGTCCTGAACTACTGGGTAGTGGCATCTTCTTCTTGTAGCCTCTCTTAGCATCCTAACTCTCAACTGCCTTGCTCCTCCTGGACCTCCTGGTCACTTGTCTTCCCACCTTGGATCCTCACCAAGTCCCCATGTCCCTCCATTCCTTGTTCCTTACTGAAGCAGCAGCAGAGGCTAGTAATGCCCTCAGAAGTCAGACCCTCCTACATAAGCATGTGGGTTCTTCCTAAGGTCAGTAGAACTGTGACCAGTGAGAGTGACAGACACACAGCTCCACCCTGTAGCTCCTACAGAAGCCTGAAGAGGTCCCTTTTTCCTTAAGGACCTCCAGCCAGGCCAAATGAGAACTCATGACTTCAGCACAGAGAAGAATTCCAGGATGAGTCAGTATGAAACATAGTTTAAGTTTATTAAAGACATTTTTATCATACATCTTAAGCACATGGGGTTAGTAGAGAGATGCTCAGGGAAGGAATGAGACATACCCAAAGTGGGTATGGGCTTCCCCAGGAAGACTTGCAATTAATGTGGTTCCTGGTCTTTCTGGGGCCATGGCACCTCTGTGTCCCAGGGGCATCCAGGCAATGGAGGAGTGGGGTCTTGAGTGGCTGTGAGTGTGACAGGAAGAAACACTGGGAGACAGCTTCAGAGAACAGCCCATTTATTTGTCAGGGGAATGGGTTAATAAGCATTTGTGAAAGAGCAGGAAGAGGTATGGGTAGGTATGGGTCATAAGGGGATTGGTCAGTTCAAAGGTCCTGCAGATGCCTAATTAGCATGTAGTGACATCATGGTTGAGCAGGAAAGGGTCACATGGTCTAAGTAGTGGCAGGAAAAGGTATAGGGAATGGGTCATAGGGGTTGTGTGAATTGGTTGTGTGAAGGCTGCTGGCTGATATCTCATTAAAATATAGTGACATAGTGGACAAAGGTCACAAGGCTCTGGGGAAAGTGAAACCTAAGTCTTATCAGGATTTCCAGGTGCCCCAGGCTAGGGGAAGGGAGCAGCCTCACTCCTGCCAGCCTTGAGATTGTCGGAGTCCAGGCTCATTGTAACCTTGGGGTCCAGGGTCCTAGTCATGCCTGACAGATCAGGTATACCTAAACCAGTACACCAGGGGCCTTCAACCATGCCCTACAATTAAGAGTCATTATAATAGGCTTCATGGCTCTCAAGTTAAATCTGTAAGGCATAAGAAACCAACTTTCAGGTAAAATGGTGGCATAGGGGTCATTCCAAACCAGCCTAGGGAGGGATTTAAGCAAAACCACAGCAAAATACACTCTAATTCTGAAAAATAAAGGTGTATAGGTTATCTGTATAGGTTATGTGGTTATCTGCCACCATGGAGAAGCAGGATAGACCAAGATCTACCAGAAAGGAGGAAACCAGCAAGAATCCCACCGAGGCACTTGCAGCCTACCTCTGTGTGTCAACCAAGCCTGGCACCATGCTGCAGGAGCAGAGACCAAACAAGGGGATTTTCCAATCACATCAACCTCCTCACAAAGTCAAGAAACCTGAAGGGGAGACAGCAGCGACCAGTTGATGAACTTCTGAAGGGGATACAGGTGGTACCAGCTGAGCAGTTCGAATACAACTCCAGGCTTCCTACACTCTCCCATCCCCCAACTGTCAGAACCATGAGAACTCATTCAGCCCCCAGCTACAAGGCATCCAGATCCTGATCAGAACATCATATCCACAGCATAACACAGAGGGATCAAGGTGGGCACTCAGCATTGATGAGACTGGAAGCCACCCCAAAAGGTGAGACCGACTGACAAAAAAGCAGATACATAGGCCTGCACTGGAATTACTAATCTCTCTTTCCATGTCAGGGCAGCTTATGAGTTACATATTCTTGGTTGGATTTACCATTTTCAATTAAGCTGTATTTACAGGTTGACTATTGTTGCTTTTGATGCTTTCAGATTTATAGAGCCTTTGTATTTTTCTTCTGTCATTAATGGAGGCAGGGTCTGATTCAGACCCAGGCTTACCTGGAACCCATTTCAGAACATAAATGTCAACCTCCCAGCTGACAGGATTAAGGGTATAGAGCAACACACACCCTTAGGGGTTTTGGCTTTATAAGGTTATCTGCTTGATTTAAACCCCACACTTGCATACTCTGTGCTGGATTTTATTGAATGTATATATAGTTCAGTTGAGTTTGAGAATTTTCCAGTAAATTGTTCCACCCAGCCCACTAGAATACTTGAATGGCAGACAACCTCAACACCTAGGATTACTTCTGTGGTTGGATTGGGGTACAAGAGCTACATTTGGCACATTAAACTCCTACCCTGAAGGTATATAAAGTTGGATTTCCACATCTAAGAACACTGCATAAAATTAGAAAACACAAGCATCAACCAACTGAGGATGCAACAATTGCTACATTATAATACAAGAAACACAAAAAGTCAACACAATACATCCCCACCAAAAGTTATAAATCCATTATAAATGACCCCCAATGAGGTTGCTTTATATGAAATGCCTGACTAATATTTCAGAAAAAATTTTATCTATACTCAAAAAATCAAAGAGGAAACAAAAGGAATTAAGAAAACAAACCCCTGAAAGAGAACACAGGAAATCAGCTTAATGAAATAAGAAGATCATAACAAGACATGAGTAAGGAAATAAAAATACTAAAGGAAAACCAGGCAGAAATTCTAGCTCTGAAAAACACAGTCAGTCAAATAAAAAACTCTGTGGAAAGTCTCATCAGGAGAATGGATAAAGGGGAGAACAGAATATCTAAACTAAAAGGCCAGGGGGAAGATCTAATACAGTTTAGCAAAGAGAAAGACAAGCTAATGGGAAGGTATGAATGGGAATTTTAAGATATTCAGGAAACGATGAAAAGATCAAACATAAGAATTCAGGTTATAGTAGAAGGAGAAGAATTTCATTCCAAAGGCATAGTAGGCATTTTCAACAAAATCAATAAGGAAAAGAAATGCCAATGCAGATACAGCAAGCTTTTAGAACACCAAACATACAAAATCTGGAAAGAACCTCTCCTCGCCATATTATAATTAAACTGCTAAACACACAAACCAAAGAAAATATGTTGAAAGTAGTTAGTGGGAAAAAAGCAAGCCCATCAGGATCATGGCAGATTACTCAACACAAACTTTAGAAGCCAGAAGTGATGGAATGATGTATTCCAAGTTCTGAAAGATAAAAACTGTCAACCAAGATAAATTTTTCCTGCAAAGCTATATATCCAAATTGATGGAGAAATAAGGACATTCTCCAAAAACAGGCTAAAGGAATTTCTGACATCGAAGCAAGCTCTACAAAAAATACTTGAAGAAATCCTTCATGCTGAAGAAAAAGCAAATAACACACTTGAGGAAACAGGAAAAAATAAACCATATTCAAGTAACAGATAAAACAAGAGAGTAAAGGGAAAACAGGAAGCAATACAAAAAAAGAATGCCAAGAAAAAATATATACGTTTCAGTAATACCTCTTAATATCAATGGCCTGAATGCCCCAACCAAAAGACACAGGCTTGCAGACTGGATTAAGAGGCAGGATTCTGCTGTTTGATGCCTCCAGGAAATTCATCTCTCAAGAAAAGAAAGACACTGTCTTAGGGTGAAAGGATGGAAAATGGTGTTTCAAGCAAATGGGCCTAGGAGATAAGCAGGTGTTGCTATCCTAATATCTGATAGGATAGACTTAAAATCAACATTAGTGAGGAAAGATAAAGAAGGTCACTTTACACTGATTAAAAGAACACTCCAACAGGAGGACATTACAATCCTAAATGTATATGCACCTAGCATGGGGTCTCCCAATTTCATCAAGCAAACACTATTAGACTTAAGGTCACAGATAACACCAAACACAATTATAGGGGGTGACTTCAATACACCACTCTCATCAATTGACAGGTCATCCTGGCAAAAATTAAACAGAGAGACATCTGGATTAAATCATGTCATGGAACAAATAATAAACCTAACAGATATATACAGAACATTCCATCCAAATGCTACAGAATATACATTTTTCTCAGAAGCACATGGAATATTCTCCAAACTAGACCATATATTAAGCCGCAAAGCAAATCTTAACAAATACAGGAAAATTGAAATAATCCCTTGTACTCTATCTGACCATAATAGGATTAAATTACAAATCAGCAACAAGAAACTACACAGCACATACAAATTCATGGAGGCTAAACAGTACACTATTGAATGATGAAGAGATAATTGAAGAAATCAAGTAGGAAATCAATAAATCCATAGAATCAAATGATGATGAGAATACAGCATACCAAAACCTTTGAGACACAATGAAGGCAGTCCTAAGAGGGAAATTTATATATCTAAGTACATATATTAAGAAATTAGAAAGTTCAGAAGTAAAAAATTTAATGCTTCCCCTTTAAGCCTTGCAAAATGAAGAGCAAGAAAACCAGAAATCAGTAGATGAGAAGAAATTATAAAGATTCAGGCAGAAATTAATAAAATAGAAACTAAAAAAGAAAAAAATCCAAAGAATTAATGAAACAAAGAGTTGGTTCTTTGAAAGGATAAACAAGATTGATAAGCCCTTAGAAAATCTGAACAGAAGAAAAGAGACACAAATTAATAAAATAAGAGATGAAAAAGGCACCATTATAATAGATACCAAATAAATTCAGAAAATCATATAGAAATACTTTAAGAATATATATATGCCTCTAAGTTTGAAAATCTGAAACAAATGGATGATTTCCTTGATTTATATGACCTACCAAAATTAAATCAAGATGAAATAAGCTATCTAAATATACCTCTAACAAGTATGGAGATCCAAGCAATCATAAAACGTCTCCCAACTAAAAAAAAGTCTAGGCCGGGCATCGTGGCACATGCCTTTAATCCCAACACTCTGGAGGCACAGGTAGGAGCATTGCCGTAAGTTCGAGGCCACTTTGAGGTTACCTACTGAATTCTAGGTCATCGCAGGCTAGAGTGAGACCCTACCTCAAAAAAGAAAAAAAAAAAAAAAAGAAAGAAAGAAAGAAAAGAAAAGAAGAGAAAAAGAAAAAGTCCAGGCCCAGATGGATTCACTGGTAAATTTTATCAGACCTTCAATGAAGAACTAACACCACTGCTTCTCAAACTTTCTCAGAAAATAGAAAAGGAAGGAATTCTACTGAACTCCTTCGACAAGGCCAACATAATCCTGATACCAAAACCGACAAAGACAGAACAAAAAAAAAAAGGAAATCACAGACCAATCTCCCTCATGAACACAGATGCAAAAATTCTCAATAGAATATTGACAAACAGACTACAAGAATATATCAGAAAGATCATCCACCCCAACCAAGTAGGCTTCAGCCCAGAGATACAGGGATGGTTCAAAATACGCAATTTGATAAATGTAATACATTATATAAATGGGCTGAAGGACAAAAAAAAATCATATCATCATCTCAATAGATGCAGAAAAAGCATCTGAGAGCCAGGAGTGGTTGCGCATGCCTTTAATCCCAGCACTTGGGAGGCAGAGGTAGGAGGATTGCCATGAGTTCAAGGCCCCTGAGACTACATAGTGATTTCCAGGTCAGCCTGAGCTAGAGTGAGACCCTACTTCGAAAAACCAAAAATAATAAATAAATAAATAAAATAAAAGAGAGAGAGAAAGCATCTGACAAAATCCAACATCCCTTCATGGTAACATATCTCAATATAATAAAAGCTATTTATGATAAAACTATAGCCAACAAAATATTAAATGGTGAAAAACTTGAAACTTTTCCACCTAAATCAGGAACAAGGGAGTCCACTGTCCCCACTTTTATTTAATATAGTAATGAAGTCTTAGCTATAGCAATAAGACAAGAGATACTCATAAGAGGGATACAAATTGGAAAGGAAGAGATCAAATTATCATTATTTGCAGATGATATGATTCTATTCATAAAGAACCCTAAACAATTTTAGCAATGTAGTAGGATACAAAATAAATACACAGAAAGCAATAACTTTTCTATATATTAACAAACATGTGGGGGATGAAATCTGGAAATCACTCCCATTTATAATTGCCTCAAAAAAAAATCAATAAATAAAGTATCTCAGAATAAATCTAACCAAGGAAGTGAAGGATCTCTACAATGAAAACATTAAAACACTCAAGCAAGATATTTCAGAAGACATTAGGAAATGAAACGATATATCATGTTCTTGGATTGGAAGAAACAATATTGTGAAAATGTCACTCTTACCAAAATCAATCTACTCATTTAATGCTATACCCATTAAAAGTCCAATGGCATTCTTCATGAAAATAGAAAAAACAACCCTAAAATTTATTTGCAAGCACAAAAAAACCCTCAAATATCCAAAACAATTTTAAGCAATAAAAATAAGGCTGGTGGTATTACCATACCCAATTTTAAGATATATTACAAAGCTATAGTAACAAAATCAGCATGGTACTGGCACAAAGACAGACACATGGAGCAATGGAACAGAATAGAGGACTCAGATGTAAATCCAGGCTGCTACAGTCATGTCATTTTTGACAAAAATGCCAAAAACATGCATTGGAGAAAAGACAGCCTCTTTAACAAATAGTGCTGGGAAACTGGATATCTATATGTAGAAGGATAAAAATAGATCCTTATCTCTCTCCATGCACAAGAATCAAGTCCAAATAAATCAAAGACCTTAATATCAGACTTGAAACTCTGAAACTTCTAGAGGAAAAAGTAGGGAAAACCCTTCAACATATTGATGTAGGTAATGACTTTTTTAATATAACCCCAGTTGCTCAGGACATAAAGCCACTAATCAACCAATGGGACCTCATGAAATTGCAAAGCTTTTGTACAGCAAAGGACACTGTGAATAGAGCAAAGAGGCAACCTACAGAATGGGAGAAAATCTTTGACAGCTAAGGATTAATATCTAGGATATACAGAGGATTCAGAAAACTAAATAATAAGAAATCAAACAAGCCAATTAAAAATGGGCTATGGAACTAAATAGAGAATTCTCAAAAGAAGAAATACAGATGGTATATAAACATCTAGAAAAATGTTCTCCATCCTTAGCCATTGGGAATATGCAATTTAAACTACTTTAAGAGTTCATCTCATTCCTGTCAGAATGGCTACCATCATGAAAACAAATGACCATAAATGCTGGCGAGGGTGCAGAAAAACAGGAACCCTTCTACACTGTTGGTGGGAATGCAGTTGGTACAGCCATTGTGGAAATCTGTGGAGGTTCCTGAGACAGCTAAAAATAGATTTACCATATGGCCCAGCTATACCACTTCTAGGCATATATCCTAAGGATTCATCTCACTACTTTAGAGACACTTTCTCAATCATGTTTATTGCCACTCTATTCACAATAGCTAGGAAATGGAACCAGCTTAGATGTCGCTCAACAGATGAATGGATAGTGAAGATGTGGTACATTCATACAATGGAATTCTACTCAGCAGTAAAGAAAAATAAAATTATGAAATTTGCAAGGAAATGGATGGATCTGGAAAGTATTATACTAAGTGAGGTAACCCAGGCCCAGAAAGCCAAACATTGCATGTTTTCTCTTGTATGTGGATCCTAGTCACAAATGTTCAGAGTTGTGTGTGAGTTGGAGTAAAAATTGGTAGCAGAGGCCAGTAAGCTAGAAAAGGGCTATAAGTGAAGAGGAAAGAGTGGACTTAAGGGGATCATATTGCATATAACTAAGTAGATGGACTGGCCTAAGTGAGTTCAGGGGAAGATATTGAATAAAAGGAAGGTGGGGGGAGGGTTGATCAAAATTCAGGATATTGTGAATAAGCCACATGATAACCACATGATACTTTTTCAGATAATGGCACACCCAGAAGCCATAGACTATTACTAGAAAAATTTCAGTTCCAGGGATGGGATACCTTCCAGTGAATCATTGGCCAGGGAGTTCCCTGACACCCCCAAAACATTACAGACTATTGCCAAGGCTTTTATTTTCCCACCAGGTATAGATGATAAGACCCTATTGCTGAAGACTCCACATGCCTGGGCTGCAAGGTCACCAAGAACTCAAATTGGGGGGCTGAGCTGAAAACCTTCTCCCAATAGACCAGCTGACAGAAAGCTAGAAAAAGCTCCACTGTCTGCAGCCTTATGGGAGACAGAAGCCATCAGTGGTGAAAACAGTGGACCCTACAAGCCTCAAGTTTGGCCAGACAGGCCAAATGAACCAATGGGTGCAATAGTGGTATGTCTGTTATGGGGGAAATCAACTGCTCTCTAATTGGACTGGAGACATGCTCTATGGCTAAATGTCTGGCTAAATGCATACATTATGCTCACCACCCTGCCCTGTAAGCACTTTACTTAATGTTCATACCCATATATTAATGTTACTCTCACTTTTGGTTAGGGAAGCTTCTCTTTTCAGTTGGCAGTGACCACTGGGATGACCCAAAAGGCACCATAGTGCTGAGAAGATGTGACAGAAGAATATTCAGCACTGAAACTTCTCAATCACACCTTCCAAGGCTCAGAGTCCATTGCAGAAGAGGTGGCAGAAAGAATGTAAGAGCTGAAGAAAGGTTAGGATTGCTTACAATGCAATCGACCAGACAGAAATTGGCCTTGATATCCATGACCTCGCAGTACCTAGCACTATCTTCACAAGACCCTCATTGATAGGAGGAAAAGATGATGACATCAAAATAAAAGAGAGACTAATGGAGAGAGGGAGGGAATATGATGGATTGTGGAGTTGTGAAGGGGAAAGTGGAGGAGGGGAGAGAATTATCATGGCTTATTTTCTGTAAGTATGGAAACTGTTAATGAAAAGGAAAAAAATAATTTTTAAAAAAAAAACAAAAACGTGCCCTTTTTCTCCTCCTCCTCCTCCTTCTTTTGGCTTTCTGAGGCAAGGTTTTGCTCTAGCCCAGGCTGACCTGGAATTCACTATGTAGTCTCAGGGTGGCCTCAAACTCACAGTGATCCTTCTACCTCTGCCTCCTGAGTGCTGGGATTAAAGGCATGCACCACCATGCCTGGCTCCTTTTTCTTTTTAAAATTTTCCAAAGAGGGCAGTTTGTGACAAGGTTAAAAGTTAAAGAACAGAGGCTGGAGAAATGGTTCAGTTTAAGTGGACTTTTGCACAAGCATGATGGGCCTGATGTTACCTGTTTTCAAATCTCCATATCCCATATAAAACAGCTAGGGGTGGCCACATGTGCCTGTAACCTGAATCCTGCAGGGGAGCCCAGCAAACTCCTGAGTTAGTAAAAGGAGACTCAGGCTCAAAACAAGATCAAGCAGAACAGAGATGGAGTGATTCACCTGTTGTTTACCTCCAGTAATCACAAGTGAGCATATGGGGCACCACAAAGGCACATTCATGTACATACATACATCACACACACACACACACACACACACACACACACACACACACACACACACACATTTTTTAAAAATTAAGTTGAAGAATTATATATAGTAAAGAAAGTTGTGGGCTGGAGAAATGGCTTAGCAGTTAAGGCATTTGCCTGTGAAGCCAAAGGATCCTGGTTCGATTCTCCAGGACCCACTTAAGCCAGATGCACAAGGGATACATGCATCTGGAGTTCATTTGCAGTGGCTAGAGGCCCTGGCACATCCATTATCTCTCTGTCTTCCTCTCTTCTCTCTCTGTCTGCTTGCAAATAAATAAATAAAAATTTTGTACAAGATGTGAAAATTGGAAAAACAACTTTAAAAAAAAGTTGCAACATGGAATGAGAGAAGTACTGAAGATACTGAAGATTCAGTTGGGCCCTAAGTAAGCAGTTTATTTACTGTCCTTGACAACATACTTTTAGGCAAAACAAACACATTGCTTTTGTGGGCCATTTAGGCCTTATTTGTGGTGTCTGAAGTTTTCTGACTCTGCCCGCAGCACAGGCAAGCCAAGCCTTCTTCCTCTTCCTTTCCTTCCCTTGCCCATTCTTTCTATCCTGCCTCACAACCACCAAGGGATGCACTGATCTATGAAAGAAAGGTTGGTAACTAGATGAGGGGGGCACTTTGGAGGATGGAGTGGGTTTGGCCATTAGGAGGAGAAGGCAAAGCAGACTGAGAAGAGAGAGGTGACATCCCTCCCAGGCGCTATCCTAACATCTACACTTGGTATCCACTGGTATTCTACCCCGCAGTATCCTAGTCCTGCTCACCAAACTCCCTCTGAGCTGGTTTACTTGCTATGGCCACCGCATCAAATGGCCACAGCAAGGCCCAAGGCAACTCAGACAGAGTCGGGGGCAGTGTTTCGCTGTTGTGTGGCTCATAGCTCTGCTGCCTCATTTCTGGTACTAGACCGTCCTGTGTTCCTCTATTCAGTTTGCAATCCACAGAAACAAATATAATGAAACATCCACCACCTTGGACATCCCACTGAGTCTGTGGCAGGTTCATATTAAAGCATCTGGAACAGCAGCATGGATCTAATATGAGATGAGGGCAGAGGGCAAGCCTTTCTCTTTCCCCCTTCTTCCCATTACCTATGTGCTTTTATTCCAGAAAGACACCATTACTTAGAGAAGCATCACTGTCACTCCTTAGACCATCCAACAGCCTTAATGTCCTAATGGACAGAAAATTACTAGTGTAATTACAGTCCAGCCCTCAGGTCCCTGATGGAATATAAACCCCTCCATATCTATCTGGGGCCTGCAGAAAAGCAGAGGCCTACCAATTGTGCTGGAGCCATGCTGAAAGAACCATGGAGCTGGAATAAGTCACTTAGCAAGCATAGTCAAGGAGTGGCTTGCCTGTATTTTAAAAAGTGGTTGTTTGTTTTCATGGGGAAGATTGTTTACTCAGGAGAACTGTGAAGGTCTCAGAATATCTCCCTTGCAAATATGAGAGCTATTTTTGTTAGGTATTTATATTTCATTCTTGCTGATCTACAAGACAGAGTGCCTGCCCCCAACTTATATCCATTTATGGGAGACAGAATGAATAAGGAGACAATGAGTCAGATAAATTTAGACTGGAATGTGCAGAAACTTTAACAAGGCAAGAGAGTGGTTGAAGGAAGGAGGAAGCACTCTACAAGGTAGTCAAAGTCTGAAGCCAGTGATATTTGTGCCAAGCTGTGGGGAAATAAGAAGTCAATTCAAAGCTGGGTGGCTTCCCCAGCTCTCTTAATGACAACCTCCTGGTTTTGTCAATGGAGGACTCTGACAAATCAAGCTCCTCTGAGCTCTTTCCAGTGTTGGGTGTTCTCAGAAGGGAGGGGCTACTTAAACCTCTTCCAATAGTCTCTCTGAGGTCATAAAGCCTCTGGATTTTAGAGGATACTGATAATATTTTGGGGGCATCCTTGATAAAAATGAGTAAGATTCAAAATCAGTGAGAAACAACATAATGACTCTTCAAAATTTTCAACATAGGATTATGTTACACCAGCCAGGTCTCCAAAAAAATTGAAAACAGATGCAAACAGACCCACCATGACTTATGCCAGCACTATTCGTAGTAGTCAAGGAGTGGAAATGCCTGTGTCCATTAACTGAAAAGGGGCTACACAAAATCTGGTATGTATGTGCACAGCAGTATTCAACAGCCTTGGAATGAAGGAATCCTGGCCCATGCCACAGCAGAGAAGGAACTTGAGGATATTGTGCTGAGTGAAAGAAGCCTGACACGCAAGGATAACTGTCACGAGTCCACTCACAGGAGGAAACTTGGCAAATTCATAGAGACCTAGGAAGGACAGGTACCGCAGTGAATTGAGGGAGGAGAGAATGGGGAGTCAGTGTTTGAAGGCACAGAGTTTCTGCCTGGAGTAATGAAAATGTTGTGGGCATAGATAAGTGGCATTTACACAATACAGTGAATGTGCTTTGTGCCACCAAGCTGGGCAGTTGAGATGGTGAGCATAGGATTATATATGTCTTACCAGGATAAATCATTTCTAAAGGGCCATGGAAGTAGAGACAAGATCACTCTGAGATGTAAATTAAGAAGTTCTTTAAAATAAATCTAGTGGTGTGTGGGAACATCTGCCAGCCTTGTAGGCAGTCTTCTAATTCCAACCTCTGCTTTTACCTCCAGGATAGATGCTAGACCCCACTGAAGAAGAAAGGGACTGAGCCCTCAACTCGGGCTCTGATGTGGACAAGAGGGAGAGGGTGTGTGGTTCCTTGCTCAGCACACATTCAGCCACAAGGGACAAGAAAGAACCACTTCTGCCCCTGACTTCCAGGTAAGATGGTGGCATACTAGCCACACCAACGCAGCCTAGGGAGGGAAATAAACAGAAACACAGAAAAATACACTATTCTGCCAAAAAGTGAAGGTGTATAAGTTATCATCAACCATGGCAGAGAAGCAGGAGAGACCAAGATCTTCCAAAAAGGAGGAAACCGGCCAGAATCCCGCTGAGGCACCAGCAGCCCTGATCCACAAGCCCACCTGCCTGGCAGCACCTCATGACATTAAAGAGCTTTTGTACAGCAAAGGACACTGTAAATAGAGCAAAGAGGCAACCTCAGAATGGGAGAAAATCTTTGCCAGCTATACATCTGACAGAGGATTAATATCTAGGATATACAAAGAACCCAAAAATCTAAATGATAAGAAATCAAAAAACCCAGTTTAAAAATGGGCTATGGAACTAAATAGAGAGTTCTCAAAAGAAGAAATACAGATGGCATATAAACATCTAAGAAAATATTCTCCTGGCAAAGTGACTACCATCATGAAAACAAATGACAATAAATGCTGACAAAGATGTGAAAAAAGAGGAACCCTTCTATACTGTTGGTGGGAATGCAATCTAGTACAGCCATTGTGGAAATCAGTGTGGAAGTTCCTGAGACAGCTAAAAATAGATTTACCATATGATCCAGCCATACCACTTCTAGGCATATATCCTAAGGACTCATCTCACTAGATTATATTATATTATATTATATTAGATTAGATTAGATTAGATTAGATTAGAGATACTTGCTCAACCATGTTTATTGCCACTCTATTCACATGTAGGAAATGGAACCAGCCTAGATGTCCCTCAACTGATGAGTGGATAATGGAGATGTGGCACATTTATACAATGGAGTTTTACTCAGTTGTATAGAAAAATGAAATTATGAGATTTGCACAGAAATGGATGAATCTGGGAAAGATTACAGTAAGTGAGGTAACTCAGGCCCAGAAAGCCAAACATTGCATGCCCTCTCTCATATGTGGATCCTAGCTACAAATGATTGGACTTCTATGTGAGTTGGAATAAAACTTAGTAGCAGAGTCCAGTAAGCTAGAAAGGGGTTATAAAGGGAATAGAAAGGAGGGAGGAGTACTTAAGTGGATCATATCATATATATGTAAGTAGAACAGATTAATGGGATTAGAGAAGCTTAAGTGAGTTCAGGGAAAGAGATTGAGTAAAGGAAAGGTGGTGGAAGGGCTAATCAAAATCTAAAAGGGTATGAATAAATCATATGGAAACCTAGTTTTTTGGACAATGGCACACCCAGAAGCCATAGATTGTTACTAGAAAATTTTCCATGGCAGGGATTGGGGTACATTCCAGTTTGTTGACCAGCGAGGTCCTTGATGCCTCCAAAACATTACAGGCATTGCTGAAGCTCTTGGTTCCCCCACCCTCCCATGAATAGCTGCAGTTCCACAGGAGAGAGAGAAATCACCAGTGGAAATAAAAAAATAGTAGACACTGCAAGTCTTAAATTTGGCCAGCCAGGCCAAATGAGTAAATGGGTGCATGTCTGTTATGGGGGAAGCCAACTGCTCTCTAATTGGACTGGAGGCCTGCTCCATGGAAGAGAACATACGCCTGATACTGAAAACCTGTGATGGAGGAAGTCATTAGCCCTACAAGTATAACGTCTGCTGATGTCTGGCTAAATGTATATACCAAACTGACTGGTGAGCACTTCTCTTAGTGTTCATACCCATGTATTAATGCTACTCTCACTTTTGGTTAGTGAAGCTTCTCTTTTCAGATGATAGTGACCTTGGGATGACTCAGAAGGCACCATAGTGCTGAAATGAAGTGACAGAGGCATGCTTAGCACTGAAGCATCTCTATCACACCTTCCAGTGCTCAGGGTCCATTGTGGAAGAGGTGGCAGAAAGAATGTAAGAGCCAAAGGAAGCTTGCAATGCACTCTTCAAGACACAAAACTACCTGAATATCTATGACCTTGCAGTGCCTAACACTACCTACACAGGACCATCAAAATAGGAGGAAAAGATGATGACATCAAATTAAAAGAGCAACTTATTGAGAGGGGGAGGAGAGATGATGGAGAGTGGAGTTGCAAAGGGAAAATGGGGAGGGGAGGGAATTACCATGGTTTATTGTCTATTTTGTCTATTTTGGAAGCCATCAATTAAAAAAATCAAAAAGAAAGAAAGAAAGAAAAGAGAGAGAGAGAGAAAGAACCACTTCTAGTGGCTGGTGTGGTGTGGTTGAAGTCACTTGCCCATGGACTTCCAAAGGTTTGTGGAAGCAGGAGAGGATGGAAGAAGCAGATACTCAAGGTGAGGTAGATGCACATGACTCCAGCATGAAAGGAGGAGCATGGTGGTCCTGGGATCCATTTCTGGCTGCACTTGCCCCCCAGCCCCGCCCTTGTTTATAGCTCTGTGGTATAACCCACTGAATTCTTCTATAAGGATATGAGAATTCCTTAGCATTAAAAGCTACCGGGGGGGGGGGCTGGAGAGATGGCTTAGTGGTTAAGGTGTTTGCCTGCAAAGCCAAAAGATCCTGGTTCAATTCTCCAGGACCCACTTAAGCCAGATGCACAAAGGGGTGCATGCATCTGGAGTTCCTTTGCAGGGGCTGGAGGCCCTGGTGCTCTCTCTCTCTCTCTTTCTGTCTCTCAAATAAATAAATAAATAAATAAACAAACAAATAAATAAAATATATTTTTAAAAAGCTACCCATGGGTTGCAGAGACAGATTAATGATTAAGGCACTTGCCTATGAAGCCTATAAACTCATGTTCAAATCTCCAGATCCCTCGTAGCCAGACACAGTGACAAAAGCACACAATGTTGCACATTCATACAAGAGGGCACACATATCTGGAGTTTGTTTTCAGCAGGCTGAAAGTCCTGGCATACCTATTCTCTCTCTCTCTCTCTCTCTCTCTCTCTCGCTCTCGCTCTCAAAATAAAAAAAAATTTGAAAGCTATCCATTGGATGTAGCCCTCTCCATCATTCAATAAGAGATTGCCTATCTCAGCCTTACTTTCCCTGTAACAGGAAGACATAAGAGAGGAAGCAAGAAAACATGAATGGAAGGTGAGTAGCCTCAGGGCACTGTCAGGCTCTATGAGAGAATCTGGACTTCAGAAAATATCATACTTCTTGTAAAATGGAGACAACCCACCTAGTTAGGAAGGTTTATTTTTAGCTAAGCAGTCAGCCACATGCTATCCTTGTATCTTGCTCTAGTGTGAACACTGCAGTTGGATGAATTTGCTTATGCTGGGGCAAAATCTGATATACAGACTCCCAGTCCACCTGAGCTTCAAAGACTGTAATGCAGCTTTTTGTTAATTTCCGTGTTGCAGTTACTTTCTCAGTGCTGGGACAATCACCCAACCAGAACCAGCTTATGGAAGGAAAGGGTTTATTTCAGGCTTCCAGAGTCCCGGGTAATCTGCATCATTATGGTGGAGGAAGCTGGCTCACTTCCATAGGTCTATAAGAGAGACAACACGAAAAGCCAGCAAACATGAACAGCCAGAGCTCAAACTGGCTGTCTATACACCTGATAGGGCTGGACTGAAGATTCACTCCAACTGACATGTCCCCTGTGAGTAGGGAACTGCCTCCTGGGGACTTAAGTAGGAAGTTTAATCTTAATTAAAAATGCCTGAGTGTACGGAGCTATGCAGTCAAACCACCACCACACTCCCCAACATGGAAGCTTTGATGATAGGCATGTTTTAGGCTCAGGGGACCTGTGAGGAAGAGGTGCATTTCCCACCTTGCTGAGGAACTAGCCAAGGACTCAGACTCCACACAGCCATCATATACTAATTGATTTGCTGCACTAGGGAACATGGCTGAGAAGGATCATTCCGGGGTCAAGAGAGTTTTTTTTTTTTTTTTTTTTTTTTTTTTTTTTGCTTTTCTCTTTTCTTTTCTCCAAATTCCAAATCCCTCCTTCATCTTCCCTGTCATGTCTGCAGATACTTATTGCTATGACCACCACTACTGCAGTGACAGAGGTCTCATCACTATGTAAACTGGTACATGCTCAAGTCCAGGGGCAATACATTGAAGTATACTTTAATACTTCAGTTTACCCTCACTTTGTTTAAAATCTTTTGTGGTTTGAAATGAAATGTCTCCCATAGGTTCATGTGTTAGAACATTTGGTTTCCCAGCTGGTGGCACTGCTTGGGAAGTTAAGGAGTGTTTTTAAGAGTTGGTGCCTTGCTGAAGGAAGTGAGTCACTTGGGAAACAGCCTGCTAGGGTCGGGTGGCTCAAGGTCTGGATTTTAACATAAACTGTATTAGACCTGAGGCAAGAACAAGAGAAATGTGACTGAAAGAAGTCTCCAGAATCCAGGCAGATCCAGGGTTTGGAAGATCCAAAACTGATACAATGTAAAAAAAAAAATCTGCCTTAAAAAATACACGAATGTCTAAAAAAGTTTTTAAAAGGGAGGGGCTGGAGAGATGGCTTAGCAGTTAAGGTATTTGCCTGCGAAGTCTAAGGATCCCGGTTTGATTCTCCAGGTCCCACGTAAGCCAGATGCACAAGGGGGCGCACAAGTCCAGAGTTCATTTGCAGTGGCTAGAGGCCCTTATGCACCTATTCTCCCTCTCCTCTCCCTCTCTCTCTTTCCCTCTCTCTGTCTCAAATAAATAAATAAATAAATAAATAAATAAATAAATAAATAAGTAAATAAATAAATAAAAATACACGAATGTCTTGTGTTTTTAAAGTTTACAAAATATGTGATCTTATGAGCATATTTGCAGGGCTTTCTCCAGGACTTCAGAAGGAGCCCCTGCAGGGAGGACTCACTAGCTTCTCACATGGATGGCATAGAGGACCCCAGACCAGTAACAGAAGCAGGGAACTTGTTAGAAATGCCAGCTCTTGGGCTGGAGAGGTGGCTCAGTGGGTAAAGGTGCTTTCTTATAAAGCCTGACAGCCTGAGTTCAATTCCCCAGTACCCACGTAAAGCCAGCTGTACAAAGTGGTGCATACATCTGGAATTTGTTTTCAGTGGCAAGAGGCCCTACTACATCTTTATTCACTTTCTTTGTCTGCTTCTTTTTCTCTATCTCTCTCTAATAAATAAATAATATTAAAAAAAAATGACAGCTCTTAGGCCCTAACATGGAACTACTGGATCAGAAACTCTAAAGTAAACTCAGAAATCTGAGTTTCACCAACCCTTTAGATGATTTTGGCATTCCCACATTTGAGAGCTGACATAGTGAATAAAGGCATGAATTCTGAGATAATGTGCTCACCGCACAAACATGAGGATCTGAGTTCAGACCAAGAACCCACGTGAAAGCTGGGTGTGATGCACATGTCTGTAATCCTAGCACTGAGGAGGCAGAGACATGACTAGCCCAACTAGTGAGCAATGCCAGTGAAAGACTGTCTCAAACAATAAGGTGAAGCATGATTGATGACACCTTCTACACATGTGCACACATGTGCATGTGCACCCTCACACACAGAAAAAGACACACGTGAACACCAAACACACACACACAAGCAAAAAAAAAGTATGGATTTGGGTGGAAGGTCACATGACTGGAGGCCTGGCTTTGCTGTTTATCAAACATTTACTTTGGCAAACTACTCAACCACTATAAGCCCCAGTTTCACCATCATTACAATGGGGCCAACAGCAGGACTGATCTCAAAAGATCATTTGCTGATAATGTAGCTGGTACTAAGCTGAGTTACTGTTGACTTTGGTGGAAAGAGCAGGGCTTCTCTTAAAGGCTTGATCCCCAATGTGGTGCTAGGTGGAATTGGTGCCGACTTTAAGAAATGAGTCCTAATGGGAGATATTCAGGTCATGGCTGGAGGGTTTCAAAGGGATGGGGAGACTGTAGAGCACTCTTTCTCAGTTTTCTTTCTGGGTCACCAAGTGAACAGCTTTGCTCTATCATGTGCTTCCCACCATAATTTGTTGCTTTACTTCAGGTCCAAAATCAAAAGGACCTGAAAACAACCATGGACCAGACCTGCAACTGTGAACTCTTTGTAGGCTGAGGAATGTGGTGGTTGAATCAGATGTCCCACATAAACTCATGTGCTCTTGTTGCTTTGTCCCCAGCTGATAGCAACTTGGGCAGTGGAGCCTTGCTGGAGAAGATGTGCCACTGGGGTTGACAATGATGTTTATTAGTCCCTAGCATGGCAATGTTAGTTCATATCACTGTCCTGCTGCTGTTTTACTCCTGTTGTGGCAGAGGTGATATTCAGCCTCCTCTCATGCCACATTTTCTCTTTACCTCATTAAGCTTCCCCTTAAGACCTCACACCAAAATAAAAACTTTCCTCCCATCATCTGCTTTTGGTCAGGTGTTTTGTCCCAGCAATGAGAAGGTAACAGCAAAGGAATCTGGTACCAGTGCAATGGTGTTATTGATGGTAGAAACCTGACTATGTGGCTTTTGGTCTTTTTGACCTGATTTGCTGGAAGAATGTGAAAGGATTTCCAACCTTGGCCTAAGAGATGTCATAGTGCTATAAGCAGAGTTTGATGCATCATTCTGGTCAGAGTTGAGAGACTTAAATGCAGTAAGAATTGTAGACTTTGTAGGCTTGGCTTATGAGGACAAAGTAAAAACTTTGTCCAGACTGACTATTAGCAGTTGTATGGCAGGTTTGCTGCATTCTCCCTGTGTCATGAGGACTTGAGCAGGGTTGAGTTTGGAAGAAATAGACTGGTGTGAACAGAAGGACATGGCACAGAAAGAAATGAATGTTTTGGCTGAGACAATGCACTTTCAGCTGCAGTTGTTTGAGAGATTACTACCATGGAGATTGGGCCAGCTCTTCTGCACTAGAACAGCAGAAATAATGCTGAAGCTTTTGAAAGAGTGGGTGGTGGCTGAATGTTTAAATAGTGTCCTGCTCTTAAAAGTTGGCTTTATTCTGTGCTAGATTAACAAATCTGGTAGCCTATGTGGTACTACAGGAATATAATAAATGCAGGAAATTAGATTTGAAACTTTTTGTTGTTCTTTTTTTAAATGAACATTGGGCAATGTGAGGCAGGGTTGTTGTAGTCTCTGCACAGAGATGTGATGGAGCCATGAAGATGGAACCATGAGTTTCAACAGAGACTGCAGGAATTTTTGGAGATACCAAGACTATGGGACAACTGCCAAGCAGAGCTTCTGGCTTGGATGGAATTTTCCTTGGGCTATGGGTAGCCCATCAGAAAGGGTGTAATTGGAATCCCAGAAACTTCATTGCATGTCCCAGATGGACATAGAGCTGCAAGATTTGATATTTGCATTGTGTTGTAGTCAGATCCACATTGCTGGGATAAACTTCCAAACAAACACAGTTTATAGGAGGAAGGGTTTATTTCAGGCTTACAGGCCCAGGGGGAGGTTCCATCAATGGCAAAAGAAGATGCTTCCAGACTTCCAAGCAGAGAGAAACAACTACTGCATGCAAACACCAAAAGCAGCAGAAAGTATGAACCCCACCAGAGCTCAAACTCTTCTCCATACCTTTGGGCTGGAGTTAGACCCAACCCCAATGACACACCCCCTCCAGCAGGCTGCTGGAGATTTAAGCAGAAAGTCTAAATACCTGAGGCTATAGGGGACCTGCATTCACATTCAAACCATCACACCCTGCTTGTTTTAGCTATTACATTGGTTCAATCTTTCCTTACAATGTCCAGGGGCATCTTTTGCACTATGAATGTTTACTCTGTACCATTATGTGTTTTTGGTTTTACAGGCTTACAGTTAAGAGATCTTGGACTTATAGGAATGTTTGAACACTGTTGAGGTTGGTAAAAACTGTGGGGACTTTAAAGTTGGACTGAATGCATTGCATTTTACCTCATGGATGGTCATCAATTTATGGGGCCTGGGATGGAATGTGGTGGTTTAAATGAGATGTCCCCTACAAACTCATGTATTCTAAATGCTCCCAACTAATGGCAATTTGGGACGTGGAGCCTTGCTGGAAGAGGTGTGCTGTTGGGGGCAGGCTTAGCAGTGTTATAGCCAGCTCCCCCTTGCCAGAGTTTGGTTCAGTCTCCTGCTGCTGTTTTCTACCTGCTGTGGCAGAGGTGATGTCCACCGTCTACTCATGCCATGCTTTCCCCTGCTATCATGAAGTTTCCCCTTGAGGCTATAAGCTCCCCCCAAAAGTTTCCACCCATTGGCTGTTTTGGGTCAAGTTTTTTTTTTTTTTTTTTTTTTTTTTTGGTTTTTCGAGGTAGGGTTTCACTCTAGCTCAGGCTGACCTGGAATTCACTATGTAGTCTCAGGTTGGCCTTGAACTCACGGCGATCCTCCTACCTCTGCCTCCTGAGTGCTGGGATTAAAGGCATGCGCCACCATGCCCAGCTTTGGGTCAAGTTCTTTATCCTGGCAATGAGAAGGTAACAACAGGTAGGCTGAACTAACAGGGGCCACCTGCTGCATTTCCATTCCTGGCATCAGGGAAAAGAGCCCTGAGTGAGTTTCTTATCATTTACCAAATACATGCAAAAATCAACTAAAGGAGGAATGGGTTCTTTTCGCTCACCATTTTGGAGGACTCAGGTTGATTGGTTGCATATGCTTAGGTATCATGATGGCAGAAGTATGTGGCAGAACCCTTTTTACCTCTTTTTAAATGGGAAGCAGAATACAGGGGATACAGGAAGAGACCAGGATAAGATATAGCTCCCAAGGAAATGCCCCAGTAATCCACTTCCTCCAATTCAACCCCACTTCCTGTCTTTCACCACCTCCCAACAATGCCATCATATTATGAGACCACCAAGGGATAAATTCCTTCATTAGCTAAAGCCCTCAGGATATAAATGTCTCTTGAAATCCCTCACAGATACACCCAATAGTTGAACTCCACCAGTCTCCTAGATATTTGTCAATTGGATTACACTGACAATCCAAATTAACCATCACAAATTCCTTCTAGGATGTCTGGCCATTTTCCGTTTTCCAGGATCTGATAAAACTAGAATAGCTAATTTAATAAGTCTTTCCCTTTGGAGAATCTTATAATGGGAACTAGGGATCTCTCTGTAGAGGTATGGGTTACATACCCCATACACACAGATGTCATGGAACCACTGGAGCCTGACCTGGGGTCCTCAGCTCAGAGACCTTGAGGTGCATGGTGGTCACTGAGAAACACTGAAGGAATAATGGCAAAGGGAAGTGGAGTGAGGGCTGCATGCTGGTCCACTGGCTACCCCTTTTGAGTAATGTAATTGATTTGTAGCACATGCCTCCTGAACTCAAGGTCATATTCCAACCTAGTGCCAGTAATTATGGAAATTTCAAGCCTGGAGGCAAGGAATTAGAATTGGGCTAAGAGTTTCCTTTTAACACCTTTCAAATCACATCACAGAGATCCTTCAAATTCTTCTTATACATAAGAGACTCTATGTAAAAAGACATTTGCAATCCCAAAAGGCCCATTTAGCGGCTGAAGATTATCTAGTGCTGATAAATGTCTAAATGTGGGCAAATCAGAAAAACAGATAAGTCAGGAATGTGTGTATGACATATTAATTTTCAGCTTGTTTCTGTTCCTGTTGTCAAGCTTATGAGGTTTGTGACATGTTTGTATTGTATCTAACTGTCACCCAGCTGCAATTTACAATGTTCCCTGGAATCACATTCTGGGTTGGCTGGGGAAGAAAAGATTCATGATGACAGCCTTTGTAGCTGTGGGCATTTCAAGTCCTTCTGATGGTGTTACTTGGTTTGTAATCAGATCAGAGAGAAAACAGCAGCAAGAGAACACACCTTTCTGTTAATAGAAGGCAGATGGTCCAAATGTGCAGAGCATGGGGTGTCACATGTGGGGACTGTCACAAGCTTGTCTCTAGTATCCAACAATCTACTGTCTATAGTTGTGCCAAGCCAAAGGGGATAGGGGACTGTGGGTCTGAGCCTAGGTACACAGTGGCCCAGCTTGTCTGGTCTCCAGCCTTGGGTGGGTGACTGGGATGACTTTCCCTCTTCATAGGTGACAAAGCAAATGTCAGATGGGTGCCACTCTAAACAATGGCAAGATAGGGAGAGAGAAGAGAAGTCAGCGGGAATGAGAGTGATTGTCTTATATCTATACCCCCTTAGTAGGACATGTTTCCATTGCCTGCTGCCTCCAGAACCCTCTCCCTGGCCCACAGCTGCCCTCCCCTATCTTCACACCATAGATAAGACTCAGCAAGGCTGTCTGGCTTGTGGGCATACCCATGTTTTCATTCCTGTCACTCTGTCCCACAGCACTGTAGGAGCTGAGATCTGACACTCCAGGCTAAGTCCAGCACACCTTATACTTGTTCCTTGAGCCTTTTGGAATATGGGAGAAGCTGAGAGCTCAGGATGCCCAAGTCCATTGAGGTGGAGGGAGTCTCCCTCAGCTATCACCCACCAGGCTCCTTTCATAGGAAGCACACTTAAATGCAAGCTTATAGAAGAAGGGTAGGGTCTGGCTGAGGTGCTGGGCATCATGAGGCCAGCAAGTGGTGTGCAGGGAAGTGCTACAGCAGCTGATCATGCCTGTAAGTTCTGGTCTGGGCTAAGGGGAGCATAGCTCCAGTTGGCAGGTTGTGGGTGGTTAGAGAGTGACAGCCAGATAGCCAGTAGCCAGCAGAGACAAGACCACTGACACTGCCTCACTCTCCTGGGACCCTAACTGTGTAGTGCCCTTTGATTCTTCCTCTGATGCTTCAAATTGGGAAGTGGGGAAGATCAGAGTGAACTCACCATGTTCCATGGATTGGGCTGTGAATACCGAATCTGAGCAATGCTGTGGTTTGAACGTTGGCCTCCCGTAATGGCCAATGTGTTCAAGCTTGGTCCAGGGTGGTGCTAATGGGAGGTGCAGAAGACTTTCAGGCCACTGGAGATGTGTCCTAGGAAGGGTTTTGGGATCCCATCCATGTTCTATTCCTCTCTGTCCTCTCTTCACTTCCTGCTCCCCTCTTCCCTCTCTTCCTCCTCTTCTTCCCCTCTCTCTGTTCAACCCCCCTCCCATGCTTTCTGACTCAGATTATAGCCTTTTGCTCTTGCAATGCTCCTTGTCATTGTCACCTACAGCCCTCACCAGAATGTGGACCCTGTGCCTTTAAACTTCCAGAGATATGATCTACACAAGTTCTTTTCTCCTTATGAGTTAATTTCTTCAGGCATTTCACATAGCACAAATCAACTGATATAAATCACTTGTTCCAGGTCATAGAAGAACTAAGAGCCACATACAGGCAGTTTTGATCCAAAGTCAATGTTATTAACCTTATTGTTCTATCATGGAATAGCTCTCAAAATGTGGCCCCTGAACCTAAGCACCAATATGCCCTGAGGGTTATTGAGAAATTCAAACTCCTGGCTGGAAATGGTAGCCCATGCTTAGCATCCCAGCACTCAGGAGGTGGAGGCAGGAGGAGTCCAAGGTCATTATCCAGTACCTATCAAGTTCAAGGTTGTCCTGGTCTACATGAGACCCTCCAAACAAACAGAAATTTAAAAATAAAGATGAAAGAAACTCCTCACCACCCCCTGCAACTCTAGAAACTCTAGGGGTAGGGTCTAGTCATCAGTCTGTCTGCGAGCTGCCTCTGGGTTTATGGGCCCACTACAACTTGAGAACTAGTACTTGAAGTATTTGCCAGTCAGCCCAGGGTCTTATTTCCTTACAATTGGCATGAAATTCACTAAAGTTGATAGCATATTGTTTTTAAGGATATTGGGAGGAAATTGATGGGAAATGTTGGTGTAGAGTTCAAGAGTGGGGTTGGATGGAACACAGGGGACTCCTGCCTCCTAATTCCAGTTAGAGAAGAGAAGAATCACAGAAACCAGGAAAAAATCCGGGTCTCAAACTGGCATTTCCCCTGCTTCTTGCCTTTGACCTACTCATACCAAATGACTTCTTAAAATCTCTATTAGAGGGCTGAAGAGATGGCTTAGCGGTTAAGGCTCACGCCTGCAAAGCCTAAGGATCCCGGTTCGATTCTCCAGGTCCCACGTAAGCCAGATGCATAAGGGGGTGCATGCATCTGGAGTTCGTTTGCAGTGGCTAGAAGCCCTGGAGCGCCCATTCTCTCTCTCTCTCCCTCTCTGTCTCTAATAAATAAATAAAAATAAAAATCTTAAAAAAAAAAAAAAAAAACTTCAGGAACTTTAAAAAAAAATCTCTATTAGATCGCTGTCTCCAAGGCAGGGCCTTGGTCATTAGTGATGCAGGTCAGCACAGCCCAGAGGTACTCTCTTTGTTTTGTCTTTATTCTGTGGCTTTCATTTTGTCTTACACACAAGATATATAATTTATGTATTTGAGAGAGAGGGAGAGATACAGTCATAGAGAGATACAGAGACAAAGAGAGGGAGAGAAGAATGGGCATGCCAGGTCCTCCAGCCATTGCAAACACACTCCAGATGCATGCATCACCTTATGTACCTGGCTTATGTGGGTACTGGGGAATTGAGCCTGGGTCCTTAGGCTTCACAGGCAAGTGCCTTAACCACTATGACATCTCTCCAGCCCCTGGGACCTTTTGAGTCAGACTAGTACTTCTCAGCGCTGCTATGTATGGCAGCACAAGCTGTGCACTGCACAATCCAGGAGGAGAATGTCCATGGGCAGCTGAGCACCTGAGCTCTGGAGCTGTGTGAGCCCATGGCCCTGTGGCTGGTTCTGCTGCTCCCACCAGAGCCCTGCTGACAGCCTCCCCCTTCTCCCTTCCTAGTTGGCTTCACCTCACCCAGTCCTTGCATTTTTTCATCCATCCATTCATCTATCCTTCCATCCATCCATACACTTTTTCTTCCAAGACTGTCCTGCTTCACATTTTTGCCCAGTTGAAGGGCTGCCTCTTCCTGCCACTCCTTTCTCAGGAGCTTCTCAGTCTATACAACATAGTTCTTTTCTGCTTACAGATCTAGGGACTCTGGGTTTTCATGATTGGGAGCAGAGTTCCCTGTGGGTGTTCCCACCCTTATTTATTGTAGACTCCCTCATGTGACTGGGGAAAGGGAGATGCTCACGGGTGCAGCTTGATATCATTGTGAATGCAGAGTTCTCACCAGAAGCAAAAGCCTGGCGTCTCTCTGTTTAAATATGAGTGAATTTGAGAACCATCCATGAGAGGCACCTCTGGTTCTAGACAGTGCTGAGAATGGGGACAGTTGCCACAGCTGACTCTTCCACTCCAGTTCTGTTCATGGAGAAGGGCAAGGTGCATGGGAGGAGATGATCTGGTAGTCTGAGAGCTACGTCCTGAAACTTTCTCCTTTCTTCTTACTCCTGAAACTCAGAGCTACCTGCCCACAACATGTCCAATTTTACTTCTTGCACACTTGTGAGTTGTGAGGGTTCTGAATGATGGCTCTTGCCATGTTCCAAAGAACAGGAACTTGTCACTCCATGTTGTACTTTCTTGTTGCTGGGGCAAAACACCTGACCAGAAGCAGCTTATGGGAGGAAAGGGTTTATTTCAACTTACAGTCTGGAGGGGATGTTTCATCATGATGGAGAAATCATGGCAGAGTAGAGCTTGAGCATCCCATCTCGGAATGTAGTGGTCTCAGTACTGGCTTAGAGCTGGGCTAATAAACCTCAAGGTCTGTCCCCAGTGACACACCCCTCTAGCTATGTCCCACATTCCAAATTGCCACCAGCTGGGGATCAAGTGTGACCCTCAATCACAAACACATGAGGCTCTAGGGGATATTTCACATTCAAACTACCACACTGTATCCCAAGACAGGCTCACTGTGCCCAAATACACTTTCAGAGAATACCTCTTCAGTTTCAGATTTAGGAAGTCTAGGGAAAAGCAAGGAGTTTGCAATCCTTATGAATTCCCAAATCATGTTGATTCAGCTGGTGGTTCGAGGGCCACCCTTTGAGAACTATTAGAACTGCTGGTGAGATGGATGATGGCTGAGCAGTTAAAGGCACTTGTCAGCAAAACGTGCCAGTCTGATGTTAAATTCCTCAGAACCCATGTAAAGCCAGATGCACAAGGTGGCACATGCATGTGGAGTTCATTTGCGGTGACGTGAGGCCCTGGCATACTCATGTTCTCCCTTTCTTTCTCTCTCTGCATGCAAATAAATAAATACCAACTAGTAATAACCTTGACTTTTTTTGTTAACAAGAAAATGTTTTCCTTTAACAAGAAAATGTATTTTTAAACCTTGACTTTTGATGCAGACTTTCTGTGTGAAAAAGCTTGATTGTATCTCATACCTTTGTGACCTAGAGCAAAATACCTGTATTAGTCAGCTTCATGTTGCTACTATATATTTTATGCATTGTGAAAAATCACGATAAAATTGCATTTGTCTGGAAGAGTCTAGCACAAGCTGGAAGACTTTACTACAAAGCACCAGACAGTGTATATTCTGGGTTTGAGAGCCACGAGAGTTTTGGAGCAGTCACTCAATGGCGTCGGAAAAGCAGCCACAGACAGTCAATGGAAGAATAGGGCTGGCCTTGCTCCAGTAACAAAAACAGAGAGTAAGCAGGATTCATCTTGCTGTGGGGAGTTTGCTGTCTCCTGATTTAGCTGAAGAAGCAAGAAATGTCTGCGAAGTAAGCTGACAGGTGCATCTAAAGTAAGGGTGGAGGAGGTGAGTGGCCAATGCCCAGGCCATGAGGACAGACCGGGGCAGCTACCATGCAGGCCTTGCTCTCTGCACAGCCTAATGCGCTGCCAACAGGGCGCTGCCTCCCCACACTGCCCTTCTTTGTGAATTAAGCATGGCAATGAGCTCAATGTTCAAGGCCTGGGATCTGAGTTTTGGCACCAACTGTTTACAACCATGGTTAGGATAAACATGCCACATCCCATGCTGTGGGGAAGTTTGGGTCAGTCCATACCAATGGAGAAAGAGAACCTTTTGTGACAACCTGGCCACTGCAGGTGACCAGCAAGAATCCTGGCCCCTTTCCAAATGATCTCCCTGGTGTTCACTTGAGAGGCAATCAGATAGCTTTGTTAGGCAGTTAGGGTGACTAAGGCCCTGAAAGTAGATGCAGGAATGTCTGCACTTGCTTGGGAGCAAAGGATGAGCTAACTTCTTATCTCTTGCCTAAGGGAGTTCCCTAGATCTGAGCTCCTTCCTGGGAGGGAGGTCCCCTTTCTTAGAATTTAATTCTAATCCTGACATTGTGGTTGGATGAGTTCAGTGCCCAGAACATGGTGTCATGGCTGGCCTCTTCCTGAGCCAGCTCCTAGCCCAGACCAATCAACTTTCACTCTGGCTCACCTGAGCCAGAAGGTAAAGCCCAACACAGTAAGGTTATAAATACATTTTTGAGGGGAAGGCAAGTTCTCTGAGCTTCCTGACCACTCCTGAACCTCCAGGTTCTGATGAGCTTATCCTTGTTTTGGCCCAGGCTGGGCTGAGACGAGGGGAGAACCCCCTAAGCCCCACTCCCAAATGGATTCTTTACCCCCTCCTGCTCCCCACATGACAGGAGCTCTTTGTACTTTCTTTTCTTTCCTCTCTGTCTTTTTATGGTTTTTCCAGGACCAGACCATGTGGCTCTCCGACCATGTGGGTGTATCCATTTTCTTTCCCATGGTTCTGTACTTCCCTCAATAAATATAATAATTTAATAATTATCCTTCTCAGTTTGGTTTGCCCACCTCTATGGTTAAATGCAAATGTGAATCCAGGGTTTGGGGTTCAAGAACTTTTGGAACCTCTAACACCCCATTTCACACTGATGAGAAGGGCAGTATAACTACCCCTAACGGAGGCACAGGGATTTGGAGCAGACCAGGAGCTACCAAGTCAGACCTGTCAGACCCATCTGGATTCAAGTCATCGTCCTCCCACCATGTAACAGAGGCATGATCTTGATACCACTTAGAATATAAGTTCCTGCTCTGAAACTCTCCATTCACAGCAGGTAGAGAGTAGCCACCGCGTCTGTTGGCATTAAATGAGGTAACACTTGCTCACAGAATGTAGGTTATGGTTATTGTCGTTACCTTCTTTTTGTTGGGACAAAACACCCAAACAAAAGCAGCTGATGTGAAGAGGGAGGAAAATTCTTATTTTGGTTTACAGACTGGAGGGGGAAGTTCCATGATGGGAGGGGAAAGCATGGCATGAACAGAGTCTGGACATCTCCTCTTCAACAGCAGGTGGAAAACAGCAGCAGGAGAGTGAGCAGGATTCTAGAAAGAGGGTAGGAGGTAGCTATAAGCCCACTCCCTCAGCAACCCACCTCCTCCAGCAAGTCTCCACCTCGAAAATTGCTACTGGCTGGGCACCAAGCTTTTAGAACACATGAGTTTATGGGGACATCTGATCCAAACCACCGTAGTTATCATTAAGTCTTAGTCCCCTACTCACTGGATAAATATACCACCAGATGGCTTTCCTGCAATTCATATAAAAGCACAGAGGCAGGCTGAACAAAGGCCTGCTTGTCCTACTTAACTAGAAGTGATGCTGATTAGAACACTGGGGGACATAATATCCCATTCTCCCTTCTCTATATAGCAAGGATTATATAATACTTAGTGGACTCATGCTGTGTCATGAACAATTCAGGGCTCAAGGAAGGCTTAAGCATACCATCAGATGAAGAGGTACAATCTTGGGCATTGGTGAGAAGGTAAAATCCAGTGATGGAGGCCAGCACCATGGTCCATTCAGCCAGCAAGCCATATTAGCTCCACTTCACCCTGGGTCTCAGAAGTAAATGACTCTAGTCTCCATTCTCGGGCAGTTCACATTGAGTGAAAACATGTGTCTACTGTAATGGGTAATTTGATGTGTCAACTGGGGCATGAGGCTTCAATGTAGCTAACATCATTCTAAGTGTTCTGGTCAGGGTTTTTCAATAAGTTTAGCACTGAAACAGGAAGACTGAGCAAACCAGATCACAGGTTCCAGTGTGGTTGGGCCTTATCTTGACAGCTGTGGGCCCAAGCAGAATAAAGACTGACTTTCCTGACAGTCAAAGATACCTCTGGCCTCATTGCCTGTTGCTTCATGGTCTTGAGCTGGGGAATCAGCCTTTAGGCATGAAAGACCTAATTTACAAACTAAACGTTTTTATAAAATGAACAGTCAGGATGGAGGAAACACTGGATGGGGTCTTCTTAAGGGCAGGTGTTCAGGGGAGACCCTCCCCCCCACACTCCAATTAATGCAGGGTTGGATCTCAAGGCAGTGGAGGGCATGGTCAGAGGTGCATGAAGTATTCTGGGCAGAGGCAGGCCAGCATGGACCTGAAATGGTGTGACTCAATGTCAGGGCCTCGGTGGGAAAGATGATATTCAGGGAAAGTGACAGTTTATAAAGGAGCTGTGACTGAGCTGTCAGAAACCAGAAGCAAACAAAGGAAGGCAAGGCACCCTAGAGCCAAAGACACAGAGGACCCCACAGGAGCTCTGGTGGTGTGAGGGGCAAGTATACATGGGCTGTGGCCTTTGGGAACTGAATCCAACCACTCCATGGCCCCACAGGGGCAGGAGAACAAAGACCCTGACCTTTCCCTTGTCCTCACTCCCTCCAGTCTTGGCTGATACCTCCCACTAGCCAAGACAATGGGAAGTCATGGCAAAGATTCTTAGAAATAGACCATCTCTGACACAGAGAGGGAAAAGAAGATGCAAACTGTACATCACAAAATTGAATGCAAAGCCCCATATTAGAGACTAGCTACTGCAGTCCACAACGATGCCTATCCCTCTCACATGCAAAACCAAACAAACAACACAGTTTTCTCTTTCCTGACCCTCCCCAAATATTATCCCAGTACCTCTCTGAAACCAACTCAAAATGCAGAATCTTGGCACCTACCTGGGCATGGACAAGGTTCTTTAGTTATCTCTTAAGTTGAACTACAGGTACAAGCCATCCTGCTCCCAAGCCCACCATTCAATGAAACATGCATCAGACGATAGCCAAACAAGAAGAAATGGGGCACTCGTAGGAGTCATAGTCCTTAGCAATTCATTTTGTGAACTTTTTATTGATGAGATGCATACTTATAGACAATATACTAGTCTCTCCCAGTATTCTCCTTTTTCTCCCTCTCATATGCCACCTCCACTGAGTCCCTCCTTTCCAGGCAGTCCCTCTTCTACTATTTATTGACAATTTTTATGTATGCACAAAATGTATCTCTCTCTATCTTTTCCCTACTCTTTACTCCTTTTTCTGCCCCCTTCCTTCCTTCAACAAGACCTTGTATTATTTTTTTGTTTTGTTTCAAGGTAGAGTCCCTCTGTGGTTTAGGCTGACCTGGAACTCACTCTGTAGTCCTGGGCTATCCTTGAACTCACAGTGATCCTCATAATTCTGCTTCTCCAGGGCTGGAATTAAAGGCATGCACCACCATGCCCTGTTTCCTCTACTATTTTTTAATTGATTATGAATTTTATTGTATGACCCTATCATGTGCTGGTCATATTCCCATCAGGTTACACTCTTATAGTCTCTCTCCTTCATCCCCAATCCACTGAGGGTCCTCCTCAGTGAGGTTATTGGTGTTCCCCATGGTATCATGAATGCATCAGCCAGTCTCTGTGGGACATGGGCAATACCACAGGATACTCCTTCCCACTCTGTGGCTCTCACATATTTCCACTCCTTTTTCCACAATGTTCCTGAGCCTTGTTGGGTGTGTCGTAAGACTACTTTAGTGGTAAGCTCTCTGCAATCTCTGAATTTTGCTTTGAGGCATTTTGGCTGTCCTCACCTATTACCATCTCCCTGGTGCTGGTTTTCAGGCTGCAGTGAGAGCAGCATTCATGTTTACATTGTTACTTCCTCTGTAATGACTCATGGGCACTGGAAGATATGATGGAGATGGGTCATCATGTGCTAGGAAGTTGGCTATCTTTTCTTCTCATATTGATAAATCTTGGTTCTCCATAGAGTGAGAACAGGGACTTACAGGTAAGATGGTGGCATAGGAGCCATGCCAAACCAGCCCAGGGAGGGATTTAAGCAAAACTACAGCAAAATACACTCTTCTTCTGAAAAGTACAGGAGTATAGGTTCTTCTTAGACACAGCGGAGAAGCAGGAGAGATCAAAGATCCACCAGAAAGGAGGAAAATGGTCAGAATCCCATTGAGGAGCTTGCAGCCCAAATCTGTGCCAATCACATGCCTGGAATGACCTGCCAGGCCTGATGAGCAGCAGCAGCAAAGACCAAACAAGAGGACTTTCCAACCTCATCAGCCTCCTTGCAGAGTCAAGAAATCTAAATGAAAGACAGCTGAGAGCAACTAAGGAGCTACTGAAAGAGATACAGGGGGATGGTGGGAGCAACTTCAGGCTTCCTGAACTCTCCTATCACCCAACCATCAGAACTGCAAACATCAAGCATTCAGATCCTGGTGACAGTACATCTAGAACAGCTGAACAGAGCTCCATCTCTACAGCACAACACGGAGGGATCGAGGTGGACACTCAGCATTGGTGAGGTTGGAAGCCACACCAAAAGGTAACAAGGCTAACTGACTGACAAAAGAAAAAAACAGGTACATAGGCCTACATTGGAAGTGCTAATCTCTCTTTCCATGTCAGGGCAGGTTATGGGTTACATATTTTTGGTTGGCTTTACCATTTTCAAATAAGCTGCACTGGCAGTTGAATATTGCTGTCTTTAATGCTTTCAGATTAATAGGGCTTTTGTCTTTTGCTTCTGTCATTATTGGGGGTAGGGTCTAATCCAGATCCAGGCTGACCTGGAACCCAATTCAGAACAGACTTCCCTACCTCCTAGCTGACAGGATTAAGGGTGTAGACCAAGACACACCCTTAGGGATTTTGACCTTATAAGACTATCTGTTTGTTTTAATCTCCACACTTGTATACTCTGTACTAGATTTTATTGAATGTGTATATGGCTCAGTTGAAGTTTAGAATTTGCCAGTAAATTGTTCCACTAAATAGTCCACTAGAATACTTGTTTAGCAAGCAAACTCAACACATAGGATTACTTCTGCTATTATATTGGGGTACAGAGCTACATTTGGCACCTTAAACTCATATCCTGAAAGTATGTAACAATGGATCACCACATCTAAGAACACTGAAGATAAGTAGAAAACCCAAGCATCAAATCAATTCAGGATGTAAAAATCAGTACATTATAGTACAAGGAACACAAAGAATCAAGACAATGCAATCCCACCAAAAGTTATAAATCAATCAGAAATGATCATCAATGAGACTGTTTTAGATGAAATAGCTGGCAAAGATTTCAAAAGAATGCTTATATCTATACTCAAAGAAATTAAAGGATTCAAAGAAGAAAAACTCCTGAAAGAGAGCATAGGAGACCAGCTTAATGAAATAAAAAGGTCATTACAGGACATGACTAAGGAAATAGAAATACTGAAGAAAAACCAGGCTGAAATCCTAGCTCTGAAGAACACAGTCACTGAAATTGAAAAAAACCTTTGGAAAGTCTCACCAGTAGAATGGATGAAGGAGAGAACAGAATATCTAAACTAGAAGACCAGATGGCATATTTAATACAGTCCAACAAAGGGAAAGACAAGCTAATAGAAAGGTATGAATGGGAATTCCAAGATATGCAGGACACTATGAAAAGGTCAAATATAAGAATTCAGGGGATAGTAGAAGGAGAAGAATTTCAGTCCAGAGGCTTAGTAGGCATTTTCAACAAAATCACAGAAGAAAGTTTTCCCCAAATTGGGAAAGAAATTCCGGTGCAGATACAAGAAGCTTTTAGAACACCAAACAGAGAAAACCTAGAAAGAACCTCTCCTCGCCATATTATAATTAAACTACTAAACATGCATACCAAAGAAAACATATTGAAAGCAGTTAGAGAGAAAAAGCAAGTTACCTTCAAAGGCAAGCCCATCAGGATCACAGCAGATTACTCAACACAAACTTTAAAAGCCAGAAAGGCTTGGAATGATGTATTCCAAGTTCTGAAAGATAAAAACTGTCAACCGAGATTACTTTATGATGCAAAGCTATCCAAATTGATGGAGAAATAAGGACATTCCACAACAAAAACAGGCTAAAGGAATTTATGACAATTAAACCAGCTCTACAGAAAATACTTGAAGGAATCCTTCACATGGAAGAGAATGCAAAACACACACAGGAGGAAATAGGAAAAAATAAACCACACTCAAATAACAGTTAAAACAAGTGCATAGGGCGTGGTGGCACACGCCTTTAATCCCAGCACTTGGGAGGCAGAGGTAGGAGGATTGCCGTGAGTTCGAGGCCACCCTGAGACTACATAGTTAATTCCAGGTCAGCCTAGGCCAGAGTGAAACCCTACCTTGAAAAACCAAAAAAAAAAAAAAAAAAAAAAAAACAAGTACATAAAGGGAAAACAGGAAGCACTATCAAACAAGAAGAATGGTGAGAATAAATACATATTTTTCAATAGTAACTCTTAATATCAATGACCTCAATGCCCCAACCAAAAGACACAGGCTTGCAGACTGGATTAAAAGGCAGGGTCCAGCCATCTGTTGCCTCCAGGAAACTCGTCTCTCAATAAAAGATAGAAACCTTCTTAGGGTGAAAGGATGGAAAATGGTATTTCAAGCAAATGGGCCTAGGTGTTGTTAGCCTAATATCTGACAGGATAGACTTCAAACCAACATTAGTGAGGAAAGATAAAGAAGGTCATTTTATACTGATTAAACAAACACTCCAACAGCAGGACATTACAATCCTAAAAGTATATGCACCTAACATGGGGCTCCCAATTTCATCAAACAAACACTATTAGACTTAAGGTCACAGATAACACCAAACACAATTGTAGTGGATGACTTCTATATGCCACTCTCATCAATTGACAGGTGGTCCCAACAAAAATTAAACAGAGAGACATCTGGATTAAATGATGTCATGGAACAAATGGACCTAACAGATATATACAGAACACTCCATCCAAATCCTGCAGAATATACATTTTTCTCAGTAGCATATGGAAATTCTCTAAAATAGACCATATATTAGGACACAAAGCAAATCTTAACAAATACAGGAAAATTGAAATAATCCCTTGTACTCTATCTGACTACAATGGGATTAAACTGCAAATCAGCAACAAGGAAAACTACACAGCATATACAAATTAATGGAAACAAAACAGTACACTATTGAATGATAAATGGGTCATTGAAGAAATTAAAAAGGAAATCAATAAATTCATAGACTCAAATGATTATGAGAATACAACATACCAAAACTTTTGAGACATATCTTCAGAAAAAGAAACATATCTGGAGGTATCACCATACATTATCTAAAGCTATATTACAAAGCCACAGTAACTAAAACAGCATGATGCTGGCATAAAAACAGAAATGTAGACCAATGGAACAGAATTAAAGACCCAGATCTTATGTCAAGTAGCTGCAGCTACTTGATCTTTGATGAAGGAGCAAATAATGTAGACTGGAGAAAAGATAGCATCTTCAACAAATGGAACTGGAAAAATAGCATAACCACATGAAGAAAAATTAAACTAGACCCACTCATCTCAGCATACACAAAAATCAAGTCCAAATGGATTAAAGACCTTAATATAAGACCTGAAACTCTTCAAGTACTGGAAGAAAACATAGGAGGAACTCTCCATGACATAGGAGTGGCAAAGGACTTCCTGAACAAAACCCCAGTAGCCCAGAAAATTAAACAATGTCTCAACCAGTGGGATCTCATGAAGCCAAAAAGCTTTTGCACAGACAAACATACCATAAGCAGAGTGAATAGATTACCCAGAGAATGGGAGAAAATTTTTGCCAGCTATGCCACCGACAGAGGCCTAATATCTAGAATCTACAAAGAACTAAAGAAGCTAAACAATAATAACATCATTCAACCCACCCAAAAAATGGGGTAGAGACTTGAATAGGGCATTCTCATAGGAAGAAATACAAATAACTAACACACACTTAAGAAAATGTTCAACATCCCTAACCATCAGGGAAATACAAATTAAAACAACCATGAGATTCAACCTTACTCCAGTAAGGATAGCAATCATTAAAAAAATAAAATCAAATGACAACTATGTTGACAAGGATGTGGTGAAAGAGGAACCCTCATTCACTGTTGGTGGGAATGCAAATGTGTACAACTGCTATGGAAATCAATATGGAGTCTACGGTCATACCACCCTAAATGCACCTGATCTTGGAAGCTAAGCAGGGTTGGGCTTGGTTATTACTTGGATGGGAAATCAATATGGAGATTCCTGAAAAAGATTAATATAGAACTAGCAACAGACATTTACTGGGCATTTACCCAAAATGCTTCATGCTTCACTCAGAGATATTTACTCAGTCATGTTCATATCAATTCATAGTAGCTAAGAACTGGAATCAACCCAGGTGCCCATCATTGGACGAATGGATAATGAACTTGTGGTACATTTTCACAATGGAATTCTACCCAGCAATAAGAAAAAAATGATACAATGAAATTTGTTGGAAAATAGATGGACTTAGAACAGCTCATACTCAGTGAACACACAAAGAAAGACAAATGCTGCATGTTCTCATTCATCTGTGGTTCCTAACCTGAATCAGCTTGAGTTGCTGGCATACTGAATAGGAACTCGAGGCCTTGATAATAGGGATGAAAGGGTTTGGGGGTAGGGGAAGGAGAGAGAAGGGGACGATAAACACAAAACTAAACTCAAAATGAGCTGGTACCATAGAAACCTTTCTCCTTGAAGGTAGACTAAAAGATATAACCCTCAACAGGAGTATAGGGGGAATGCCCAAAAAGAAGGGCACTGGAGAGGGTGAGATGAAGCCTAACCTTAAAGTTTTTCTTATCTCTGGCCTGTAACTCACAGTTCCAGAAATAGGTGCTACCCACATTGAGCTGTTGATCGGAGAGAACTACAAGGTCCCCCAAACAAGGTAGGCTTTTGTCAAAGCACTTGATTATCCACTTGAAGTAAAAGGTAAGACCCTATTGCTGAATACACTGTCTACTGCTGACACAGAACATGGAGAGACCTGGCTGAAACCTGGCAGAGAGCCAGTCCTCAGTTAGCCCATATAGTGCTGGAAAGTGCTATATGAGCTACTGGGGATAAGCAGCCAACAACAGTGTGAGCAAGCAGGGGTCTATGTTACAAAGAAGCAACCACCCTGACAAGAAGTGCACACCAGAGTGGCACACAGCCTTGGTAGGTAACCAAAGGCTTTCTGATTAGCTAAGAGATCCTCTCAGTGGAAAAGAACCCATATCTGGAACTTAGAACCAGGTCTGAATCCTATGGAGACAAAGATTATGCTCTGCAAAGTCAAGCTCCTACTAATCTTTGGCTAAAAGAGGGGCTACATCCATCAAACCCTCCATTAATTAATAACACATCAATTTAACCTATGCTGACTTCACTCTCCATTGGAGAATCTGTTTTTCTTTTTCAGAAGGTAGCGAGACCTGAGGAGATAAACCCCCCCTTGCATCTTAGTTAAGGCCCAGGTGAAAGTACAGAGGGATGGGGAGACAAAGAGTGCTGCTTCCTTGGTGAGCCTGACAATCAGTGCCAGGGTGAAGGAGACAGATGTTGAGGATACTCAACACCTACCAAAGCAGAAATCCAGAGGCTCCTGAGAGCTCATTACTAAGGTACACTTAAAACACACCTACCAAGGTTCAGGAAGATTTTAAGAGCCACAGGTTGGGGTATCATACACAGAGGCACTACTTCTCCCTAATAACAAACGACTATTCCCACAACACATAGCCCACAACCCCATGGGGAATTCCTACAACCCCACTGAGGAGGGCCCCCTGCAGAATGGGGACAGGGAGGAGGGAAAAGAGGGTACCAACACATGATGTACCCATATAAAGTATGTTCTTAACAGAAAAACGTTTAAAAAGCAAAAATATCTTGTTAAAATCCATTTTCATTGTGAGCTTTAGGTCAGGCCAGTTCCAGGTCAGCCTGGGCTACATAGAGAGACCCTATCTCAACATAAATAAATAAATAAATAAATAAATAAATAAATAAATAACTTCCTTTCAGTAGGATACTTTATATATACACATAATTAAAAAAAAAAAAAAAAAATAATGGGTTGGAGAGATGACTCAGTAGTTAAGGTGCTTGCCTGGAAAGTCTAACAACCTGTTGGGCATTGCTAAACATGGGCTGGGACTGTGAGGAAGCTGGCCTGGGCTGTTAGACATGGCCAGAGACCTTGGGCTGTGGGGGTTGCAGCTGGCCTTATCTTCAGGAACCCACTCTGGTGACAGAGACTGGCCCTCCCTGCCCTCAGGCAAGGTTGTAGTGTGCCCTGTCTTCACCCAGAGTGGGCAGAACTGGTGAGGCCCTTCCCCCTTGATCCCAAAAGCATCTGACCATTCAGTAGTCAGGCTGTGCCCATCCCCCACAGCTCCTGACCTTGTGGCTGGCTGCCCAAGAGACCCTTATGTGGTTGAAGTCACGTAGCTTTTTCCACCAGCTTCTCCCCCACGACTTCTGCCTTCCAACACCCAGACAATTAGATAGCAACCCATAAACTATGTATCCAATCGCCATATAGTCTGTATGTGCCTTCTCAACCTTTCTCAAGTGTTTATAAACCCACTCCCTTTTTAGAATAAACAAGAGTGTGCTATCCATCAGACTGCCTCCCAGTTGTTCACTGCCCATCACACTCATCTGCTCCAGGACCCTGCTTCCACCCAGCTCCTCCTGCGCCCAGGATGTCAGTGGCCAACAACCCCTGGGAACAGTGAGCACCCACAGCTGGTGACCAAACAGGAACCCTCTGGACATAGTTAACAGGTGAGTGCACCCTGGAGGGACATCCTCCCCTTGGGGTTTATGGCCCCCTGTAGTTGCCTCCCCATTGAGGGCTGGCAAGTTTCACTTTCTCCTTCCTGCATCAGAGGAAGGTGGCTCCTCTCCATCAGAGAGAGGCAGGTTTCTCTTTCCTCCATCAGAGGGAAGCTATTTTCTCTTTTTCCTTCTTTGTTTTCGGTTCATGCCATCACATGGGATTGAAGCAAAGCAAAAGGTCAATTGATGTCATTTGGCTGGGGCTACACTCTGGTATTGACTGAAGGCCCCTAGCTCATTGTTTGAACCCTGACAGCCCGTTTGGGCATTGGCAACAACCTTCTATCTATTTCCATTCATGATCAACAAACCGGTAATGCATAGACCAGTAAAAGCCTCTAGGATGATCACTGGTCTCTTAAACTTGCAGACAGGCTTGTGTCTGGACCTTTGCGGACTCCCCTGCAATGCCATAGCACCCCAGAAATGTTGCCCTATGGTCTTGGCATTTCTGGTCTTTCTCTATCATGGGAAACACTACCTCCCATCAAAAGGAATCCCAAATCAGACTGAGGATATTTCTTTAAACTAGGGGCATAAAATTCTCTCAGAAAGAGGCCAATTCATTTTGGGAAGAAGTCCTTCAAATAGCCCTTGGATGGTTTCTGTAACCCAGGCACATGGACCCATATAAGCATACCTAGCCAGAAGACAGGAAATCCAAGAGGGGAACCCCTCCCACTCCTTTCTTCCCACTATTGCAGCCATTAGACAATGTAGCAGCCCCTCAAAAAATGCTTCTGCACCCAAGTCAGACAATGACTCTGATGAGGACAATGCTGAGGACCGCCCAATGGTGGAACACAGCTCCTTGGAAAAAGGAAAAGATCTCAGCTCCTTAGAAAAAGTAAAAGAACTCAGCTCCTTAGAAAAAGCAAAATAAGATATTGAAAAAAGGATCACTCCAGACAGCACAGCCACTGCCCCTCTATCCGCCCCTACCACCATATCCACCCCCTGATCCTAGATGCCCCCCTGAGCACATCCTACTGGAACAAAAAAAATCCTAACATGATGAGTCCCCCTAAGCAGAGCTTTCTCAAAAGGACCCCCACCCAACAGCTCTATGAAACTAGACATAGCAACAGGGCTACTTACAATCAAGAAGTTGCAGCCTTTCCTATTAATCTACAACCAACTTGAGCTTGGCCCTTAGACTGGTATCCATATCAGGCCGATAACCTTAAGCAACTCAGGATAGCAGTCAAGGAGGATGGGATCCACACACCTTGGACTAAATCCCTGCTCCAGAGCCTACAGAGCTTTCTTAACACCCACCAAGACTGGCGAGATATCTGTTGCTTGTCACTGCCTAGCCCCTTATTCCTCCAGTGGGAGGCTCTCTACAGGGACAAATGCCTCCAACAGACAAAAAGAAATCAAAATCAACAAAATGTCCCCTGGGGCTTTGATGAAATGTTTGGACAAGGCAGTTTCTCCACTGGGGTTGAACAAGCCCGACAACCCCCAGGGTTCTATGACCAGGTCCACATTTGTACCCTCCAGGCTTGGGATAGACTGACTCCATCCTCCAATTCCCAAGATAGTACCTCTCCCTCCTGTTTCTTCACCAAAACCCAGAAGAAATGCTTTCTGATTTCATTTTTAAAACAAGTACCAATTTAGAAAGAAAAATCTCCGACCCTACTGCCAGTGATCTCCTCCTCAAAGTATTGTATGGGAGAGAATGACTTCTGAGTGCAGGGCAGCCTATCAGGGGCTCAAAGATGAGCATTATGATAAATGGATAGTTGCCACTCAGGACATTGGGACTGCCTCATACAAGGCTGCCTATTTAGCCCAGGCATTCGCAGCAGCCTTAAAAACTAAAGGAAAATGTTTCAATTACGGGGAGGATGGACATTGGAAAGGGGAATGTCCTAGAGGCCCCTCCCACCAAATTCCAAAGGCTCCCTACCAAAAACAGTCTGCCCCAGATGCCGCAGAGGATTTCACTGGAAAAGGGATTGTCATTCTATTAATGATATAGATGGCAAACCCCTGGAGACTTTAAACTTCAAAAGGTGCAGCCTCAGCCCTGTCAATAAGAGGGAAGACCCATAAAGTACAATGGGTAACTGTAAAGGTCCAAAAATCACTGAAGAAAGACCCAAGTCAAATAGTATGTAAAAAGCATAGAGCTTTTATTCTGCAGAATCAGCCAGCATGCTGGGGTCAACCATTTGTACAAAATGATGACCCCAGGAGGAGCTCACAGGCTCCTTTTAAGCACAGCTAAAGGAATTTTGGCAGGCTTTTAGTCTTTTAACATGATTGGCTAATTTGAATAGTAATTGTACTTGTTTTTTTTTTTTTATTGGTCTTAAGGTTTTGGTGGCCAGGTCTAGGGGAATTCTGGGCAGGTGAGGTAACCTTCTAAGGTGATTGGCTAAGCAAGCAGCAGTTACATTTCTACATCTTTGATTGGTTGGGGCAAAAGGGACATGTCTGGGCATGTTTGAACATGTTTCTAGGAACTGACTTAGCCCCCAGAGCTCGCCTCTCCTGGAAATTGAAACTTTGGCCTAGTCAGGGCTGCACCTTACTGAAACCTGTCATGGTGTCAGTTTGGTCCCTTCATTCCCCCCTTGAGTTTGGTTTCATCTCAAATCCTTGAGATGAGTCTAAAGGTTGATACTGTTGTCTCTGAACCATTAATTGTACTGTGGCTAAGCGGTCCTTAACAAATTTGACCAAGGCATTAATAATACAGGGCCCACAAGTGAGGGAAAGCAACAAAAGGATAAAGGGACCTGTTAGGGCAGAAATTAAAGTTGTTAGCCAGGGGGACCAGTTAAACATAGATTTGTACCAGCTTTGGGATTGTTGCCTTTTAAAAATTTTTTATGGGGCTGGAGAGATGGCTAGGTGGTTAAGGCTCCTGCCTGCTAAGCCTAAGAACCCGGTTCCAATCTCCAGGTCCCACATTTAGCCAGATGCAAAGTGACACAAGGGTGCAATGCCTGCACTTGACCACAAGGGGGCACATGCATCTGGATTTTGTTCACAGCAGCTGAGAGGCTGCTGGCACGCCCATCTCTATCTGTCTTCTTCTCCTCTCTCTCTCTCTCCAAATATAAAAATAAAATAAAATTTTTTATGAAGCCTTTTTAAGAATATCCATAGATTTTTATAACACCAGAATGATTTACATAGAAAGAACATTTTTTCTTTAAAGCAACACAGAAACACCTTGTTGTAGGAAGAGTAGGTCTAAATCTTGTCTGTTTAAGATCTAGCAGGGCAGGATGTGGGGTATACATTTACATAAGGGGTACACTTGGCTCTTAACAGGGCAAAAATAAGGAGTTACATCTATCTTTTGCCGGTCTCTAGGGTTAATTTAGTTAAAGTCTCCTTTAAGGTCCAATTTATTTTTTTATCCCTCCTGAACTTTGGGGATGATAGGCACAATGTAATTTTTAATTGATCCCCAATGTTTTGGTCAATTTTCTAGTGATTTCTGAGATAAAGGCAGGCCTGTCATCTGATCCTATCTTGAGAGGCAACCCATAGCAGGGAATTATCTCTAACAATTTCTTAATTACTATATGGGCTGTCTCAGACTTTGTAGATAAAGCTTCTATTTATCCTGAAAATGTATCAGCATAAACAAGTAAATATTTATATTTATATTGACCTGGCTTTACCTCGATAAAATCAACTTCCCAGTATCTTCCTGGCTCTGTCCCTCTTTCTCTTGACCTCATTGGTGGTACCTTACCAGAGGAGGCATTTGTCTGTTGGCAGGCCTGACAGCGGGTGGTGGTGTCCTTGATGATTGAGTCCATACCTGGAAGAGAAAAACTTTTTCCTAATTAGCTTGGCTAGCTCGTTGCTGCCTAAGTGAGTTCCTTCATGTAGTTGTTGACCCAGTCTCCATCCTAGGGCTTGGGGCAATCGTCCATCCGCTAGTTGGTATCATCCTTGTGGGGTCTGTTCCTTTATCAGATGAGAGGTGAGCTGTAGGTCCTGTTCTGTGTATGTTGCTCTCTCAGGAAGAGTGGGTGCCAGCAGGGTGACCAATCTGATGGATGCTGAGAGGCAGTACTCTTTGCTGTTTGGTCTGCCAGTTTGCTCCCTCTTACTTCTGTGATTTCCCCTTTCTCTTGTTATTAATAATCTTTGCTCCTGGTAGATGGCCCCATGGATATGAGCTGTGGCAAAGCATAATAGCTGTCTATGTAGATATTTACTGTCTTGTCTTTTCCCAATATCAGAGCCTTGGTCAGTGTTATCAGTTCAGCTTTCTGAGCAGATGTACCCTGAGGCAGGGCCTCAGCCCACAGGGTTTCTTTCAAAGTCATCATAGCCGCCCCTGCATACCTGATTCCATCCATGACAAAGTCGATTCCATCAGAATACATCACCAGGTCAGGGTCCAGCCAAGCCACACCTGTCAGATCTGGGCTGAGCCCATGAAAGGTGGAGGTGATCACTACGCAGTCATGCAGAGGACTAGATGCCTTATTGGTCTCAGGCAGCAGGGAGGCTGGATTCAAAGCTGCAGTTTGGTGAAACTGTATCTTTGGTTGATTTAGGAGCAAGGCCTGATAGTGGGTTGTGTGGGAGTTGGAGAGCCATCAATGGAAGAGTCTCTATCACATGTGGAGCTGTAATTGATAAAGTCTGTCCCAAGGTTAGTTTATCTGTGTCCTTTGTCAGAATAGTAGCAGCTGCAATAGCCCGGAGGCAAGGGTGCCAACCCGTGGCTACTGAGTTTAACTTCTTAGACGAAAAGGCCACTGGGCGATATTATGGCCCCAGTCTCTGGGTTAGGACACCCCTAGTTGTCCCCTTCTCTTAAGTCTGGAAGTGCCAGGGCAGTTTTTGGAATGTTTGTTTTTTTATTTTTAGTCCAATTAAAGTCTTTTTTTTTTTTTTTTTTTTTTTTCTCTAGTGGCCTCATATAGAGGCTTGGCTAATTTAGCAAATCTTGGAATCCACATTTTGTAATACCCCACAGTTAGTCTGAGGCGTGGGGATCTGAGTGATGGCCTAAATTCTAGAGGCTGACAGCATCTTCTTACCTTCTTGGAGTTTGTATCCCAACCAAGTAGGCTGTCTTAAACATGCACAGCTGAGCCTTCCTGGCTGACACAGGATAGCCCAGATGTTGTAAGGTGTCCAGGAGATGCTCTGTGGCAGCGAGACATTCTCCCTCTGTTTCTGCAGCTAGGAGGAGGTCATCCATGTACTGCAGGAATGTTGCCTCAGGAGTCTCATTGTGGAAAAACCTGCAAATCCTTATGGAGAGCCTCATCAAAGAGTAGGGAATTTTTAAATCCCTGTGGAAGTCTAGTCCAGGTCAATTGCCCACTGGTGTCTCTTCATATCTGACCATTCAAAATGGGTTGACTTCCCTTCACCAATGGGATGTTAAAGAAAGTGTCCTTTAGGTCCAGCACAGTGTATGTCTTTTAGGTGGAATCATACTGAGCAAAGTATAAGGGCTGTCTTGTGGGCCTTGTGCCTTCTGGAAGGTAGTCACCATAACCTTAGTCATTTTTTTAGTTTATCTATCTTCAGCATGTCTTTATTATTATATAGCCTGGCAGTAATCTCTATTAACTCTGAAAGAACTTAACTCTTAAAACCTTTGATTTTCTGAATCTCCTTTCTAATATCTGGTGTGGACTGAGTTACAAAAGCAATGTTAATACCTCGCCTATTCTCAGGGGCTTCAGGATCTGTGGAGGGGGAGAGGTATGTCCTACATGCTTCCTGCAGCCTTTCTAGGAAAGCAATGGGGGATTCTGTGGGCCCTTGGGTCCCTTCACCCACCTTAGACAAATTTGTAGGGCACTGAGCAAGCGGCTGCCTGGAGACTACCCATCAGAGTCCGGCAAAAGAGGTTAAGGAATGCCCTACCTTCAGGGGTGTTGGGATCCCAGTCTGGTTGTGTGGAAAGGAAAACCTTGTCAATAACATTAGGGTTCTCCATGAGGCAGTCGTCAGCTCCCAACACTAGTTTCTTGGCTTCTCTTCAGATTTTTGTTTCATATTCCTCTGTGGTGAAGAGGATCTGCAAGAGTTGTGGACAGTCCTCCCATGTGGGCTGATGGGTATAGAATACTGTCTTGAAAAGGGATACCAGAGAACCTGTTTTAAATCAGATTTAGGTTTAGCAATAAGAATGGGGGTGCTAGGGAATTGAACCTAGATTTTTAGGCTTCCCAGATAAGCACCTTAACTGTTAAGTCATCATTTATTTGATGCCCTTTAAAATTTTTATTTATTTGTAAGCAGAGATAGAGAGCAAGACAGACACAGAAAGAAAGAATGGGCACGTCAGGGCCTTCAGCCATTGCAAACAAACTCCAGATGCATGTTCCCCTTGAGAATCTGCCTAATGTGGTCCTGGGGAATCGAAACAGGCTCCTTAGGCTTTGCAGGCAAACGCCTTAACTGCTAAGCCATTAACTCCAGCCTGTGATGTCTCTTTTTTAATATCATATGTTTGTATCTCAATATACATTTTAGGTAAGTCTGATGTTTGCCTTATGGAAGGAGTTTGTTACTTGATTGAGTACCTTGACTTAGTTTACCTATTTAACCTTTCGTATACTGAGAAATTTCACCTAACAAATGAACAGGGGTTCAAAAGAGAACTATAAAGAGAAACAAAGTTATATGCCATTTTTTATTTCCTTTTCCCTGTCAGAGACAATTGGCCATTTTGTGTGGACAGGGTCAGGGGGACATATGGCTTAAACTTGCATGGGGTCTGAGATAAAGGGGGCATCATCCCTTTTTCAGAGTCTAGCTTGCCATGACTTTAAATAGCATGTAACAGTAAGCAAGAGTAAAAGGAAATGACAGAGCAGAGAGCTAAGCATCCTGGCATTCCTTGTCTTACTCTGAAATTGTTTGTTTTTACCTAATTAATTTATTTTACCCATTTGTAATACATAAGGTGATAGGGTCTTGTCTATGTTTAACCTGGTTAGACCTCCAAAGAATATGAATTACATCTGTGCTTATGACTTTGTGATCCACCTAGCATGGACATAACCTGTGTCTAATGTAAGCAAAATTTACATTAAGTCTATGTTCCTATGTAAAACCTTTTAGAACATCCTTAAAAGTCTGTAAACAGTTTTAAAAAAAACTTTAAATTCAGGAATGGTGTTTAGGTTTAGCCTGAAAATTAGCTTTCTGTTTCTTTTAAAAGGAAATTAAGTTTAGGAAAAATTTGGTCTTTTTAGATCTCTTACATCCTTTTTATATATGCACATCTTTATTGACATACTTTAACATTCTGATCTAAGTTCCATTTTAAAAAGCATAGAATTTTATGTCTAACATTGATAAATACTTTCTCATTTCCTTTAATCATTTTATCTCAACCCATAATTAACCATCTTTTTTATAAGATTAAAAATTACACCAAATTGATTAATCTTATGCATTGACAAGAGCAAGTGTTTGGCTTTAAAAAGTAAAACATTTTACTGTTGAAAATTTGTAGAGGAAAAGCCTTAGTACTTAGGTCACCAAAAAAAAAAAAAAAAAAAAAAAATCTCTATCTGACAATCAGATTTGCTTTATAATACCAATATATATACCTTCAGATTTTATATAACCCATTGATTTGAGATAGCTCCTGTTAATAAACTCCATGGAATACATTTTCTATGAAAACATGACAACTGTTTGGGGGATAATCTTTATCAATAACTTTAATACATTTGGTAATGCCCAAGAAGGAACTCTTCACTAGATATTGTCAAACAGTAATGTACGGGACCTGGTCAGGATGCCCAGGACTCATACACAATAACTTTAACTTTGTAAATGGTGGGGAGGTGGAAGGTGCCTCCCTCTGGCCATCCCACATTGAAAGTCAGCCATTCATTACTGCTAAAGATGGTTAATTTTTGTGGCCATACTGTTAAACCCAGATTGTCTGCCACGTGTGTGAAATCCTTGAAGTGTGACTGGACTAGGTCCAGTGGAGTGGAGCTTGCCACCTGTCTCATGGTGTCTTACAAGAAAGTAAAAAGGACGAACAAGACATAAACACACAGACACAGAAACAAATTCCTGGGAAGCAAAAAAGAAAAAGACACTCAAACGATGCTGACGGCGGCCTATCCCATGAACAGGCTCCACCAGATGGGCACAACCCATCAGTGTCTATTAAAACCAGAGTCAGATGGGAGCCCTCAGGCTCCACCAGAAGGGGGTCTGGAGCATCCTCAGAACCCCCTGGCCCTGAGGTAATACATGGCTTGTCAGCCTTACCTCTGTGGGCCTCCAGATTTTGTCCAGACACCAGATTTACCAGAAAAACAAAGAACAGAGTAAAACAGAGACACACAACACAGAGGAGCACCCCAACTCACTGATTGGCAGAGAACCAATAGTTCCTCTAGAAAATGCTCCACTATTGAGTCTGGAGGTACCCAGAAATCCCAGATGAGCCCCCAAATGTATCAGTCTGAAAATTGCTGAAGAAAGACCCAAGAGTCAAATAGTATATAAAAACCATAGAATGTTTATTCTGCAGAATCAGCCAGCATGCTGGGGTCAACCATTTGTACAAAATGGTGACCCCAGGAGGAGTTCACGACTCTTTTTATGCACAGCTAAAGGAATTTTGGCGGCTTTTAGTCTTTTAACATGATTGGTTAATTTGAACAGTAACTGTACTTGTAGTTTTTGATTGGTTTTAAGGTTTTGGTGGTCAGGTCTAGGGGAATTCCGGGCAGGCAAGGTAACCTCCTAACATGATTGGCTAAGCAAACAGCAGTTACGTTTGTACATCTTTGATTGGCTGGGGCAAAAGGGACATGTATGGGCATGTTTGGACATGTCTCTAGGAAGTGACTTAGCCCCCAGAGCTCGCCCCTCCTGGAAATTGAAACTTTGGCCTAGTCAGGGCTGCACCTTACTGAAGCCTGTCACGGTGTCAGTTTGGTCCCTTCAGTAACAAGTATCCTGAAAGAGGCCCACCCAAATAGGAGGAAAATTTTTTACATTTTTAATTGACACTGGAGCAGATAAAATGATTCTGAAAAAAATCTGAGGTCCCTCGACACTGGGAGTTAATCCTGGGACCCCAACCAATGGGGACAGGAGGTCCTTCACAAGCATATGTTACCAAAGAGGCTTACAAATGGAAGGACCCAGATGGCAGTATGGACCTTATTAGACCCCTAGTGGCTGCTGTGACAACCAATCTACTAGAATAGATATGCTTGAAGCCCTAGATGTAGTTATTGCCAGCAACATTGAAGAAGAATACATTGAAACAAAGGATTATGAGAGGTATCTCTGCCCTGTATGTGTAAATTATGGCTCAAACAATATAGACAAATCTTTTTTTAAATTATTTTTTTATTGACAACTTTTATACTTACATACAAAAAAGCCCACCTGATATTTCCCTCCCCTCCCCCATTCCACTTTAGAACTCCAGTCTCCATCATATCCCCTCCCTCTCTCCATTAGTCTCTCTTTTAATTTGATGACATCATCTTTTTCTTCTATTTTGAGGGTCTTGTGGAGGTATTGCTAAGCACTGCAAGGTCATGGATATCGAGGCCAATTTCTGTCTGGGCAGTTGCATTGTAAGAGGTCATACCCTTCCTTTGGCTCTTCCATTCTATCCGCCCCCTCTTCCGCAATGGTCCCTGAGCCTTGGAGGATGTGACAGAGATGTTTCAGTGCTGGGCACTCCTCCATCCCTTCTTCTCAGCACTGTGTTGCCTTTTGGGTCATCCCAGTGGTATAGACAAATCTTGACCGATCGGGTCCTTATATGTCATCTGGCTCTAACTGGACCTGCAGTAAGCCACAAAAAACACTGCCCCATTTTAAAAACAAAGGGAGAGTTGTTGGGCATTGCTAAAAAAAATAAAAAAGGGCTGGGACTGTGAAGAAGGTGGTCTGAGGTGTTGGACATGGTAGAGACCTTGGGCTGTGGGGGTTGCAGCTGGCCTTACCATCGGGTGATGGTGACTGGCCCTCCCTGCCCTTGGGCAAGGTTGTAGTGGGCCCTGTCATTGCTCAAAGTGGGCTCAGAACTGGCGAGGCCCTCCCCCCCCCCGTTTGATCCCAAAAGCATCTGACCATTCCATAAGTCGAGCTTTGCCTGCCCCCCACAGTTCCTGACCTTGTGGTTAGTTGCCCAAGAGACTCTTAGGTGGCTGAAGTCATGTAGCTTTTCCCACCACTTCTGTTATCTCCCTTACAGCTCCTCCCTTGCAACTCTGAAGTCACATAGCTTTTCTCGCCACTATCTTCCTTACACTTCTGCCTTTCAACCAATTAGATAGTAACCCATGAACTATGTATCCAATCACCATATAGTCTGTATGTGCCTTCTCAACCTTTCTCAAGTGTTATAAACCCACTCCCCTGTTGAATAAATGAGAGCATGCTATCCATCAGACTGCTTCACTGGTATTCATTGCCCGTCGCACTCACCCATTCCAGGACCCTGCTTCTTCCCCCAACTCCTCCTGCGCCAGGGATGTTAGTGGCCAATGACCCCCAGGAACAGCGATGACCCACAAATACAGGTTCATATTTCTAGACAAGCATGTGGACACCTACCCACAGGGGTAGGGCCTTGTAATTCAGGGGCCACACTGCAGAGCAGAGGGAGCCATAGAGCCTGAGAGTGTCAGGCTGAGTAATACAGCCCAGCTCTCAGTCACAGAGAGCCATGAAGCCACAATTAATTGCCTCTAACTATACATGGCTTAGTGTAGGCTGCAAGCTGAAAGCCCCCTTGAACATGCTAGAAACAGATGGTCTGATGGTTGTGACCTCCTGTCATTAATTTCTGCATTTAAATGCCTATTAACTTCTTCCTTTTCTTGCTGAGCTACATGTTGCAGCATGCTTAAAGCCACTGGGAATATCCTTTGGGGACTTTCAATATATCAAACCTCAAGGTTATGAGAAGTCAGGGCACTGGGAAGCAGGGAGGAGGAGCCAGAGAGCTGGGGGGCACCTTGAGGTACAGGGAGAGACTGTAAAGAAGTTTTGGCTGCAGGTGAAGCCTGAGCTGGGGAGCCATGCACCCACCCGCTGCGCAGACAGCATCAAGGATCTGTGTGGGAAATTAGAGTCTTAGGCAGATGGACAGTGTGATTTCAGGAGTGTGATTCACTCCTGCACCTGCAATTACCATCTCATCTGATGACCTAAAGCCACTTACCATGAATGGGTATTGTAAGGTTCAGGAGGGACCGTGCAAACCACTGAGGCAAAGATGAAAGCTTTTATTTGGGAAAAGTATGAGCTTCCAGGACTGACTCACAAGAGAGGAGCACAGCTAACCTGCGTTTCTCAGGTAGTGGGCTTTATAGGCTTCTTCAGTTGGGGGAGGGTGAGGAAGGGAAAAGAACTCCTTTGTTCTTTACCTTAGCCATTTCAAATAGCTAGGGTGTCAGGCCAGAACAGTGACCAGGCAAGTGAAGAGTTAAAGGGGCCACAAAGCCATGACCTGGGGGCATTGTTAGACAAGGAAGGGATGATGGCTGGGTGGTTTCTTGAAGAATGTGGGTAATCTGCTTCCTTGTCTCTGTTGCCATCCTGGGGTCCTTGGCTCCATTTTTGGGAGCCTGCCCAACCTAACATTCCAGCCTTTTGTTAATGATAAGAGATGAAAGTTAATTTCTTCATGCTGACCATAGGGGCAATGAGTTCTTATGGGAGAGGTTGGGTAATGTGGTCGGTGGGTCTCCAGGGCAGGTGATGAGGAGGCAGTTCCATGGTGGCTGTTATGACTTGGTCCTGAATGAAACAGAGACTTCTCTTGTACCATCCCTGTATTGAGCTGGTTTCAGGGTAGTTGCTGGTGACATCTGTCATAGAGAAGGTGAGGGAGATGGGCTCTGTGTACCCCATGAGAGGAAAAAAGAAAAATTTAAGGAGCTTGTTATCCTTGTCAACAGTTATGCCAGGTGCAAGGGAGGATGAGCACTCAGAGGTGAGGGACATAGGGCTTGGGTCAAGAGAGAGGAGGCAGAGGGGCATCGGTGTACTCAAGAGGAGCATTTTGGGACCAGGGGAAGAGTAGGAACATGAGAGATTTTAAATTTTAGAGTGCCCATTGGGGTGGCAGTATACTTATCCCTGGATGAGATAGGGTAAGGACTAAGGAAGGAGGAGGTCTGAGGAATAGCTCTGATTCTGGCTAAGGCAAGTGGGATGAGCTGGAGTCAGGGTAGGCGAAGTTAATCAGGGACAGGCAGAAGCAGAAGGCATGAGTTAATGTAAGAGTTTAGTATTGTAAGTCAGCATCAGGCAGGAGAGTCTATTAGTCTGAATCATGTTTATATTGTTGTTATATTTTATAGTTATATTTTTCTTACTGCATGATTAAGACCATGTAGGCTGCCAGAATTAACTGTGTATTTTGGAGGTCAATAATGGTGCTGTAGGAGAGACTTTTAGGGACCTGTGAGGAGTTCTATGACTCTCAGCATTGTCATCTGCTAAGATAAGTCAAGGTCGTGCTGACCAAGTGGCCCTCCCTCTTTTGGGAAGCCTGAAGGACTGGTTTTCCTCTGATGTGACTCTCCTGTTGCAGATATACTGACTTGGAATTCATCTCTGGAAGAAGATAGGTAACTTACCAGAGGCTAGTAGTTAGCACTGTGCCATCATCACCTGTGGACTTCTGACCTGGGAGCAGGAACCAAAATATTGGTTATCCTTTTTAAAAAATATACTATTTATTTATTTATTTATTTAATAGAGAAATGGAGAGAGAGAGAAAGATAGAGAATGAGAATGGGCATGTCAGGGTCTCCAGCCACTGAAAATGAACTCCAGATGCATGTGCCTCCTTGTGCATCTGGCTAACATGGGTCCTAGAGAATTGAACCTGGGTCTTTTGGCTTTGTAGGCAAACGCATTAACCAGTAAGCCATCCCTCCAGCCCAAAATATTGGTTATCTTTTTAACTCCAATATTTCCAATTGATTTTGGCTACTACATATGGTTATTAATCACTCAGACAGACAGTACATCTCTGAGTAGTAAAACAGATTAGTTAAAAAGGTATAGAACATTAAATGTATATGTTATTCCCACCAAGCTACCCTGAAAGCACTACACTTAATGTTCATATTCACATATTAATGCTATTCTCACGTCTGGTTAGAGAAGCTTCTCTTTTCAGATGGTGATGACCACTGGGATGACCCAAAAGGCAACATAGTGCTGAAAAGAAGGGGTGGAGGAGTTCCCAGCACTGAAACACCTCTGTCACACCCTCCAAGGCTCAGGGACCATTGCGGAAGAGGGGGCGGATAGAATGGAAGAGCCAAAGGAAGGGTATGACCTCTTACAATGCAACTGCCCAGACAGAAATTGGCCTCGATATCCATGACCTTGCAGTGCTTAGCAATACCTCCGCAAGATCCTCAAAATAGAAGAAAAAGATGATGACATCAAATTAAAAGAGAGACTAATGGAGAGAGGGAGGGGATGGGAGTTCTAAAGAGGAATGGGGGGAGGGGAGAGAAATATCATATATTTTTGTATGTAAGTATAGAAGTTGTCAATAAAAAAATAAAAATAAAATAAAAAAGGTATAGAACATATCTGGTTAGCAAAGCAAATCTTATTAGAGAATGACACAATAATTTAAAATCATTCTGATTAACATTTAAGTTTAGTTGTCAGGTGACAGTGTAAACTATATCTGGAACATAGAAAGCATACACATTCTATCTTTTAAGTATCTGTCAGTTATAAGTATAGGCAGAACATTTCAGTAGCCCTGAAAAAAAAATTTATCAATTATTTTATCAATAACTTTAAGTCAATTGATTTAACCTAGAAACTGTATGTCAGGAAAAGACAAGACAGTATAAAAACTTAGTATCTGTGTTTGAAAACACCTTTGGCTAGTCTGTATACTAATGCAAGTACCAATTGCCCCCCAAACTGGAAGCAGAACAGCAATTTAAGATTATTTTTCTAGGGCAGTAAACATGTCTTATGTATCAATATCTCTATAAGCAATGAACTTAAGATACCAGAAATGACACAATTAATTAAGTAAAACCTTGACTGAGACTGATTATACATAACTTATGAATAAAATAAAATTTGGTTATTGTTGAATTAAGCAAGCCCAATTTTAACATACATTAGAGACAATATGACAGACATAAAGTAATTTTTAAAATAAGTACCTTTTACCATTGAACAATTTTAAGGCTTAACTAAAAAACTATTTATGACTGTTATATGAAGCTTAGACAAACTATATTAACATTGTTTGTATACAGTGGATTTCCCTAAGATATGGGGAGCTTCCTCAGTTTTCCTAAGAACAAGATTACAATAAGTCACTTTTTATAAGACTTGGATTTTAACCTTAGTGATAATCACCCAGCAAGACCAGCATGAACAGGACAAGAACCATCTTAAAATTACAGAGGCTTAGCCAGGCATGGTGATGTATGCTTATTGATAGCCAAAACATCATGTACTTTATATAAACCAAATTACAATATTTTCATATATGGAAAAGTCTAATATTAACAAAAAGTAGAGTTCACATATTTAAAGCACATAAAGCTACAGAGAGTAAACTATGAACCAAAGATCTGCTAACAGAATTTAAATAAACAAGAAATCTATATTATGGAGTAACATTTTTGGCTTAACTATGAAGACATGAAAAATTTTACATTTTTCAAGGTTCATCAGAATCAGGATACCTTTATATAATATTTTATATATTTTTAATGAGATTTAGCACTTTTAAAAGCTAAATAAGCCAGATGTGCTGGTGCATGCCTTTAATCCCAGCACTTGGGAGGCAGAGGTAGGAGGATTGCTGTGAGTTTAAGGCAACCCTGAGAATAGAGAGTTCCAGGTCAGCCTGGGCTAGAGTGAGACCCTACGTAAAAAAAAAAAAAAAAAAAAAAAAAAAAAAAGAAAGAAAAAAAAAGAAAGAAAGAAAATAAAAGAAAAAGCTAAATAAAATGTCCTTCCAATCTACAAGTTAGTTTCTGAAATTAAATTCAGCTATTTTTAATATATCCAAAGAACAGAGGAACTGAACTAAACTGCCATGATCTAACAATCTAATAAATAAAGGAGACAAGTCTCATGGAAAGAGAGAGAATGGGCATGCTAGGGCCATTTGCCACTGCACTCTCCAAATGCATGCTCCACTATGTGTATCTGGCTTTACAAACAAGCACCTTAACTGCTGAGCCAAAAAGAAATATTTTTAATGTATTCCAAATCAATTTTATAGAACTATAGTGAATTCCAAACATACACAAAATTTCATGACACAATCTGTAACTACTCAAACCTTAACCAACTCTATAATTTTGTCTGTGGCACTTGGTAAACTTGCTCAGTAATGATGTAAGTTAAATCTAAAGTATTAAGACTATTTGTTAGAGGTATTACATCTTGAAATCGCAATATAACTTTGTTTAAATTTTTTTACTGCTCACCATGAAGTAAAGAGTTTCCAAGTGTATGACAGATAAATACTGTTCAGTGTCTCCAAATGTACTCTATTTACCTTATAAAATGGGAAAAGAGAGTAGATAATTTTTCTGAGATTTTGTTTTTGAGGCAGAGTTTTAGATATAATAACCTTAGGAGAGAATTAAATATTAATGAGTCAATTTTCACCTTAAGATTTAGTTAAAAGGTTGACAAATAGAGGAACCTAGCTAACTTGGTTGAGTACTCTAAATTCATTCTTTCATGACCATTATTATGACCAGATTAACATCAATGAGTTAAAGTTAAGTTTACAACCTGAATACCATAGCAACCTGCTACCAGCCAGGCCATACTTTATTAGTCTGATGTAAGCCCTAGGCTAATAGTCATTTTATATCTCAAGAAGTCTGTAATCTGATTAAGTATTTTGTCTTTTACCTTCTGTTTAAGATTATGCATATCTTCATTCACATACTTTACTCATACATACTTTTACATTAAAATCTATGTGTACATACTTTTACATTACAATCTATGTAACCATTCTGTAACAATCTTCTTTATCAAACATTTAACATCCAACATTTAAAGTTTCCTATCCAGTTTATCTTCTTTAGTCAGTTCATCTCATAACTACCAAAACTTACTGTTCTTACCATAAGACTTTTAATATGACCATTTAAGTTTTTTTTCCTCAAAAGGCCTTTTGAAATAACTGTTTTTTATTAGAGAGAGAGAGAGAGAGAAACACAGGCAGAGAGGAAGAGGCAAAAAGAGAGAGAGAGAGAGAGAGAGAGAGAATGAGCGTGCTTGTGGCCTCTCAGCTGCTGTGAACAAACTCTAAATGTGTGTGCCCCCTTGTGGGCAAGTGCAGCATTGTGTGCTTGCATCACTTTTGTGTCTGGCGAAACGTGGGACCTGGAGATTGGAACCGGCGCTCTTAGGCTTGGCAGGCAGGCATCTTAACTGCTAAGCCATCTCTCCAGCCCTGAAATAACTTTTTATGAAAGAGTAGATCAGATTTGACTTATACTATTTTCCCAGAAAAACATACAGATTTTCTCATTTATTGATTTTAGAACTTTGTTTCTTATAACTTTCCCAAAACACATGTTTTTTTTTTAAATGAAAGCAGATTTGAGCATTATTAGAAATTTTCTTACAAACTCAGTATTGAGCACTTCTAATTTAAATGTAAATCTTGAGAATGTTGGTTAGTAGTTTCATAGAAGCATAGAAAGATAAAGTAAACATAAAAACAGTTAAAAATTTTTAGAGGAAGTCCCCATCTGTTCACAGCAACTTGACATTCACCCATTATGCTGAGGTCAGGATCCTGAGATTCTGTGTCTGCAGCCCCCTGGCTCTACAAGGCAGGGAAGCTAAGAAAGAGCCATTAGGGATTTTCCTGGGGCAGCATAAACACCAAAGAGATCTGTGTCTTGTCTCTGTCCAACAATGAGATTTGTGTGTTAGGCTTCCCTCTTACTCCAGGGCCACCTGGCCATGTACAGATCAAGCCCTTCAGGGGAAAGCACTAAGCAACACCTTAGAGGCACATCTGTTGGACTGGCCCAGAACTTAAAATTATTTTTGATCTACTTTTTGTCCCTGGGGAATACAGTGGGACAGCATAACTCCCCAATTACTTTCAGTGTTTCTTCTGGGGGGACACTCAACAGTAAAAGTTGGCCATGCTGTCTAGTGCAGTGGGCTTGGTGGAGAACATCCCCCACAATTAAATGGCACTGCTCAGAACAGAAATCATTCTACAGCTTAGGGCTGTGAACCACATACTCACATACACACATTCATTTCAAGTGCACTTATTTTTTGGTTTTGTTTTCCAAGGTAGGGTTTCACTGTACATCAGGCTGACCTGAAATTCACTATGTAGTCTCAGGGTGGCCTTGAACTCAAGGTGATCCTCCTACCTCTGCCTTCTGAGTGCTAGGATTAAAGGCATGTGCCACCATGCCTGGCTCAAGTGCACTTTTCATATAGACTCCAGACAACCATTTCTCCCTCACACATTTATTGATTCATTCAGAAGCTATGCACTTTCATTTAAAATTTCTATTTTATTTACAACTCTGGAGACAAAAAACACACCTTGTTAGTGGGAACATGATAGAGCAGAGAGAAGGCCGTGCATGCAGAGTAAAAAATGCTTGAATATAGGGTATTTCAGACCATTTCCTTGTATGTTGTCAGAAGTTTTCTAAGTCAGTGAGAATTTGGAAATCGAAAGTACCATGTTCAAACCACTTGGGCCCATTGTCCAGCTTATATTGTGGCCAGGCAGAGTTGCAGAGAAAATCAGATGATGAGGTTTGCTGTCAGCCAAGAGTAGAGGCTTTAAGGTCTTAAGGAGACAGGGAAAGGGCAAAACAAGGATGAGATAAAGGAATGAGGGATTAAGCTGGGTTTACACAGAATACCAATATAACACCCTGGCCCATTAGGGTGAATGGGGCTTGCACCTTCCACATGGGCAGAGGCCACACAGGTCACAACTGGCAGCTTTTTAGCCTGTTAGTGGGCAAGGCAGGCATCTGTGCTCCCAATGGCAAAAGTGGCTGGCAGTGAAAGATGAGATGTCAGGAGGGAGAGGGAGAGTGTCCCAAGATGGTGCAAGTGAACCACAAGGTGCCCCTTGGGGTACAGTAGGCCAGAGAGTTAGAGACCTGAGGTGTTGAGAGTGTGTCTTTCTCGAGACCTGGAGTTGGGCCCAGAAGTGGCAGAGGAGTGTATCCTGGCATGCTGGCATGGCTTCCATGAGGAATGATTAACCCTGAGAGCAGGCCAACCTGACAGGGACACTTACTGAGGAGGAAAGAAGAGCAAGGCTGAACTGGGGTGTGTGTGAAAGCTGGTATCAGGCAGAGATGGTCCGAAGCCATCAGAGGGTAACTGGCAGCTTGGAGGTCTGGTCAGGGGAAAAGGAGGTCTGGCTGCCCAAGAGGGCACCTGGGAGCCTCCTGTCCAAGTCACAGCACCAGATGTAAGGGTCAGGAGTGACCATGACCATGCAAACCACTTTGAGGCAAAGATGAAAGCTTTTATTCAGGAAAAGCACAAGCTTCCAGGACTGACTCACAAGAGAGGAGCACAGCCAACCTGAGTTCCTCACGTAGAGAACTCCATAGGTTTCTTCAGTTGGGGGAAGGTGAGGAAGGGAAAAGGACTCTTTTGTTCTTTACCTTAGCCATTTCAAACAGCTAGGGTGTGAACCAGAACAGTGACCAGGCAACTTACGAGATAAGGGGGCAGGAAACCATGACCTGGGGGCTTTATTAGACAAGGAAGGGATAATTGCTGGCCAGTTTCTTGAGGAATGTAGATAATCTGCTTCCTTGTCCATCCTGCTGTCCTTGGTGACTCCATTTTTGGAAGGCTGTCTGACCTAACAAGTATACCACAGGAAATCACTCAGACTCCAGTCAAGCAACCCAACTTCAACTTCTGTTTCTCTTGCTTGCCAGGCAGGAGATCAGGGTGTCGACCTCACCAAACCTCCATTTGCCAGTGTAGGAAAGGGAGAGATAAGAACCACTTCAGCTTTGTGAGAAGTTCATACTATGAAAGAAATAATGCCAAGCACAGACTTGGGCACACAGTAGGTTCTTAATAAACCACAATTTCTTCTCCTTTTATCAGCTATTCCCATAGCATTGATTGACGGGCTGCTGGAACTTCTGGCAGGTGGTGGTGGTGGTTTCTAGTCCCTCTCCTCCCTGCACAGTCCTCTGGGTAAAGGAGGATGTTTTGGAGGCCAGTCCTCTAGGAGAAGAATCAATGTGGTTTCCTGCTTAGATGCCAGCACCCAGAAAGGCACCATGACTGAAGTAAGCCCAGGCTCCTATGTGCCCATGCCTCAGAGTATCACTATTGAGACAATGAGGAAAGGAAACAGGGGAGACTCCATGGATAAGCTCCTATGTCCACCCAACCTAGCGGGTCTTGCTCAGAAAACAGAAAAATCAGCCACATCCATCCATCACCATCCAGTGTCCCCAGGACATGAGCTTACCCTTTCCCTTTGAAGGGCCTCTGGCCTTTCCTTTCTTTCTTTCTTTCTTTCTTTCTTTCTTTCTTTCTTTCTTTCTTTTTTTTTTTTCAGAAGAGCACAGACATCTTTTTAAAAAAAAATATTTTATTTATTTATTTGAGAGAGAGAGAGAGAGAGAAAAAAAAGAGAAAGAGGAAGATAGAAGAGAGAGAATGGGTACACTAGGGTCTCTAGCCACTTTGAAAGAACTCCAGACACATGAGTTACCTTGTACATCTGACTTACATGGGTACTGGGGAACTGAACCTGGGTCCTTAGACTTTTCAGGCAAAGGCCTTAACCTCTAAGGCATCTCTCCAGCCCCCTTTCTTTTCTTTAATTGTTTGCTGAAGTACCCTAGCTGAGGGCTGAGATTCTAGGCATTGTTGTACAGACATATACTTTGAAGAAATCACAATTTCCTCACAAAAGGAAGACCTCCAGGGCTTTTTTACTTTCTTTCTTTAATAAGGCAGGAAAAATCCCTCAGTGCCTGCCGTGGGGTGAGGTGGGGGGGGGTTGTCAAACCAAGGTCTACTTTCCTGCTATCATATTTGACTTCTGTCATATGGCCCACTTCCTAGGAGAACAACAATGAGATCAAGGACAAAGGACATGACCACATCATAGATACCTATTGCAGAATTACTTTTGCCCAAGAACACCTCTCGAGCCTCTAGGGGCTTAGGGTGCTGCCAAGGAGCTGCCTTCACCATGTGGGCTGTGAGGCACATTTCCTGCCTTCGCAAACATTGGAGGCTACTTTACTCAACTGCCAAAGGCAGAACAGTTTTTGGTTTTGGTTTTGGTGTTTGCACCCAGAAAGGGATAGTGAGACCACAACCTCTTAGGATTTGCAGGAAAAAATTCTTGTCCCTCAAATGCCAAATAGTAAGTCTCCTGTCTACTAGCCAGAGAAAAGTGTGCAGACAGGGTGCAACTAAGTCTGTTTTGCACATGCTTGCTGTGATCTGTTTCAAGAATGACAATTCATTCCAAAGTAACTCACCCTTGTTCTAGGTCCTGGTTAGTAACACACACACACACACACACACACACACACACACACACACTCAAACACACTCTGCATACACACACAATCACATGCCCATGTACAATATTAAAGCATTGAGAGCCAAATAAGATCTAATCACTTCCTTACTAGTAATGTGCTAATGTTCATTTTCCTTGTTTTGAAAGGAACCCCCATTGTGACTGTGGTAGTTTGAATAGATGACCCCCAATATATTAAGTGTTTTATTAGTTTGTAGTTTGCATCTGCAGCACCTGGATGGAGGCAATGTCACTGGGTGGATCTTAAGGTGTGGTGGTGGGTTTGAGATTTCAATATAAAGATATGCAAAGTGTGCTTAGCTGGAGTTCCTGAGGTGTGCTGTACTGTGTGGCTTTTGGCTTTGAGCTTTTCAGTTTTTCTCTTTCCCTTGCCTGGTCCTGTGAAGACAGGCCAGCTTCTTCTGCCATTATGGAACTTCCCCTGGATCTGTAAGCTTCAATAAATCCCTTCCTCCATAATTGTGCCTGGTCTGGAAGTTCATCTCAGCAAACCTGAAGCTGTCTGCTACAGTGACAAATGCTAGTATTGAGGAAAGGCTGAGTGAAGGAGTCATGTGGAACTCATGTTTTGTGCCATTTCTTTTACAAAAAAAAAAAAAAAACCTTTATTTTTTTATTTTTTAGAAAATTTTATTTTCATTTTTATTTACTTATTAGAGGCAGAGAGAGGGAAATAGAGAGTGAGAATGGGCATGCCATGGCTCTAACCACTGCAAATGAACTCTAGATGCATATGGCTTAGGTGGGACCTGGAGAATCGAACCTTGGTCCTTATGCATCACAAGCATGCGCCTTACCACTAAGCCATCTCTGCAGCCCCAAAACCTTTATTTATAAGAGAGATAAAGAGGCACATAAATAGAGAGAAAATGGGCATGCCAGGGCCTCTAGCCACTGCATACAAACTCCAGATGTATGCACCACCTTGTGCATCTGACTTACATGGGTACTGGGGAAGTGAATCCTGGATCTTTAGTCTTTTATTTGTTTTGTTTTGTTTTTTTGAGGTAGAATCTCACTGTAGCTCAGGCTGACCTGGAATTCATTATGTAGTCTCAGGGTGGCCTAGAATTCGGCAATCCTCCTACCTCTGCCTCCTGAGTGCTGGGATTAAAGGCGTGCACTACCACACCTGGCTGGATCCTTAGGCTTTGCAGACAAGTGCCTTAACCACTAAGCCATGACTCCAGCCTAAGGCCATGAGTTTTTGATGTGCGAGTTTATATATACCAAAATAATGCTACACAGTAATTTCTTCGTTTTTGGACTCAGTGGCTGTATTGTCTAACACCAGAGATATATACTATATATTCTTATTTCTTCTTTTATTGGCTGTATAAACTAATTTTTTAAAACATTTTTACCTCAGGTTCCTCATCTATAAAATGGGAATGATATCAGTACTTACTTCATAGGTGTCAACTATATGGGGATAAAGAAAGCTCAAATCATTACCAGTGTGGACTGAAGACCAGTGTGGACTGAAAAGCAGTGTCTCTCCAGGAAGCCTCCTGGCCTTCAGTACCGGATTGGGACTGCTTAGGTATCCAGCCTTGTGGACTGAGCAACTACCAGGTTCCTTGACTCTCAGGTCTGCAACCTGCTATTGTTGGACTGCCATAAACTAATCCCAATAAATTCCATTTTAATACAATTCATTCTATTGGTTGTGTTCCTCTAGAGAATCCTGACTAATACACCAAGTCTTACTCTACTTGTCCTTTGACATATACTAATTGCCCTTGAAGACACAAAGCACAAGCACATTGTTAAGACCAAAGGAAATGATAAAATCATTACAGGTAGTTTATGATGGCTGAAACATTGTGAACCTGCTATGCAGCAGTATAAAACTACCATTGATAAGGATGCCTAGGTCCACCTAGGCCTGATAGTATAGGTTTATCATCCTAGCTACTTCACAGGCTGTGATCACAAGTTTAAGTCCTGCCTGGGGATCTTTGTGAGACCCTGCCTCAAAATGAAAAAAAGTAAAAAGACATCTGGAAATATAGTTGGTTTGGATTTTAAAACTTTTTTTATTTTTTATTATTTTTTTGGAGAGAGACACAGAGAGGGGGGGGGCAGAGGAAGACAGAGATGGGTGCGCCAGCAGTGTCTCAGCTGCTGCGAACGAAATCCAGATGTGTGCGCCCCCTTGTGGTCAAGTGCGGCATTGCGCCCTTGCGTCACTTTGCATCTGGCTAAACGTGGGACCTGGAGATTGGAACCGCTGGAGGTTGGAACCAGCATTCTTAGGTTTAGGAGGCAGGCGCCCTAACCCCTAAGCCATCTCTCCAGCCCTGGTTTAGATTTTAAATACCCCCTTAAAAACTTGGTTTCTAGCCCCTGCTTCTATTGGAAGGTGATAGACTTCTAATGGGAGAAAGGTCACTGGGGACAATGCTTTGAAGGGGGTGTTGAAACCTGGTCCTTCAGCACCCCTCTGTTTTCCAGTCTCCTGAGGTGATAGCTGAGTGCTCCTTGCTATGCGATACATTGCCTTGGCTCAAGTCCAAAAGCAATGGACTCAATTGACTAAGGACTAAAACCTCCAAAGTCATGAGCAAAAACGAATCATTCCTCCTTTTAAACTGATTATCTCAGCTATTTTGTAACAGTGTGAGCAGTCTCTTTGAGAGCAACTGCGCCTTTTCTCAGTTCTTACATGAACTAGGGCGTGGGATTTTCAATGGTCGTCAAAGCTCTACTGAATCACTGGCTCTAGGTTCTTTGTTTCTGGAACTCAAACAATGACTCTTCTGGACAAAGAAGGATGAGTTTTAAAGGAGAATCTTCATTACAAAGAGAAAACAAGTTTAGAGAAAAGGTTTCTTGAGAAGTGAAAGAAGCAAAGGCAAAAAGCTCTGCAGTGAAGAGGGGACCTGAATAGGTCACTGCTGGATGCCTGTTGTCTAGCGGTTTATGAAGCCTTCCAGCTAGGGAAATAAGTTGATCTTTAACATGACAGGACTGGAGTATGGAAACATGTACTTCTGGCCCAATCATCAACCCCAAGGAGGTGCCTACTTGTCTCCTTTTCTAACAGGAACTGGTCTTGGTGACTGGGCCAGGGGGTTTCGGTGCACATCTGCAAGCATTGTAAGAAGTAGAACAAGCTGGGCGTGGTGGCACACGCCTTTAATCCCAGCACTCGGGAGGCAGAGGTAGGAGGATCGTCATGAGTTTGAGGCCACCCTGAGAATACAGAGTGAATTCCAGGTCAGCCTGTGCTAGAGTGAGACCCTACCTCGAAAAACCAAAAAAAAAAAAAAAAAAAAAGAAAAGAAAAAAGAAAAAAGAAAAGAAAAGAAAAGAAAAAAGAAGTAGAACAACAAAGAGGATAAACAAGGAGGGGGCAGCTTTACAGGGACCAGCCAGAGCCTGCTGAGGCTGTTTTTACCCCCAGAGCCCTGTCCTTTCTCTTATCTGGTCAGCTTGGCTGCCTCACACTCAGCTGCAAGCTCTCTTAGTCTTCCTCTCTAATGTTCTGAATGCTACTTTATTAAATAAATAAATAAAAACTTGGACAGACAGGGTGTGGTGGCATATGTCTTTATTTATTTTGAGAGAGAGAGAGACAGAGAGAGGAAGAAAGAGGCAGAGATGGAGAGAATGGGTGCACCAGGGGTTTTAAGCTGCTGTGAAAGAAATCCAGATGTGTGCGCCCCCTTGTGCCCATGTGCAGCACTGCATGCTTGCGTCACTTTTGCATCTGGCTATGTGTGGGACCTAGAGATTTGAACAAGCTGAATGTCACTTTTTTTTTAACCCTGACATTTATTGTTCTCAAGGCAAGGATAAAATATAAAACTGCTGCCCAGGAATAGCTAAATTGCAGTCCACTGTACACATCCTGATACAAGTGTACAGATACAGTTGCTGGCTCTCTAGGGCCCTTCCCTGACTACCTAGCAAGTTTTCATCCTCTCTACCAGCAAAATAGAAAGCTGGCTAACACCTACTTGGTGGATTACCCTCTGCCTAGAACAGGGTAAAGGTTTAAGACATGCTTTATGAACGAGTCCTAAATATAATTGCTGAAGAACCAAGGTGGAATGATGGTTCCTTAAGGCAGACTGTTTCTTCATTACCTTAACCCTTCATTGAACATTCTTCCTACTTGTGATTTGTGACCTTCCTGGGCAGATGCTTGATTTCCATTAGCATGATTAAAGTAAGATGTACTGTGGGTCCTGGATACTTCTGTTCTGCAACCGAGAGAGAGGTTGCACAGAGGACAGCCATGCATGTACAAGGATGGCTGGGGGAAGGGAAAAGTTAGACGAAACCCTAAAGGCACAGCTGGAGCTTTGTAAAATTGCTGGATTTCTTGGGCCCAACTGTACCATAGCTTTCGAGGTTGTAAAAGCAGAGCTGCTGCGTCTTTGTTGATGAATCCATCTAGGGCAGCACAAAGACCCTTGATGGCCCCACTTGTCTGCCTTCCAGGCTCCCAGAGTCCTTCTGCAGTGTCCACTCCCCCTGGCTTTCCATGGGCCTGTGGCACTCATATTTTTGTATCTACACTCACTCAAAACAGCATGTAGGGCTGGAGAGATAGCTTAGTGGTTAAGGCACTTGCCTGAAAAGCCAAACAATCAAGGTTTGGTTCCCCAGGGTCCATTTAAGCCAGATTCACAAGGTGGTACATGTGTCTGGAGTTCATTTGCCCTGGCACACCTATTCTGTCTTTGCCTGCCTCTTTCCCGCTGTCCCTCTCTCAAATAAATAAAGAAAGCAAACAGCATGGTAGTCATTGTGAGTTGTGGTACACTCTGATAGCTACCCATCAGCTAGCTGGGGCCCTTTTGTCTGCCTAGATAGAAACCATGCATGGCCAGGGAGAAGCACTGATCTTTGGCAGCATTTGTACTCCTTGGCATTTAACAGCAGGAAGTGGGCAAGAGGGAACAGTAGCAGGTGCTGCCTTCTGGCATTACAGCTCTCCTGAAGGCCTTGGATAGTGGGACCCTTGCCTCTACAAATTTAAATGTCTTGGGTAGGCCCAATGTAGCAGGCATCTCCAGGTTCACTGAGATGAACTCCCAAACCAAGCACAGTTATGGAGGAAGGGATATTTATTGAAGCTTACAGATCCAGAGGAAGTTCCATAATGGCAGAAGAAGCTGGTCTGCCCTCACAGGTCCAAGCAGAGAGAAAGAGAGCACAAGCCCAAAGCCACACAGCATAGAACATTTCAGGAACTCCAGATAGGCACACTTTGCATATCTTTAGATTGGAATCTCAAACCCACCACCACTCCTTAGGGCTGGACCCTAAGATCCACCCAGTGACAATACCTCCATCCAGGTGGCTGCAGATCCAAACTACAAGCTAATAAAACACTGAGTATATTGGGGGGCATCTATTCAAACTACCATATTTTGTCCCTGGCCCCCAATAAATTAAAAATTATTACACATTATAAATTGTATTTAGTCCAATTTCAAAGGTTCTCACAGTCTTTACCAACTTAAGATAGTTCTAAAGTCCCAAGACTCTTGAGATTTAAGATTGTTAGCTGTGAGTCCTGTAAAATCAAACAAGTTATATACTTTTAACATATAAAGGCACAGAGTAAACATTTTTAATTGGTATAAGGCATAGCAAGGAGAGACCAAAACAATATAAACTCAACCACCATCAAGCAAATATCAAACTTTTGCAGTTTAAGTTTAATATAACCAGAGAATGACAGTCTCTAGATATTTCAATTTCATCCCTCCAGCTGGGCAGAGTAGCCAGGGATCATTTCCATCCCAGGCCCTTGCATAGTTCTTGTATATCCAAAACATTTTTGGGTCTCCATACAAATCATGGTCCATCTTTCAAAGGCTCTTTAAGACTATCAGGGCATCACACCCTGCCTCATGCTGCATCTCAGTAGTGGCTCCTGGAACCATGTGCAATTTATGACCACTCCATGTATTTTTTTTATGTTTTTAAAGCTAATACTAGGTGTGTAGGACACATCCATATTTTTAATTCAGAGATGCAATAAATCATAACCTTGAAAAGCAGGTTCTTTTTTAGTCAACTCTTTTCAAAAGAGTTTTTTTTTTTTTTTTTTTTTTTTTTTTTTTTTTTTTGAGGTAGGGTCTCACTATGGCTCAGGCTGCCTGGAATTCACTATGTAGTGTCAGAGGTATGGCCTCAAATTCTTGGTGATCCTCCTACCTCGGCCTCTCTTGTGCTGGGACTAAATGTGTGTACCACCATGCCTGGCAAGAGTTTTTATTTTTAACAGTCTTTTTATCAGGAATTCTCTCCATTGTTTTAATATAAAGGAGTTGGGCCATCTTCTTAAGATTGTTAATGTGTTTGACAATAGCAGATTTAGTAACCTAAAAATCAGTCTCAGTGTCTGTAATTTTAACTTGATTGAGGGTTTTTTTTTAACTTAGAATCTTAATTTTTTTTAGTTTAATATCTTTAGTCAAGCACATCAGTCCATTACAAATTTAACCTTGATTAAACTCTCTGGGCCTGGGCAGTAGGATGAAGCCATCCCTTATGTTAGTAGCCCAGTTTTAACAAAGCCGTCTGCAGTCTTTCCTTATCCTTAGAAAACTCATAAGCTGAGCCTCCAAGTTCAATACTATCTGTATTTAGCATTATCAAACTCTCATCAGAATAGCACATAAAACTTGGCTTACCATTCCAGAAGATGCCTTAAGTTGCAAGCACCAAGTCCATATCCATTGCTCCAAAACAAAGGTTTTAAAAGACCAAAATCCACATGGTCATGTTTATCTCACCTCACTTCTGGTACCAATTTCTATAGCAGACAGCTTCAGGTTCGCTGAGATGAACTTCCAAACCAGGCACAGTTATTGAGGAAGAGATATTTATTGAAGTTTACAGATCAAATTCCATAATGGCAGGAGAAGCTGGCCTGCCTTCACAGGTCCAAGGAGAGAGAGAGAGAGAGACACGGAGGGAGAGAGAAAGCCAAAAGCCACATAACATAGCACACTTTAGGAACTCCAGCTAGGCACACTTTAGATTGGAATCGCAAATGTAGAACTACACCTTAGGGCTGGACCCTAAGATCAACCCAGTGACACTGCTTCCAGCCAGGTGGCTGCAGATCCAATCTACAAGCTAATAAAACACTGAATATATTGGGGCCAGCTATTCAAACTACCACACCCAGGAAATTAAGATTCTGTATGCCTTGGAAGCAACTGGCATTGCAGCTTCCAGACAGAAGTAGGTATGGGGATTCCTCAACCTTCAACAGCAGCCAGTGATAGAACATCCATGCCTGGAGTGTCTGAGACCTTGGCCCTAGATGTCGGCAGCTCTCTTGAATTCTTCCAGATACCAGAGCCTGCAGTTTCTCTTCCTTAGTTCCTTATAGCATTCTATCATTAAGCTTCATCTCTTCATCCTGTCTCTACTTCCCCACTCTCCCTTGTTCCCATCCCGGCCTTTCTTGCAACTTGTTGCAGCGGCTGCCATTGAGTGCCATTGGGAAGGAATTACTGTTGCTTTATTTGCTGCCACAGCTCATACCACAGCCACCAGTCTTGTGGCTCTGCCTCTCCAGCAGCTCTACATTGCTGCATAGACATACTCCCAAGCAGCCCAGCCTGTGACTGCTTAGCTCTGCCTCTTCTTCAGCTGTTAGCCAGTCACTTGAGTGATCCTGTGACTTGAATGCCATCGTGGTGCTTCTGCACTGCTTCACTGTCTCTACCATCCCTCCAGGTTACCAGCTCAGCCTGCTCTGCTAAAGTAGGCAAGAAAACACCACTGGACAGAAGCCATGAATTAGACCTGATGTTGCAACACCAGAAGAGACAGCAAAGCATGGTGTCTCTCAGTTGGCTCATGAAGCACCCAAGCAGCTTATTTATATAGCCAGAGAAGGGATGTTGGCACCAATCACAGAAGACTTTTTATGCAAATGAAACGGTGTTTGCATAAAGCATGGTGTTGTCCCTTTCACACCTGCTAGATCACCCCTCTGCCAGATTAGCAGGGGTGGTACTGGCTTAGAACTGGGAACAGTTCTGGGGTCATCTAGAGTTCACTGGGGCTTATGATAGCAATGAGTCTGGTGCAAACTGCTAGAAACAATCCAGGCATCTTCAGGAGCCAGAACAGGCAGCAGCAGCAGTGGTTTCCTTGAGGCATCCATGGAGTGTTCAGAATGGCCAGAGCTGGCATCAGGGTAGTCTTCGGGCTGGCTCACTGCTAGTCCTTTTCTCAGGCAGCCAGGACAGTGAGGGAGAGTTCAATCACTGCCAGCTAGGGAGTCACACTGCCCCACCTGCAAATGCCTTCGCTTACTTTCAGGAAAATGAATGTCAGAAGGAGTCCTTATAATAATAACTTAGAGGTCTTATCATTAACACCAATAATTATGAAGATTCTAATGGTGCTTAATAGTGCTCCAGGAAGAGATGGACCCTCGTCATTTGTCTCTCAAAGTTCCCTCTTCTAATAATTAAAAACTATCTTGACAAGCATGATGGCACATGCCTGTCATCCCAGAACTTGGGAGATGGAGACAGGAAGATCAGGAGTTCAAAGGTTATCCTCAGCTACATGGTGAGCTTCAAGCTAGCCTGGATTATATAAGACCCTTCAAATGCACACACACAGAAACCCTACCCATGAGCCCTTTGTGCTTCCTTGCTCATTCTTACACATTGAAGTAAAACATGTCAGAAATGTCACAAATGTGCAAACAGCACAGAAAATTGGCATTTAAAAAACTGAGCAGGGGTAATGATCCCAGACGGCTTTTTGGCTGCAACACAGTTCAAAGAATAAGGATTTTCAGGAAGTCATGCCAAGCAGGGAGTGGTGTGTGGGGAAACACAGAGAGCTTGGAGAAGGGCAACAGGAAGCATATAGGAATCGGGGGCAAGCTGCTGAGCATCATGAGGCAGGGGCATGATAGTAGGAAGGATCTTAGGAAATAGTTGTGCTGTAGGGGACCACTGAGGTATTGAGCACAAAGGCCATAACCAGAACTGTGTGGGAAAAGAACCATGCAGGCAGTGGGTGGTCTGTTGGGAGACCATAAAGAAGCCATACATCCTCAGACGACAGATATGGTACCTGGAAGGTTCCTGCCCATTTCCTCTCTCTTAATAAAGCGAACATGTAACTGTTACCTGCCCATTGCTGGGACAAACCCCACACCAGAAGTAGCTCATGGAAGAGAAGGGTTTATTTCAGCTCATGGTTTCAAGGGGAAGTTTCATCATGGTGGGGAAAGCATGGCAGAGCAGACAACTGAGTATTACATCTTCTCACATAAGCTTAGAGCAGTAAGAGTGAGCTAGCTAGCACTGGCAAGTGGAATGGTATATAAGATCCCAAGGCTTCCCCCCAGTGGTGCCCCTCCTCCAGGAAGGTTCTACCTCCCAAAGGCTCCACCAGTGGGAGATCAAATAGGAGACTTACTCACAAATACGCAAGGCTATGGGGGACCCTTGACACTCACAACACCACAGAAGGCCAACTCATCTGTCCAGAATGAGATATAAAAGGTTGTGGAGGAGCAAGGAGAAGGAATGAGAATAGTGCAAGATTCTTGAGGAGGTAGAGTGGGTGGAAGTCAAATCTCTGAGGAAGAGATGACTCTTAAAGATGTGAAGAATGTCTTGGTTGCTGAACTAGATAGGAGGATGTGATGGGTGTCAAGGTAGGTTGGTTGTGTGGAGACTGACTTGAGGCAGGATAGCTAGTTGAAGCATAGAGGGAACATTAAAAAGAAAAGGGCCTCTTTTTATTTCCTAGTTCTGGATTATTTTTCTCACTCACTGACACCCAAGAATTTCAACATAAATGACAAACTATCTGCGAAAGAGTTGTACTCACCTGTCTGGAGGAAAATAAAAATCACAAACAAATTGTTACAGGGCTGATGAATCAAGTAATACGTTTGCTCTCTTATGACTTATGTATAAGGTCAGGTTCCTTCTGGTCAAGTTCCATCTCTACTTCTTACCTCCCTTAGTCACCTCAAGTCTGTACAACATATGTAAAAAGTGTCCTGCTTAAGGACAGTATTCTGTGGATAAGAAAATAAGTACCCCGGCACATGTTTTCCCAAGTTTTTAAACTTAGTTGCAGATTAAGTAGTTTCAAAGCCCTTGTATTATGGAGGCAATTAAGTACATACTTCTCCTAGGGCCTGCACTTGACTCTCTTAAACATGTCTTCTCTTTGCTCCTCTATCAACAAATTCTGAACTTTTGTTTCATTCTAACTCATCCTGAACTTCTTTTGTGTGGAGTCAAGAGTGTGGCTGATCCTGAAACTCTGAAGGGAATTTCTCAGGCTGCAAAGCCCTATACATCAAACTGCATTTCCCACCGCTCCTGAGACAGTGCCAACCTTTGGGCAGTCTGGGTCTTGTGTTCACTAGCATACTGGAGGTCACACATGCCAACCTAGTGTCCCCTTGAATTGGGTAATGGTGATGTCCAGAGATGGTGGAGGGATGTTTTATGGTGTAGTTTTTCTTTCTGGCTCCCACAAAAGCCCTTTACCTACTCCACTTTCTTTTCTTGTTTTAACTTAAAAAAGAAGCTCAAGAATACTAGGTTTTCACAAAGATATATCTAACATAGAGTAACAAATACAATAAAAATGAAAGTAAGTCCTAGTCAGTTCAGGCATAGCTTAGATGGCTTAAGCAACAGATGTTTATTTGTCATGATTCTAGAAGTCAAGATCGGAGTGTCAGTTTAGTTGGGATCTTGAAGGGCTCTCCTGCTGTTCATGTCCTCACAAGGCCTTTCTCTCGGCATGCATGGGGAGGGGGAAATCTCTTATTTATAACTGTACTGTTTCTATTTGGGAAAGTCCCTAATTACTTTCCAAAGTTCTCTCCAAGGCTCAGTGTCTATTGTGGAAGAGGTGGTGGAAAGAATGTAAGAGCCAAAGGAAGGACGGCCTGCTTACAATGCAATCTTCCTGACATAAACTGGCCTTGATATTCATGACCTCACAGTGCCTGAGACTATTTACACAAGACCTTCAATTAATAGTAGTATAGAAGAGAGACCAATTGGAAGGGGTATGGATTTAATGGAGGATGGGTTTAAGAGGGGGGAAAGGGGAGTGAGGTGGGAATTATCATGGTTTTTTGCCTATATTTATGGAAGCTGTCAATTAAACATTAATAGAAATACAAAAAATGTGGAAGCAACACTGAGCTGTTGGTGGCTGCTATGAGTTCCCACATGTGTGCCCCTTTCTCAGGCAAGGTAAATCAAAAGCCCATTTTGTGATTATTCATGTTCTGAATTATAGAAATGCATCCTCAGGGAATACTCATGGAGTAATTTGATGGGAGGCTTAGATAGCTGGTGGGAAATCCTGGGTGGGAGATAGAATCTAGGAAGCACATTTCTTGTGGCTATCTGGACACTCTTTGTGCTAACAGGATATCTTCATTAGTTAATGGGTCTGTCCAAAGTGCTAAGACTGGTTAAATATTGATTATTTGATCAGTATTATTTAAAGAATTCAGGGACTGGGATAATTGTGATGAATTTTCTGACTGTGGAAGAGGATAAGAGTTGAAATTAGAAGGAAAAAAAAACATAGTAAAAAGAGAGACTGTAAAAATAAACTGAGTTAGGGCTCAGTAAGTAGAGGATAAGCTGAGGATCATAAATTCAATGTCATTCCTAGTTATATATGGAGTTTTAGACCAGCCTGGTACTACATGAGATGCTGTATCTGGGGGGAAACAAACCAGTGGAGAATTGGAGGGGTGCACGTCTGTGCACCACTGTGAGATGGGGCTGAATGCTGTGCTTGCATGCCAGGGCTTGATGCCATTCCATGACACCTGCTTGGAAGGGAGCAAACCAGTGGAAGGTCAGAGGGGAGGAGCAGGGCATTGTGAGATGGGGCTGAGCACCAAGCTTTCACATCAGGGCTAGATGCCATTCCAGGGTGTCTGCCTGGGAGGGAACAAACCAGCAGAAGACCAGTAGCATTGAGGGCTGTGCCACTGTGAGACAGGGTTGATCACTGGAGTTGTGTGCCAGGGCTAGACACCTGGGAGGGAACAAACCAGGGTAAGGTCATCAACATACAGTCGACCAACTTGGATTTTACTTTTCACACACATCCTCCAAGCCTCCTGGTCAAATATCTGAAGAAGGGCTGAAGCAGAGTACAACTATATACTGACTCTATCTCCCAGAAGAAGCTTGAAGCTGATCTCACTAAAAACCAGCAAACAGGACTGGAAAAACACACGCGGTTGGACACCAGGCAAGCCAGACATCCAAGGTCTAATTTGCCAGGAGGTAGCACATAACAAAGTAAATCCCATCCAGGCCCAAGTGTACCCATCACGACTGGTAGATTGTCGTCAACCACACCCACCTTGATGAATTTAGATCAGACCACCCAACACAGGATATATATAAGAGCTGCTGTTGCTGTATCCTCAGTGAGACAACTGATCTTGATATGGGAAGACCACACACAAAGCAAATAGCACATGACACCAAGCAAGGGGATCTCCACCAAGAGTATCTAGTCCCATAATAAAAGCCTCCAATGAAAGCTTACAATAGACCCAAGATATAGAAGCTCAAAATGAAATCTTGACAAGCATTTTAAATAAACTTAATGAGGCCATGAACAAATGGCTAGTTGAGTGGGAAGAAACTGGACAAAGAGTAATGAAATAAGCACTCCAAGAATGGCTGAAGGAAATGGAAGAAAACCAGCAAAAAGAATTCAAATTACAAATCAAAGACTGGTTCAGTGAATTGAAGGAAATTCAAAAAGAACTCAGAAGATGAATATGTAAAATGGAAGATAACCAATAAGAACTCAATCAATGGCTGAAGGAAATGAAAAAGAATCAGAAGACAGTACTTCATAGAAGATGTAATGAAATCAAAGACAATCAAAGAGACCAACAAAGAGGAGAATTAACAAATAAATGAGCTCATGGGAAAATGGAACAAGTTCAGTGAGGACATATCCAAATTCAGGAATGAATTCCAAGAGACAATAAAAAGGTCAAATCAAGAAATGAAAATGGAAGCTGGGAATGGTGGCACATGCCTTTAATCCCAGCACTTGGGATGAAGACGTAGGAGGATCACTGAGAGTTTGAGGCCACCCTGAGACTACATAGTGAATTTCAGGTCAGCCTGAGCTACAGTGAGACCCTACCTCAGAAAACAAACAAACAAAAAAAAAAAAAAGAAAGGAAAAGAAAAGAAAATGGAATTCAAGCTAGAGATGGAAATATAACATAACAGAAAATAGAAATTCAATAACCCTCCTAAAAGGCTCCCATGAAAGCCTCACCAACAGAATGGATTACATGGATGGAGGATAGAATTCTGGAACTTGAGGACAAGACAGCAGACATACATTAGGAATTGAAAAACATTGTCAAGTTCAAAAAAATGTGTGAGTAGAACATGAGGGAACTTTGGGACACCTTCAAAGACTAAATATTTGGATCATAGGCATATAGGCAAAGGAAGAAGTAAAGGCTTAAGGGCCTAGAGAATATCTTCAACAAAAGTATTGAAGAAATTTTTCCTAACTTTACAAAAGAGAGAGATGAATCCAGGTACAGAAGGTGCCCAGAATACCAAATAGGAGCTGGGCATGGTGGCACATGCCTTTAATCCCAGCACTTGGGAGGCAGAGGTAGGAGGATTGCCAGGAGTTCGAGGCCACCCTGAGACTACATAGTGAATGCCAAGTCAGCCTGGGCTAGAGCAAGACCCTACCTCTCTATATATATGAAGAACATCAAATAGGACCAGAGAAGAGACAACCCACAACATATAATAATCAGAAAACAACGAGACAGTACTAAAATCTGTGTACTAGTCAGGGTTCTCTAGAGGAACAGAAGGGATAGAATGAATTGTACTAAAAGGGAATTTATTGGATCAGCTTACAACAGTCCAGCAATAGCAGGTTGCAGGCTTAAATAAAAGTGATCATATTAAGGAATATTTTGGAAAAAATACAAGTAATTTAACCAAAATGATATATCTGAGAGAACACATAAACCAGGAGCCAAATAGTAAAAGAATATGAGGTGGAATATGTCAACCATATCAATAAATATAAGTAGAGCTCAACTGTCTAATCAAGTGAAAATATACTGCATTCAAAAACATTTCTAAAACAAGGATAATCAGATATATCAAACCATTTTTAGTAGCTAGTCATATTGATATCACTATTCTGTGGTTGTGCAAGCTATCTTGAGGAAAAGAAGGTAGGTAGTTAGCTGGAGAGATGGTTCAGTAATTAAAGGAACTTGTTTGCAAAGTCAGGTGGCTTGGGTTTGATTCCCCAGTAACCACTGCTCAATGCAGTGTGTGGGGGGGCTGGAGAGATGGCTTAGTGGTTAAGGTGGGTACATGCCTGTGAAGCTTAAGCATCCAGATTCAATTCCTCAGTACCCACATAAGCCAGATGCACAAGGTGGTACATGTACCTCGAGTTCGTTTGCAGTGGCTAGAGACTGTAGCAAAACCCATTCTCTCTCTCATAAATAAATAAATACATTTTTTTAAAAAGTAGTGCATGTATCTGAAGATAGTTTGCAGTGGTAGGAAGTCCTGGTGTGCTCATACACACTCTCTCCTTGCAATTAAATAATAATTGTTTTTGGCCAGGTATGGTGGCACACATCTTTAGTCCCAGCACTCAGGAGGCAGAGATAGGAGGATCACTGTGAGTCTGAGGCTAGCCTGGAACTACAGAGTGAATCCTGATCAACCTGGGGTAAAGTGAGACCCTACCTTGAAAACAAAACAAAACAAGAAGAAGGTAGGTAGTTACAGTGCTGTTGGGAAGCAGAGATTTTATTGTGCAAGAGAGAAGATACTGATATAACACAGGAGAGACTGAGCAAAACTCATCATGGTTCTGAATTGAAGTGTTTTGTGTCAGTATGAAATATTTTATCTCGATAGAGAAATATATATTTTTTGTTCTGTTCATTGAAAGGGCCTGGAAACAAGACTGTGGTCTCCAAATATCATTTCTTACTGAAAACATTGGGAATTTCTTTGAGAAATAGATAGCTGATTATAAACCATGAGGAAGAAATGCATGAAATGATTCTGAAACATACTAGAAAACAGGGGAGTGCTTTAAAAAGCTGGGTTGTATAAAATAGCTTAGGCATCAATTTAAAGATTCCTATTGGTTAGAGATGGCATAACTGAACCATCTGAGAATGACTGCAGTCATTCTTATAACAGATATGGTAAATCTAGGAGTTCTTAAATATATATATATAATGTTTAAAACTCAATTACTTTTTAGGGTAGTGGTAAATACAGAGAAAGAATAAGTGTACATCTTGCTTTTCATATAAAATTGTACCTAATAATAAATCAAGAAATTGTTTCTTTTTTATTTTTTAATTATTATTTATTTATTTGTAAGGGGAGAGAGAGAGAGAGAGAGAGAGAATGGGCATGACAGGGCCTCCTGCCACTGAAAATGATCTTCAAATGCATGTGTCACTTTGTGCATCTGGCTTATGTGGGTACTGGGGAATCAAACCCAGGCAGTTGGGCCTTGCAAGCAAGTGCCTTTAACTGCTGATCCATCTCTCCAGCTCCTATTTCCTCTTTGTAAAAGGTTCCCAAGGGATACATGGAGAGAGAATAGAATCAGGCTGTTAGCATTCTGCAATACCTACTGTGGTGGTTTAAATGTGAAATGGTCTCCATAGCCTTATGTATTTGTGAATAAGCCTCAGACTTAATCCCCATCTGGTGGTGGTGGTAAGGGAAACCTTTATCAAAGAAAATAGCTTATCTAAGACTTTCTAAAGTGCTGAGCAGTCCCTAACTTATTTTCCAGCTGCAGACTGAAGATGTATGACAGTGCAAACAAACCTTCTGCACTGTCAGTTAAATGAAAGGATAACACACGGGAATGGGTAGAATGCATATTATTTGTTAATAAAAGACTATGTTGTTGATTTTTGTAAATAAATAAATAAACAACTATGAAGCTTCACTTTTATGTAGCCCTCCCACAGCTGCATTCTGGAGCTAGATGTGTGAACACCAGACCATGGGTAAAACCCCCTTGTACTAACAACTTACTGCTTTGCTTCTGTATCCAGCTTATCACTCCCTGTCTGTGCCCCTAATCAAGCAGCCTTAAGAAACTTATAGTCCTTCAATAATGTAAAGAACTCAGCAAACTGTCTCATAAATGCCTTATAAAAGACCCCAACCCACTAGAATTGGTTGCTGGGGGAAGTTAGAGTATTGATTCACTCCTGCCTGTGAGTGATAAAACTGTTTCCCATCCTCTCTGAGTGGCACTTGGCTCCTCTCACTGACTCACACCTGAGCTATTGCAACAGGTAGGTTACTCGGACTACTTCCTTCTAGCTGCTATGGAGATGTGATACCTAGCCTCTGCCTATGTCACGCTTTTCCTGTAATGATGGAACTTCCTCATAAAGCTGCTTTTGGTTAGGTGTTTTGTCCCAGAAATGAGAAAGTAACTACAACACCAAAGGGCAGAGTAGATACAGGCAATAATAGTAAGTAACTGCTGACATTACAAGAAGAGAGGCACTTAGACATTATACGCTTCCTACAACAAGTATACGGTTCTAATCAGATAATATTTTGTCTAATGATCCACTTTATTGCATTTAAATCTTTATTCCTTAGAGAGTGTGGTGGTTTGATTCAAGTGTCCCTCATAAATTTAGGTGTTTGGAATGCATGTCCCCAGATGTTGGCAATTTGGGAATTAAACCTTCCTTGGAGGCAGTGTATTATTGGGAGTGGACCTCTGGGTGTTATAGCCAGCTTCCTTTTGCCAGTGTTTGGCACACTCTCCTGTTGCTGTTTTCTACCTGATGTTGACCAGGAGGTGATGTCTACCTTCTGCCCATGCTATTGTTTTCCCCTGCCATCCTGGAGTTTCTCCTTAAGTCTATAAGCCAAAATAAACCCTCTTTCCCCCACAAGCTGCTCTTGGTCAGGTGTTTTCTGCCAGCAATGTGAACCTGACTTCAACAGTAAAGTTGGTACTGAGAAGTGGTGTTATTGCTGATAGAAACATGACTGTGTGGCTTTTGGCCTTTTGGAGCTGATTTTCTAGAGGAATGTTGGAAGGATTTGAAACCCTGGCCTAAGAGATGGCTTGAAGTTCTGTAAGTACAGTTTGATGGACTATTCTGGTCAGAGTTGAAAGACCTGAATGCATTAAGAACTATGGACTGTAAAGTTTGGCTTATGAGGGTGAGAAAGCACCTTGCTTGGTCTGGGCTAGAAGCAAATTGTGTGAGAGGCTTGCTGTTATGCCCATGTCCTCAGAACTTGTGCAGGGTTTCATTGTGTAGAAACAGACTGGTGTGAGCAGAAAGCTGCCTTCACTGGATGAAGTTTTCCAGGACTGTGAGTAGCCTAACTAGAGGGGTGGGATTGGAACTCCAGAGTTGTTGGACTTGGTGCTACAGAGTTTAATGCTTATCCTGTTTAAATCTTGTATTGGTTGAATATTTTTTTGCTATACCCAATGCCCTCTTTTGCAGTGTGAATGTTTGTTCTGTGCAATTATGGTTTTTTTTGGGTTTCTTTGGTATTATGGCTCAGTTAAAATACCTTGGACTATGAGGATGTTTGAACATCAGTGGAACTGATAAAAACTATGGGGATTTTTAAAGATGGACTGCACTGTATTTTACATCATTTATACAAGTTTATGGGGGCCAGGAGTGGAATATAGTGGCTTGATTCAGGTGTCCCCCATAAACGTATGTGTTTTGGATGCCATGTCCCCAGCTGTTAGCAATTTGGGAACTAAACCTTCCTGGAGGCAGTGTATTGTTGGGGCTGGGCCTATGGGTGTTATAGCTGGCTTCCTCTTGCCAGTGTTTGGCACACTCTCCTGTTGCTGTTGTCCACCTGATGCTGGGCAGGAGGTGATGCCCACCTTCTGCTCATGCCATTGTTTTCCCCTGCCATCATGGAGTTCCACCCATGTCTGTAATCCAAAATAAACCCCCCCTTTCCCCAAAAGCTGCTCTTGATCGGGTGTTTTCTGCCAGCAATGAGACCCTGACTGCAACAGAGAGGCTCTCATTTTACCCCAAATGGCACCTCTCTTCTTTAAATGACTTTAGGTTTCTTCATAGTATTTATTATGGAATCACTGATGTATCATTGATGGGCTTGTTATTGACATGATGCTGTTAGACTATGTCTAGCAAAGGAAACAGTTAATTGACTGAAGAGAGAGCATATGGAATGGAAATTCTTTGGCATCTGACAAAGGATTAATAACTAGATTTACCAAAAAACCTCAAAGAACTAAAGAACAAGAAGTCAAACAACTCAATAAATGGGCAAATGAAATGAATAGTTCTCAAAAAGATGAAATACAAATGGCTAATTAACATATGAAAAAGTAGCCATCAGAAAAATGCAAATCAAAACTCCATTGAGATTCCATCTCACCCAAATCAAAATGGAAGTCACTAAGAAAACAAACAAATGTCCAAGATGTGTCAAAAGGAAACCCTTGTATACTTCCGGGGTAATGTAAATTAGACCAGCCACTATGGGTCACTACCCAAACAGGGCCTTGAGATTCTCAGTTGTGGCTCCCTACCCCTGTTTGGGTAGGGCTCCCACCAGCTGGCCCAGGCCTTTCCTCTACCAGCATTAGTAGATCTAGGAAAGGAGTTACACACACACACACACACACACACACACACACACACACACACCCCAAGTATAGAAAAATAAATCCAGAAGAAGGGTGCAAATGGAGAGCAACTCAGTGCCAAAATCCAGGAGAGACCCCTGAATGGATATCACCCCCAAGGTACAGTCTAGGCTACAGCCCAGAGGAAAGATTCCTGGCAGATCACACCCCTAGACACCAGGCAGTGACGCTGTGTGTACCAGGTTCTGAAAGCACTGGGAGCTGGGGACTGGAAGCCCCCAACCTAGAGCAGCATTCCCTACCTGCAGTGGGGAATACCCTCTCGGTCCCAGTCAGGAAGCACCTGTATGGGCGCCCACAAGGTCCCTGGGATGATTCTCACCAAAGAGCAGGTAGCATGTGGGCAAGGCTATACACTCATGCCCAGGGGCCTCCTTACCTCTCCTGTACCTGATATTGAAAGTGTTGTGAGCTTAGAGCCAGAAGCTGCCATTCTAAAGCAGTGTTCCCTGCTTGCAGCTGGGAATACTCTCTAGGCCCCAATTAGGCAGTGCAAGTAATGCAGGATTTGGGGGTTCAGGAGGAAGTCTCCCAGAATTTATGAACCCCATGTTTTGGGTCCTGTCCTAACTTTAATAAAGAATTAATAGGGCTGGAGAGATGGCTTAGAGGTTAAGGTACCTGCTTGTCAAGCCTAAAAACACCCATTTGATCTCCAGGTCCCACGTTTAGCCAGATGCAAAAAGTGATGCAAGGGTGCAATGCTACACTTGCCCAGAAGGGGGCGGATATGTCTGGAGTTCATTCATAGTGGCTGAGAAGCCACTGGTGCACCCATTCTCTCTCTCTCTCTGCCTCTTCTCTCTCTCTCTCAAAAAAAAAAAAAAAAAGAATTAATAAAAATCACTGGCATGGTGGTGCATGCCTTTAATCCCAGCACTCAGGAGGCAGAGGTAGGAGGGTTGTGGTGAGTTTGAGGCCACCCTGAGACTACATAGTGAATTCAAGTTCAGCCTGTGCCAGAGTGAGACCCTACCTCATAAAACAAACAAACAAAATAATTAATAAAGATCGATAGGTGAGGGTGGTGGCTCACACCTTTAATTCCAGCACTTGGGAGGCAGAGGTAAGAGGATCACCATGAGTTTGAGGCCACCTTGAGACTACACAGTCAATTCCAGGTCAGCATGGGCTACAGTGAAATTCTACCTGAAAAAAAAAAAGATAGGGCTGGAGAGATGGCTTAGCGGTTAAGTTCTTGCCTGTGAAGCCTAAGGACCCCATTTTGAAGCTCGATTCCCTAAGTACCCACATAGACCAGATGCACAAGGTGGTGCATGCATCTGGAGCTCATTTGCAGTGGCTGTAGGCCCTGCACCGATTCTCTCTCTTTCTCTCTCTCTGTTGCTAATAAACAAAAATTTAAAAACTTAATAAAGATGGACTTAAGAAGTATAGATTATGAATTATTAAGTTTATTTAGGGGAAAATCACAAATTTTGAGGTTTATTTAAAGGAGATTGTGGCCTAGAAAGGGAGGCTAAACACATGGGAAGTAGGAAACAGTCTCTCATGTGGAAAACATAGCATAGTCCATGAGATCCACTTAAGAGAAATTGAGGCCTTTGTTAGTGAGAGCATCCATGTGGTAGATTCAGAGACCAGAGGAAAGTCATGCATGGAATCAACATGAGAAGTTATCCCAAACTATAAAGCAGAGGCAATTAGAAATGTTTAGATCAAGAAACAATGCTATGCTCTTCCACCCCCAGCCAGAAAGGCTGGATCCTGGGGCCTAGGCACATACCAGGCTGGGTGGGAGTAGAGGCCAGACTCGTGTGTCAGAGCAGCACAGGGTAAGAATTAGAGAGACTCAACCGCCCCCCACCCCCGCACCCTACACAGCCAGGATTGCACCAGAGGAGAGGGAAGGGATGGAAGGCCTCAGCCTTCATAGCATTGCATTCAGGCATGTAAGGGGAAGACTTAATTGGCTAGTAACTTTGGAGGATGGACCCTAGGCTCAGCCCTCCAGGGCCAGCCCACACAGGTAATACACTAGACTATGGGCAACAGGGGGTGCTATAGGTCAGTCTCAATCAAACCTGAGTTCCATTTCTGCCAAGAGTTCCATTCTCGTGCCAGGGAGAGGTGGCATGTAAGGTGGCATCTCATGGTACTCTTTGGGCTTCAATCCCTAACTAAAAGTGTTTTAAAATGCTAGCTTTCTCCTATCCTTCTTCACTAGCACTGTGGCCCACAAGTTCCCTGGGCTCCAAAGAGCAGGTGGCAGACAGGTAAGGTTGGGCACTCATGCCCGGGAGTAGGGGGATTCTTGAGTACCAGCTCCTGAAAGTGCTGTGAATATGGAGCAGCCACACTAGACCTGAATTCCTGACCAATAGCACACTACATCCTTTCTGGCATGCCAGCACTACAGCCCACAGGGTTCTGGGGCTGATCACACAACAAAGCCAAGAAGGAGGTAACACTGGGCATCCAAGCCCAGGAAAGCTTCCTCCTCCTTTCCCCTAGCCCCATGCAAATGGAGTCTAGCAGCCATACTACCAGGGAATTACCTTCCCACAGTGGAAATCCATCTCCACCATCTGTGGTGTTACACTGTCGCTCATAGGGTCCTGAGGCCTAGGCACACACCAAAGGCCAAGGAGTGGGTGGGTAAGATTCGACCACATCCTCTACAAGTACCTGGCCCAGCAATCACTGTGAGCAGGAAGCCACCACACTAGCAAGAAAATGTTATCCTGCAGCCTGGAAGTACAGGAAATCTTGACCTGCCTAGTGGCTAATATTAGCCCGGAGGCATACAGGGTCCCAGTGTTGAGCTTACTCCAAAATCCCAGGCAGTGACCAGCGTTGGGAAAACAGGGCTCTACTGTGACATTGAGCAGGCCAGACCTCTCAGGGCTACTCTCAGAAACACCTGGAGCCTACTCACAAAAGGAGGGCCCTGTTCAGACTCAAATGCAACCTAGGCAAAGTAGGTAGATAGACCCCAAGATCCACCCACAGTGGCACCTCTTCCAGCTAGGCAGCTGGAAATACAAGTGTAGTGGTTTGATTCATGTATCTTCCATAAACTTGAGTGTCTGAGTGCTAAAGCCCCAGCTCTAGAGGTTTGGGAACTGGAACCTCCTGGAGGCAGTGTATTGTTGAGGGCAGGCTTATGGACATTACAGCCAGCTTCCTCTTGCCAGTGTTTGGCATACTCTCCTTCTGCTGTTGCCCACCTGATGTTAGCCAGGAAGCAGAGGGTGATTCTGGATTTCTGCTTTGGTAGGTTTTGATTGATCACTGTGTCTGTCACCATCACACTGGAGCTAGTTGTTAGGTTAGCAGTAAGAGCAGTCTTCATGTTGCAGCTTCAATTGCAGTTTCTCCTAGATCCTGGCTGATGTGGTAGAGGTGGCACAGCCAGTCAGCTATCTTCTTGTCTAATCAATGGATCTTGATTTTCCTCCATTTTCTCTGCCATCTGTAAAATAAAACAGATTCTCCAAACAAGTGTTAGAGGAGCTTGGGTTACAAAGGGTATGCAAAAGTATTTGAAAAATTTTTGGTATGCAAGCCACTATTTTCCAAAGATCAGTGGAAGCTTACTGATGAAATATGTTTCCTGACCATGGGATTCTGACTTGGTTTCCAGTACTAGATATGAGTTCTGTCACACTGAGTAGGTCTCATATTCAATCGGAGGACAGTTGGTTACCTGCAAAAGCTGTGTGCCACTATTGCACAAGTGTGTACTTCTTGTCCAGCTGGTTGATTATTAATATTGCTAGTGACCATTATCCACTGTCTCTCATAGGGCTCTCCAGCACTATGAGTGCTAACCAGGAAAGAGCTAGTTTCCCTTTTGGTTCCAGCATGGCATTCTGATGTTCTATGATTACAGCATGGGATGTCTTCAGAAATAGAGTCTTAACTTTAAGATCTAGTAGGTAATCAAGTGTTTTGGCAATGTCCTACATTGTTTTGGGGACATCATGGGTCTCCCTGGCCAACAGCTCCTCCTGCTACAGGGGAGAGGGGGTGTCACATGTCAGTGGGGGTAGATCTGAATTCCAGCTTTAAGTTCTCCAGAGAGGTTTTGAGTTCTGGCTTTGATTGCTTGTGGTATTTGCTGTTTAGTGGTGTTTATCTGCTTGAATTTATACATGGAAACCTGCTCCTTCCACCATTTGATGGAACTTCCCCTGGATATGTAAGCTTGAAATAAATCCTTTCCTCCCATAAACTGTGTTTGGTTTGGATGTTCATCCCAGCAACATAGAGCTGACTACAACAGAAATTAGGTACTGAGAAATGGGGTAGTATAGCTGCATGATGAATCTGACCAAGTTGATTTTGGTCTTTTGGAACTTGCATGCTGGGAGAGGAATATGTTTGGACTTGGTGAATGCAGAAGTCCTACAGAATGATAAGCCAAGTTTTATGAACTATTATGGTAAGAGTCTGAAAATGATAATTGCAGAGAGAATTGGGTTGGCTTATGAACTTTCAAAGGGGAATGAAAGACCACAGATCTTTGTTGGAAGTGGGCTACTGACAAAGGCTGGCTGTGTCCTGTTGCCCACACCCAGAGAGTTTGAACAAGATTGAATTTGAAAGTAATGGAGTGCCAGAAGCACTGAGAGATACAAGATTTAAGGTTGGAAAAATCTAAGAAAGTTTGTTTACTGCCACAGACTAGTTATTAAAGGTGAAATTGTTGAAGAGATCACCAGCTTTAAGGATGCCTCAACTACTTTACAGTAAAACAATGGAAAGAATGCTTTAGACTATTCCACCCAGGAAAGACTGAATGGTAGAAATGTAAATTCTTTTGAAAGGAAGAATCCTGCTCTCCAAGGTGAAGATCTTCATTTTCCTCCTAAATTAATAATATGGCTGTGTTGTGCAATCCTAGTATTGAGTTTGAAAGCATGGAGGTGGTTCATAAATTACACATGGTTCTAGGAACCAGTGAAAAAAATGTGGCAAGTGAAACAGGGTGTAATATTCCTTTGAGGTCAATGAGGCCATTTTCTGATCTTAAATAGGAACCTCTGCTGAGATAAGGCATGGGAAACAGAGTATTCTTGTTTTAAAGGCTGAAATGTCAATGTATGGAGTTGAAGATGGACCATGGTTTGCAATGGAGACTGGAAAATGTTTTAGATATACTAGAACTGTACATGGTACACTGTTGACTCAGACTGGACGTTTTCCCTGGGTACTTAGCATAGCTGGAAAGGCGGATTTGAAAAATCCAAAAACTGTCCTCCTGGGTAATGAATGTATGACTTGAACCACAGATGTTTGATGTTTCCCTAATGGTTATTGATTTTACATTGTTCCAGTCTCTCCTTGTTATGCCTTATACCAATGGAAATGTTTACTCTGTGTGTTGGAAGTATGTAACTTGTTTTGATTTTACATACTCACACTTAAGAAAAATTCTTAAACTTGGTAAAGTTATGGGGCCATTGAAGTTGGACTGAATACGATTTACAATGTGAGATGGTAATGAGTCTATTGATAGTGATAGTTTGAATACATGTCCTCCATAGACACGTGTTTTATTCAAACTGAGTTTGCAGCATCAGCCTCTAGTTGGCAGCCTTTTTCTACAAGGGGGCATGTCACTGGAGGCAGATCTGAACCCCAGCCAAAGCTATGCAGAGGTTTTGAGCTCTGACCATACTTGCTTGTGGTGCTGGCTGTTTAGTGGTGTCTCTCTGCTTGAATTTATGATTGGGAACCAGCTTCTTCTGCTATCTGATGGAACTCCCCCTGGATCTATAAGCTTGAAATTGATCCAGTCCTCCCATAAACTGCCTGCTTTGGATGTTCATCCCAGCAACACGGAGCTGTCTACAAGTGTGATTTCTCTTATTGCTTTCTAGTTTTAATGCATTGTGGTCAGAAAGAATGTAGATTAAGTCCATTTTTCCAAATTTGTGGAGACATGCTTTATGTTGTAAGATATAGTCTATATTAAAGAATGTTCCATGAGCTTCTGAGAATAAAGGTGTATTAGGTAGAATTAGGGTGGAATGTTCTGTAGATATCAGTTAAGCCCATTTGATCTATGGTGTTGTTTAGCTCCATTGTTTCTTGGTTTATTTTCTGCTTGTAGGATTGATGATAGTAGGGTGTTAAAGTCTCCTAATATTATTGTATTTGGATTCATATCTATTTTATTGTCTGGTAAATTTTGGTTTATAAAATCAGGTTCCTGTGTTTGGTGCATACAAATTTATGATTATAATATCCTCTTATTGTATTTTTTGTTCCTTTAATGAGTATGAGGTGGTCTTCTTTACTTCATATGATTGTTTTTGGTTTAAAGTCTATTTTGTCAGAAATCAATAAGTATATCTACTCCTGCTTGTTCATTGTTTTTGTTTGTTTGGAATATCTTTTTCTATCCTTTCACCCTAAGGTGATGTTAGCTTTAATTGTGAGATGAGTTTCTTGTAGACAGCAAATGGATGTATCCAGCCTGTTCATCTGTGTCTTATTATTGGGGAGATGAGTCCGTTCATTTTCAGTTATAATTGTGAGGTATGAGTTAATCCCTGTCATATTGAAGGCCTTGTGGAGTTTGGTATTTGCATGGTTTTATGTCCATTCTAGATTTGTTTTCTTTTTCTTTCCTCATGTGCATGTTGGTTCATCTTCTGAGTGTGAAATATTCCATGCACTATTCTCTTTAGGGTTAGTATGGTGCTCATACAGCTGTTTTATGTTATGAAAGGTTTTTCTGTCACCTTCAAGCTTTAGCTTCTTAATTTCTGGGATTATAGGCACATGCCACCATGTAAGCTATTTTGAGGTATTTTATGAACCTTTATTAGAGCCATTAAAATCATTTCAATTTTCAGCACATGTGCTATTCCTACAGTTAAAATACCAAAAAGGCTTGTTCAACATTATGCACTAGCAGCAAGAAAAAAAAGACATTTTCCACAACTTTCAACTTATATGTACAAAACACATTCAAGGTGAAGGAAATGCCTTCTACCTCCTACCTATCCTTTATAACATAAACAAAGAAGTTTTCTCTTCCCACACAGAAAGACAAAGAGGAAAGAAGGAAATTTCTACCAGATGGTTTTTGGAGTGTGGATAGAAGACACAGGGCATTGGTGTTAATGGTCAACAACTATCAGTCACTCCAAAAATAGGTGCCTGTCTTACCTGTATACAACAATGGAAAGAACCAGAGACTCAGTTTCTCAGTTGAAAAATCAATAACTACTTTGTTATGCAATGAGTTGAAATCTCCTCCTATGCATATGATCCAGAGGGTGAGTGGGGATCCCACCCACACAGCATATCCCTTGTGTGTTTCTGTAAATATTTGGCCTATTTCAGAATTCACAAGGGAAAGGAAACACCAAAAAATGTCCTAGGGTACATATATAGATTAACCAGTATAAGCTGAAGGACGTAGAAAAAGCCACACTGATATTAAAGATTACAACTTCCTGACTGTGGACAATTGGACTGTCCACAATGTCCAGAGTCAAAATTATCTTGGGCCGATTAACAGCTATTTAGTATCCACCATCTGTATCTGACTTAATATCCTTTTATGAGTTAGCTAATCAGACATTAGAAGGCTTTGAGCTATTGGACATAGGACAACACCCCATAATCAGCTGAGTCCTTGGTAGCAAAAAACTTTTAAAGGAGGGAAGTTTCACAACTGATTTCCTTAGAATCTGAAATGTCATGTGAAAGAAAGAAGCATCAAAACTATCTGCTTAAGATTTAACACATGGGCTTCTGGGTAAGATGACAGCATAGTAGCAAAGCCAAAGCAGTTTAGGGAGGAAAATAAGCAAAAAATAGCAAACTACACTCTTTTCCTGAAGATGTATAAGTGAAGATGTATAAGGAATGATCAACCACATCAGAGAAGCAGGTGAGGCTCAGATCTTCTAGCAAGCAGGAAACTGGCCAGAATCCTGCTGAGGCATGGGCTTAGTTGGGTTTAGAATTGTCAAATTAGCTGTATTTTGGTGATGACTATTGTTGCCTTTAATGTTTCCTAATTTATAAAGCCTTTGTCTTTCTCTTCAGTCATTATTGGGAGAATGGGCTGACTCTGCCACAGGCTGACATAGAACCCATTTCAGATTAGAAATCTTAGCCTCCCAGTTGACAAGATTAAAGGTGTAGGGCAACACATGCCCTAAGGGACTTTGGTTTATTAGATTATCTATTTGTTTTAATACTCACTCTTTTTAAATTTTATTTATTAGAGAGAGAGAGGAGAGAGGAGAGAGAGAGAGAATGGGCACACCAGGGCCTCTAGCCACTGCAAATGAACTCCAGATGCATGTGCCACCATGTGCATAGGGCTTATGTGGTACCTGGAGAATCGAACCTGGGTCCTCAGGCTTCACATGCATGTGCCTTAACCACTAAGCCACCTCTCTGGCCCTAATACCCATCTTTAAAAGATTTTTTAAATTTTTCTTTCTTTATTTATTAGGGACAGAGAGAGGGAAAGAGAAAGAGAGAGAGAGAGAATGGGTGTGCCAGGGCCTCTAGCCACTGCAAACGAACTCCAGACACATGCACCCCCTTGTGCATCTGGCTTACGTGGGACCTGGAGAATCAAACTGGGGTCCTTAGGCTTTGCAGACAAATGCCTTAACCGCTAACCCGTCTCTCCAGCCCCTAATACCCACTCTGGAATAAATAATCTGTGCTGGTTTTGACTGAATATGTATATTGCTCAGTTAAATTTTAGAATTTGCCAGTAATTTGCTCCATCCAGCCTAATAGAATACTTGAATAGCAGGCAAACCCAACATCTAGGGTAATTTCTGCTGTTACTCTGGGAGTATAAGAGTGACACCTTGCATGTTAAAACTCCCACCATGAAGAAATACAAAGTCAGATGTACACATCTAAGAAAACTACAGATAATTAGAAAACCCAAGCATCAAATTAACTCAAGATACAAAATCTCTACATTATAACACAAGAGCACACAAAGTCAAGCCAATACAATCCAACCAAAAATTATAAATCCACCAGAAATGACCTCTAGTGAGAATGTTTTAGATGAAATACCTGACAAAGATTTAAAAAATATATCTATACTCAAAGAAATCAAAGGAAACAAAAGTAAGCCATATAGAAAACTCTGTAGAAAGTCTCACCAGTAGAATGGATCAAGGAGAAGACAGAATATCAAACCCACAAGACCAGGTGGCAGATCTAATACAGTCCAATAAAGAGAAAGACAAACTAATAGGAAGGCATGAATGGAAATTTCAAGACATTCAGAACACTATGAAAAGATAACACATAAGAATTCAGGGTATAGTAGAAGGAGGAGAATTTCACTCTAAAGGCATCATAGGTATTTTCAATAAAATCATAGCGGAAAATTTCCCCCAAATATGGAAAGTGATGCTGATACAGATACAGGAAGCCTTTAGATTGCAAACAGAAAACAGCAGGAAAGAACCTCTCATCGCCATATTATAATTAAACTACAAAACACACAAACCAAAGAAAATATAGTGAAAACAGAGAAAAATCAAATCACATATAAAGGCAAGCCTATCAAGATACCAGATTATTCAACACAAAGTATCCATCCAAATCGGCAAAGAAATAAGGACATTTCACAACAAAAATAGGCTAAAGGAATATATGAACACTAAACCAGCTATACAGAAAATACATGAAGGGAACCTCCATACTGAAGAGAAAGCAAAGCACACATATAAGGAAAGAGGAAAAAAAAGTGATACTTAAATAATACTTAATACAAGAGAGTAAAGGAAAAACCGGAAGAACTGCAAAACAAGAAAAAATGGCAAGAATAAATGCACACTTTTCAATAATAACTCAAATATCAATGGGTTCAATGCTACAACCAAAGATATAGGCTTAAAGACAGGAATAAAAAGCAGGATCCAGGCTAGAGAGATTGCTTACCAGTAAAAGTGTTTGCCTGCAAAGCCAAAGAATCCTGGTTCGATTCTCCAGGACCCACATAAGCCAGATGCACAAGGGGGCACATGTGTCTGGAGTTGATTTGCAGTGGCTGGAGGCCCTCGCGTGCCTACTCTCTCTCTCTCAAATAAATATATAAATGAAATGTATTTTTAAAAAAAGCAGGATCCTTCTATTTGTTGCCTCCAAGAAACTCACCTTTACATAAAAGACAGACACTATCTTAGGGTGAAAAGATGGAAAATGGTCTTTCAAACAAATGGGCCTAGAAAACAAGCAGCTGTTGCTATCCTAATATCTAACAGGGTAGACTTCAAACCAATATTAGAAAAGATAAAGAAGGTCACTTTATATTGATTAAACAGATCCTTATCTCTCTCCATGCACAAGAATTAAGTCCAAATGGATCAAAGACCTTAATATCAGACCCGAAACTCTGAAACTCCTAGAAGTAAAAGGAGGGAAAACCCTTTAACATATTGGAATAGGTAAGGACTTTCTCAATATAACCCCAGTTGCTCAGGAAATAAAACCACTAATTAAACACTGGGATCTCATAAAATTACAAAGTTTTTGTACAGCAAAGGACACTGTGCAACCTACAGAATGGGAGAAAATTTTTGTTAGCTATACATCTGACAGAGGATTCATATCCAGGATATACAAAGAACTCAAAAAAAAAAAAAAAAAAAGCAATAAAAACTCAAACAACCCAATTAAAAAATGGGCTATGGAACTAAATAGAAAGTTCTCAAATTTGAGATGACATATAAACATCTAAAAACATGTTCTACATCCTTAGCCATCAAGAAAATGGAAATTAAAACTACTTTGAGATTCCATTTCACTCCTGTCAGAATGGCTACCATCAAGGAAACAAATGACAGTAAATTCTGGCAAGGATGAGAAAAAAGAAACATTCTACACTGCTGGTGGGAAAGTATGCTGGTACAGTAATTGTGGAAATCAGTATGGAGGGTCCTGAGACAGCTAAAAATAGATTAACCATATGACTTAGCTATACTACTCCTAGGCATATATCCTAAGGACTCATCTAACTACCTTAGAGATACTTGCATATTCAGGTTTATTACTGCTTTATTCACCATAGCTAGGAAATGGAACCAGCCTAGATGTCCCTCCACTGATGAGTAGATAATGAAGATGTGATACATTTATATGATGGAATTTTATTCAGTAGTAAAGAAAAATGAAATTATGAAATTTGCAGGGAAATGGATGGACCTGGAAAGTACTTAGTGAGAGGTAAGCCAGGTACAGAAAGCCAAGCACTGCATGTTCTCTCACATGTGGATCCTAACTACAAATGTTTAGACTTGTATGTGAGTTGGAATAAAACTCAGAAGCAAAGGTCAGTAAGCTATTAAAGGGAGGGAGGAAAGGCTTAAGGGGATGGAATTTTATATATATAAGTAGATGAACAAATTACTGGAGGGGGAGAAGGCCTATGTGAAGTCAGGGGAAGAGATTTAGTAAAGGAAGGGTGGGAGGAGGGTTAATCAAATCTAAGATGGGGCTGGAGAGATGGCTTAGCAGTTAAGGCACCTGCCTGCAAAGCCTAGGAACGCCTGTTCAATTCTCCAGGTCCCACCTTTAGCCAGAAGCAAAAAGTGATGCAAGGGTGCAATGCCACACTTGCCCACAAGGGGGACGCATGAGTCTGGAGTTCGTTCACAGTGGCTGAGAGGCCGCTGGCACACCCATTCTCTCTGTCTCTCTCTCTCTCTCAAAAAAAAAAAAATCTAAGAGGGAATAAATAAGCCATATGGAAACCTACATTTTTGGACAATAGCTCACTCAGAAGCCATAGATTGTTACTAGAAAAATTGCAGTGCCAGGGATGGGATACCATCCAGTGAGTTGTTGTCCAGAGAGGTCCCTGATGCCCCCAAAACATTACAGGCCATTGCCAAGGCTTTTGGTTTCCCACCAGGAATAGACCCTTTTGGTAAAGACTCCACATGCTTGGGCTGCAAGATCCGTGGGAAATCTTCCTGGAGCTAAGCTGTAGACCAGCTGGAAAAAGTTATGCTGCATGCAGCTCTATGGGAGACAACAAAGTCATCAAGGAGATAAACAACAGTGGACACTGCAAGCCTTAAGTTTGGCCAATTAGGCCAAATGAGCCAATGGGTGCAATAGTGGCATGTCTGTTATGGGGGAAATCAACCTCTCACTAATTGGACTTGAGGCCTGCTCCACGGAAGGGAATACATGTCTGATACTTAAAACCTATGGGGGAGGTCATGAGCCCTAGGGGTGTAACGCCTGCTGGTGTCTGGTTAAATGCATATAGTATGCTCACCAAACTGCCCGGTAAGCACATCTCATAATGTTCATGCCCATATATTAATGCTACTCTCACTTTTGGTTGGAGAAGCTTCTCTTTTCAGATGGCGATGACCTCTGGGATGACACAAAAGGCACCATAGTGCTGTGAGGAAGTGACAGAGGAGTGCCCAGCACTGAAACATCTCTATCACACCCTCCAAGACTCTGGGTCCATTGCAGAAGAAGTGACAGAAAGAATGTAAGAGCCAAAGGAAGGGCAGGACTCCTTACAGTGCACTCTTCCAGGTACAAAATGGCCTGATACCCATGACCTTGCAGTGCCTGGCAATACCTACACAAGACCCTTATAATAGGAGACAAAGATGATGACATCAAAACAAAAGAGACACTAATTGAGAGGTGGAGGGGATTTGATGGAGGATAGAGTTGCAAATGGGAAAGTGGGGGTGGAGGGAATTATAGTTTATTATAATTATGGAAGTTGTCAATAAAAATTAAAATAAAAAGATTTAACACATCATTCATGATGGGCTGTAAAACTGGTCAAAAGCAAGTGGCTAGGGAGGTCTTGGACCCTAGTGGGGAAGCTACTACTGTAGTTTTGCTAAATGCCCATCAAACTGCTTTCTTCTAAATATTTAGTTTGCCCATAGATTAGTGATGCTCTCAGCTTTCATTGGAGAAACTTTTTTTTTTTTTTTTTTTTTTTTTTTTTTTTTGCAGTGGATGGCATTTACTGCAGAAACTTTTAACTGGTACATGTGCTGAGAATAAGTGACTGGTAAGTACTCAGTTCTAAATGGTATATCTGGGTAACTCCCTGCAAGATTCACGGAACATTGAGGAAAAAGAAGAGAGAACAACAAAAAAATATGTAAGAGCTGGAGGAAGAGGAGTATTGTTGAATAGTGACATGACATGGCCATTGCACTTATCAGCTCACAGCTGCTGCGGTGACCTGCACGATTATGCCTGTCAACATTCTGTCATGGATAGAGGAGCCCATGAGGCTCACCCTTCCCAGAGTTAATAGTTGCTTCAGAAAGGAGACATTTTCTTTAGTAGGGTAGCCATTGGTAAGTTGCCCATACTCTGGCAAATAATTCTCCACCCATGCTCATGTAAGCAACCCTAATTAAACTCAGTGGAATAAAAAAAACATGAAAGTAGGAAGGGGTCCAGCAGGAGTGAGATGGTACAAAAGAGGGATGATCAAAATACGTCATGTACATAAGTGAACGTGTCAAAAAATAAGATTAATTTTAGATAAATTGAAAGTGGTGGTGCACACCTTAAATTCCAGCACTTGGGAAGTAGGAGGATCGCTGTGTGCTCAAGGTTAGCCTAGGCTGGAGTGAGACCCCACGTTGAAAACAAACAAGACAAAAAATATACCATATGAAAGGGTGGAGGGAGGTAGCAGGGTTTAATTGAGGAAACAACCATCAAAGGAAGGTTGTTTCCTTCTGGTAAAGCATGGCTGATTTTTTAATTTTTTAAAAAATTTATTTGTAAAAGAGGGGGACAGATAGAGAAAATGGGCATGCCAGGGCTTCTAGCCACTGCAAGCAAACTCCAGACATGTGCCACATTGTGCATCTGGCTTACATGGGTTCTGGGGAATTGGGTCCTTAGGCTTTGCAGGCAAGTGCCTTAACTGCTAAGCCTTCTCTCCAGCCCAAGCATGGCTATTTTTATATACACTGATCATTTTGATTTTTTTAACTTAATTCTTCTTAATCTACTGTTACATGATTTTTGGTCAAAAGAATGACACCTGAGTCATACCTCTGGCTGGACATTCTAAACTGCAAAAAAAGTTCATAAGATCAGTCACAGCATTGTGCTTTCCTTTATGAGTCAATCCAATTGGGCTTGTCAATCAATCACCTGACAGGAAACACCCCATTAGGAAAGCCATCTATGCCAGAAACTTCAAGAAACATGATACAGCCGGGCATGGTGGCGCATGCCTTTAATACCAGCACTTGGGAGGCAGAGGTGGGAAGATCATCGTGAGTTCAAGGCCACCCTGGGACTACATAGTGAATTCTAGGTCAGCCTGGGCCAGAGTGAGACCCTACCTCGAAAAACAAAAAAAAAAAAAAAATGGTATACACCTGAAGACATGTTAAGAAGATGGAGGAAATAACTTAATGAGAATAACAATGAGAAATGCACTTATAGGTCATGAGTCCCTTCCTTAATGTTATTGCTTACAGATCCTCACTGCTACTTTGCATGCTTCCTAATTCAGAAAGCATTGTTCTTTTCCTTCTTCCTATCTCCCTTTATAGACATTGGTCAAGATCCTAGGCTTACTTGCCCTGTCACTGGGCATTCTCTCTCTCTGAAGACACTCCCTTATTCCATGCAGCTACTTGTAGATGTCCATGTCTGGAGCCCACCTGCTTTCCTGACCCCTCCCACAGAAAACTTTCTTCATCTTTTTCCTTTCAGCACCTGCAGAGCTTTCCAGCTTTTACCTATCCTGTTGCTTTTCTCTCCAACAATGATACAATTGACCTTGAGTTTCTGAGTCCATTTTTAAATTCTTTTAACTATGAGACTAAGTACCTGCAGAAGCTTCCTTGGTAACACTTTCAACCGCCAGGTAAAACCTTTGGAACATATTAACATAGCAAACCCTTAACATCCATCAATCCAAAAGCCAATAATGTTGTTAAACAGCACCTGAGAGACCTGCAGCAGAGACGTCTGCTTTACAACCCACCAATATAGCTTTATTTGCAATTTCCTTTTGTTCGGCATCGAGAAAATGTTCATGTAATCACTTCCATATAGGAACATGTCTTTGGGAAAACCTGAATCAATGTTCCTGTGCCATGGTCACTCATATTTGGCTTAGAATAAACTCCATCACTGAGTTTGAAGTGAAAGCTGTGTTTTACTTTGACACTAGGTATCAGTATCTAGCTTGATCAACTGAGGACAGATGATCATCGTCTCTCCACAACGTCTACATGAAAGGCAGTGGATGGAATTCCTCCATCTTATACACACACACACACACACACACACACACACACACACACACACCTTTCTAACATGACATTCCTCTGGTTTAAGTACATATAGTTTAGGGTGGATTTTTTTTAATGTAATGGATTTCTGATTGTACAGTGATATTATTAGCATGTGCCAATTCCATCCTTGCCACAGCCTGTTTATAACAGATAAGTTACAAGTTTAATTTATGCCACACTCTAAGGAGTCTTGACAGAAAATAAAAGCCACTATATATTTAAAAATTGTAACATAATATTCTTTCCCAAAAGAATCAGCAAAGAGCTTCAGGAAAGATTTGTCATAAAACCCCACATGTAGCCATAAGAAATGTCATTAAGTTATTTCAAAATTATGTTAGTCTTTTAAACTTCAAAATAACTTAAAGAACTCCTTGGTCAGACAGCTAATTTTAATAGGAAACCTGACTACATTTTGCCCTTTAGGGAATTCACATTCTCTGTGGACAATCAAATTCAAGGTTGAACCCATTTAACATTGTCATTAGCACAATACAAAGATTAATTAGGCAATAATCTTTCCACTGGCTGCCCAGTGGTGGATAACAGTTTGCGAGTTAATCTGTGGTGGAATGTTCTAGGCAGCTGCTCACTGCTACCCTAAAATGCTCTTGAAATAAATTCCCAAGTACTGCACTGGAGATAGCAGTGCAAGGAGCGAGCTGGTGTTGATGTGAGGGGGCTGAACAGTGAGAGCATGAAGATTAAAAAAAAAAAAAAGGATGTGATTGCAGCCACAGCAGTACAATCCACACTGCAGTTTTATTTTTAAAATAATTCATTAACTTTTTACATCATTTTGCCTAGTTTGTCTTAATTGTTACAGATAAAACTTACATGACATGAAAAGCTAATGTAGAGAACTAAGCCTGAAAATAATATATAAATGAGGCTAGGGTTAGTGAGGTGGCTCAGTACATAAAGTGCTTGCTGTGCAAGCGTGAGGACCTGTGTTCAATCCCCAGTAAAAATCTGGACAATGTGGCAGGAGGTGGGTATGGTGGCATGTGCCTAAAATCCCAATCCTGCACAGATGGAGACAAGAGGATCCCTGGATCTTGCTGGCTACTCTAGGTGAGTCTGTGAGCTCTGGGTTCAGTGAGACCCTGCCTCAAAATAACTAATAATAATAATGTGGAGAACTGAGGAAGACAATGGACATCAACTTCCTGCCTCTATATGTATATGCACACTCATGCACACATATGCACACATATGCCTACATATACAAAAACACACACAAATGCACAAGACACATACAGAGACAAAAAAATATTAATGAGGCCTAAGAAATCTTTAAGACCTATGCTATGTCTTAATATGGGGAGGGTAAGGTATGTTAAAAGCATGAAAGTCTTAAGTACATCCAACTAAAACCTGATCAGTTTTTGTTTTTTTTTTGAGAGAATGGGCGTGCCAGCAGTCTCTCAGCCACTGTTAACAAATTCCAGATGTGTGCGCCCCCTTGCGGGCAAGTGTGGCATTGTGCCCATGCATCACTTTTTGCCTGGCTAAATGTGGCTCCTAGAGAATCGAATGGGCAGCGTTCTTAGGCTTGGTAGGCACCTTAACTGCTAGGCCATCTCTCCAGCCCCCTGATCAGTTCTAATGATTCTGACACAAAGTCCCTCTTAGGCCAGGAATTGTTATAGAGCAGACACATTTTACTTCCTCTGTAACTTGCCACAGTAAACATTTAAGCATCCATTATGGTCAGATGGAAAAGGCATTTGCTGTGCTGGAACGTGATAGGGAGCTATCATGAATGTTGAAGGCAGAATGCATGCTGTACAGGAGAGCTGACCACTGGAACACATTTGGGTTTGGAAAGGATTACGGAGGGTATATGCTCATAAACCTGTTCATTTTTGCTCTATAAATTTTATCCAAGCAAATAAAAATTTTGTTCTAGTAAGACTAGGAGACATAATCTTCAGATACCAAACCAGACATATGGGCTGTCAAAACTGTGAAATTTCATAGAAGTAGTGTGAAAAGAGAGAGAAGGAAGAGCAGTGAGAGTCGGGAGGGACCCCACAGTAACACATCTTAGAAAAACATTACCCTTTCAGAATGTTACGTTTCCCTCTGGAAAGCAAAAGCAGTTTCCTTTGTTTGGAACCGTTAGAAGAGGAAAGCAGGCTTGGCTTTAGAAGCCTTCCTGAACCTGGATCAGTTCAAGGAGGGAACGGGCAGGGCTGCTCGAGCAGAGGCTGCAGGAGAGGGCTGCACATCAGCTCATGGGGAAAAAACTACCAGGGGTTGTATATCTTGCAAAGCACAGTTCTGCAAATCATTCAATAGCAACTAATTCAGAAAAAATGCTAGAAGATTGATTAAAAAAAAAAAGATTCAATGGCCTCCACAAAGTCAGTCAACAAAATAAAATGCAAGAAGAGATAATAGAAAGAAAAAAAATTGTGAGCTCAGGAAAGAAATTACAGAAAAAAACAATGTGGAAAACACAGTAAAACATAGGTAATAAAATGAAATAAAAAGACAAATGAGGGGCTGGAGAGATGGCTTTTGTTAAGGCATTTGCCTACAAAGCCAAAGATCCTGGTTTGATTCTCCAGGACCCACGTAAGCCATATGCACAAGGGGGCATGTGCATCTGGAGTTTGTCTGCAATGGTTGGAGGCCCTGGCATTGCCTATTTTCTCTCTCTCCTTCAATTAAATAAATAAAATATATATTTTTAAAAAAGACAAATGAAATGGCAGTAAAAAGTTAAAACATCTTTGGGTAATAGGCAACCCTCTCTGCCAGACTGAGAGAAGGTAGAATGCTGCTTCAATATTTTAAAGTGGGGAATTTCTGTCCCCACATTCCAGAGGAGATGGAAATCCAGAGGTGAACCTGGTATCTGGGGCCAATTTTGTTGATGCATCATTTTAAAATATGAAAAGAGAAGTGAAGGACTAGTCGGATGAAAAATGTCCTCAGTCACTCTGCATCTTGGTGGTTTTTTGTTTGTTTGTTTCTCGAGGTAGGGTCTCACTTTAGCCCAGGCTAACCTGAAATTCACTCTGTAGTCTCAGGGTGGCCTTGAACTTGTCAACACAAAAGACACAGCTCTCACCTCAAAGGGGATAAGAAATAGTTTATTCTGGAGCCAAATATGAGTGACCATGGCCTAGGAACACAAATTTAGGTTACCCCAAATTCTATGTTCCAATGTGTTAACAATTTTATGGAGGTTTTCTAGTTACAGAACAAAGGAAAGTCATAAATCAAGGCACTTTTCAAATACACTGGCTGACCATCAGGTAGGAGGGTGTGGTAGTTTGAATATATGTCCCCCGATATATTCAATGTTTTATTACTTTATAGTTTGCATCTACAATCACCTTCCTAGAGGCAATGTCACTGGGGGGCTGGTCTTAAGGTATTAATGGTGGGTTTGAGATTCCATTGTAAAGATATGCAAATGTGCCTAGCAGGAGTTCCTGAAGTGTGCTGTGTGACCTTTTGGCTGTAGTTTTGCTCTGTGTGCTGTGGTGGCTGGTTGGCTTTTGCTCTCTCTGCTTGGCCCTGTGGAGAGCAGGCCGCTTCTTCTGCCATTATGGAACTTCCCCTGGATCTGTAAGCTTCAATAAATAATATCCCTTCCTCCATAACTGTGCCTGGTCTGGAAGTTCATCTCAGCGAACCTGAAGCTGTCTACAACAGAGGGTTACAGCAAAGTGGGGGAAATCTCCACCATAGGCCTCAGATGCTATCTGATGACATTCTTAGCCCTTGGGTTGGTGGAAGCTGGGGTCTGTTCTTACATTTCAAAAAGGGTTACACCTGATCAACTGATAGTCACCAGGATGTTCAGACACAGAGGTGGGCAATAAATTGCTATTAAGGGGCTAAAGGTAAACCATGGTAATATGGCTCTGACTTGTAACATTCCTTTTCTCTGTGATCACAGGAATTTTATCAGTCCATTCAGCCTTGCTGGAAGCAGGTGCAGCATATAGAGATGTTTTCTGGAAATTTTAGTTCACAAACTCATGGTGATCCTACCTCTGCCTCCCACGTGCTGGGATTAAAGGGTGCACCACCAGGCCCGGCTTGCATCTTGTTTTTTGAGACAGGGTATCACTGGTCTGGAGCTCAGTGACTCAAGCTCCAGGGATCTTTTTGTCTGTCTCTACAGGGTTGGGATTACAGGTGTCCACTGAAACACTGAGATTTTAAATAGGTGCTAGGGATCCAAACTTAGGTCCTCATGCTTGTGTGGCAAGTGCTTTCTAAGTCATCTCTTTAGCCCAGTAACATTTTTTTTTTAATGGAAATGTTATATTGCTGCAATAACTAAAATCAGGGCCACCTGCCATGAATAGAAAATAGCCTAAGATCACAAGAAAAAGGACTCATCCTATGCATCCCTTCACATCTACCAGGGCCCAGAACATTACAGAGAAAGTAGAAGGTTAAATATGAGTGGTGCTCTCACTACTAGCCCAAGAACCTCCTCCAGGGAGATGGCAGTAGACACTCACTGAGAAGACTCAACATTCATTAAAGCAGAAAATTAGAGGCTGCTGAGAGACCTATAACATACCCTCCAAGGCCCAAGGAGCATTGTGTGGGTGGCAGGGTGGTGGTGGGGAATGACAGAAACAATGTAAGAGCACAGGATGGGAAGATGTACTCTACCGCACTGTTCCCCTTACAGATACTGACGAAGTATATTAGCAAATATTTATACACTAGAAGATGTTTTAAGGAATACAGGTTTGAATGAGACTTAAATTATAGCCCAAGAGCTTTTATGAAAAAATTCAATAACAGACTGGCTAAGGGGCTGGAGAGATGGCTTAGTGGTTAAGCACTTGCCTATGAAGCCTAAGGACCCCAGTTCAAGGCTCAATTCCCCAGGACTCACGTAAGCCAGATGCACAAGGTGGCACATGCATCTAGAGTTCGTCTGCAGTGGCTGGAGGCCCTGGTGTGCCCATTTTCTCTCTCTCTCTCTGTTGCTCTCAAATAAATAAATAAATAAAAATTAAAAAATTTTTAAAAGATTGGCTGAGTAAGAACTTTATGGTTATATGTAACTTTATATATATGTGTGTGTGTGTGTGTAAAAGAACTTTATTGATATATGTAAGACATACTTAATAGTACTTTTCCACTGAGAATATAAAGCTGTAAGTATTGTGACCAAGTGAACAATGAATTTTCTTTTGTAGCATAATAAACATTCAACACAAAAAAGGTAACAAATTAACAGCAAATTCAACCACTTAATTTTCTCCTATTAGTCATTAATTGTTGAAACATTCCCAAAGTTAATGGACAAATGGGTAAACTGTTGTTTTTGTTAACATTCTATAATTCTGGGAATTACATGTTCTAGGACTTTAAACTTTTTAAACTTAATTTTTTAAAGGACTTTAAATTTTAATGCTATAGCAAACAATATCATTCATTATAAACAGAAAGTGGTTTCCTTGAGTATTCACTCTCAAAGGTCATAAGTATTCTTTTCTTTTTCTCTTCATTCAAAACATATAGAAAAGGCCGGGCGTGGTGGCACAGGCCTTTAATCCCAGCACTTGGGAGGCAGAGGTAGGAGGATCGCTGAGAGTTCGAGGCCACCCTGAGACTACATAGTGAATTCTAGGTCAGCCTGGACCAGAGTGAGACCCTACCTCGCAAAACCAAAAAAAAAAAAAGAAAAGAAAAGAAAAGAAAATGACACCAGGAAGATTTAAATAAGCCCCTCCCCCACTCCTGTTCTATTTAGAATTTTCTTATACACACTTTCAAAGTCATTTGAAAGTAAGATTATTTTCTTTGTTGGATATTTTTTGTTGAGTATTTTATACAAATTAATTGCACAGTAAATGTTTCCTGAAAAGAAAAGAAACATACCAGTGTCATTATGCAACTTTTAGAGAACAGAATATCAAACTACAAATAAAAACTTATGAACGGCCATGACTACCTTACAATGTTTCCTTTATTCTTATGTTATTATGACTACTACAATTACTGTTTGCCCAGAAGTCTGTAGCATGCAACCCATTTCTTTGAAGAGTCCACATCATGAGTTAAACATGTACAGAGTACAAATTATTCTGTCATTAAAAAGTCACATACATATATATTTTTATGGAGGCAGCTTAATGTAGTTAGTGTGTACAGCATTAAAAAATATGGTAGGACTTATTACATAGGTTCATTAACTCTTGGTTTAATTCAAGAATTACTCAGCTATGTTTGAAGGGCATCCTCAAATCTTATTACATTGTTTACAGCTGTCCAGCAATAAGGACATAAGCTGGAAGATATCTGAAGCACAAAATTATAATACTGACAATACATTTTTTCAGAATATCAAGAATATGATTAATAAAGAGTAAAGTAAATCTAGAATAAAGGAAGGAAAGGTGCATTTATTAAAAATGAACAGTACAGTCTCTGATGATAAACCACAAAAATACTCAGTGTCTAATGAAATCCAATATACAATGCAACAATGTACACACATTAAAAAAAAAAATCAAAGACCCATGAAGTAATTTATTTTAAAATCTTCAAAAGGAAAAAAAATATTTTGGCTTCTTCTTGCTGGAGATTTGCCTATGGACACACTATGCTAGGCCAGTGTTCCCTTCCAAATGTCTGTACAACATGGGCTTTGCATAACACATGCAAGGACTCTGAAGACCTCATTTCTGAATAAATTGTTGTTTCTGTATGGATGATCCAGAAAATAACCCAGGGTTCCATTTCATAACAAGTGTTCAGAGTTTGGAAGAGCAGGATGATCATTTTCCACATCTTCCATTTTAATAAAAGACACAGGCGAAACTACTGAATCTAGATGCTTTCACATTATTTTGCTTGAGTATCAAGTATTAAATAAAAATTAATGTAAATCTTAGCCAAAACAAGTGTCTCTAAAGATCAAAGTTCTTCACACTTTTAGCATGGCTGATAAATCTTTTCTGCCTTTGTCAGTAATAATGTTTTCAACCAAAGAACTCTGAAAACAAATAAGTGCTGCTGAAGGAAGACCATACCCCATGTGCCACACTGAACTACCTCTTTAAGACACACACAGTTCCTGCTGGATACTGGACTGAGATAGTTTATTCTCTTCAGTTTTGTCATGTCCAGAAGCATGACAAGTAGTCTTCCTCTTAAATAGCCGAAGACTCAATCGTAGTAGCTCATTGTCCACCACTGGAGTGTTGGTGTAAGCTTGTTTGACAGTGCCCTAATTGAAGAAAACAAAAACAGAGGAAAGACAGGCAAGTTAACCTCCACCAAAATTACATGTGAGAAGAGTACTTCATTTTGAATGGATAGTAGCAGCTTTAGTGAACTAAAAGGAAGGCCTGAGAGATGGTTTAGTGGTTAAGGAGCTTGCCTACAAAGCCCAAGGAACCAGGTTTGATTCTCCAGTACCCATGTAAACCAGATGCACAAGGTGGCGCATGCATGTAGAGTTCACTTACAATGGCTAGAGGCCCTGGTGTGCCAATTCACTCTCTCATAAATAAATAAATGAATAAATGAACCAGAATGATTTAGAGAGAACCTCGTCTAGCTATCTACTTAAAGAAGGAACCTTCAACAGTTCCTTACAAGAACCATCACTTTTGAGTCCATCATTTCCAATGACAAAACAATCAGAAACACCACAGCAGTACTATTCTATTGCTGAATGACGTTATTTCGTTCACATGGTGCCATAAAATCGATTCTATAGAGCTACACTTTTATTCAAACTTGTGATTTGACGAAATTCAAATTCGAAGATAAGAAACACAACTTCTTTGTTTTTCTTTCACACACTAAACATTCTACATAGACGCCTTTACTGGTTTGTTAATGTGTCAAAAGATTTGTGTTGAAGAACTGAATAAATTCTCTAGAAGACGGTTGTCATACACATGCTGAGGAATTCCCTCCATATACCAAATGTGTATTTTTATTATTGTAAAATACAGCTACACTGGTATTTTTAGAAAGTTCATGCTGCTGAACTTTGTTAAGTGTTCCCTAACTCCATGCATATGAAGAGGGGTATGGATCTGAGTAAAATCCCAGCACCCTGCTGTTCTTTTCCAGGATCCTCAGATGCAATGATTATGGTTCCTAGATCATATCTGCAATCTTTCAAAACAATGTTCCTAAGCCATGATACAGTAAAATTGACTTTTAATTATACTTCTATGAAATTTAACACATATACAGATTCATGTAACTATAGCAACAATTAGAATAGAGCAGTTTCCTTAGCAAAACTCCCTTTGTTGCCCCTCTGTATTCATATCCTCTTTCCAATTCAACCCTGGCAACTGCTAATGCCTTCCATTACAAAACGCCCTTTCCAGAATGTCACAGAAATGTATGTTATAACCTTTCTTTTCTTTTCTTGTTTTGTTTTCGAGGTAGTGTCTTGCTCACCTGGAATTCACTATGTACTCTCAGGGTGGCCTCAAACTCATGGCAGTCCTCCTACCTCTGCCTCCAGAGTGCTGGGATTAAAGGTGTGCACCACCATGCCTGGCCATTATAACATTTTTATTAGTTCCTTCCTTTTTTTTTTTTTTTTTTTTGTTTGTTTTTTCGAAGTAGGGTCTCACTCAGCTCAGGCTGACCTGGAATTCACTATGTAGTCTCAGGGTGACCTCGAACTCATGGCCTCCTACCTCGACCTCCCCAGTGCTGGGATTAAAGGCGTGCGCCACCACACCCAGCTGTAGTTCCTTTTTTCGGCATAATTCCTGAGACTCATGCATGCTGCCAACAGTACCAAGAGTCTGGTTTGACTGTGTTGGTAAGGAGCAGTCTGCTATCTGGATTGTGCCACACTTCACCTATTAATTCCTGAGGAAGAACACTGGAGGTGGCCTCGGTGTGGTTGTTTACTTGTTTTTTAGCAACTGAAATAATGTAATTTTACTGCAGTTTTAATTTGCAATCCCTAGTAGCTAGTCATGTTACCTATCCTTCCATGTGCTCTGGTTACCTGTACACCCTCTGTTCAAATCTTTACCAATTTTTAAAAGTTAGATTATTTTCTTGTTACTTCTTGAGAATAATTCCATATATTCTGGATATGTTCCTTTAAAAATGTATTCTGCAAGTATTCGCTCCCATTATGTTTGTCTTTTCATTTCTTCTTTTTTAAATATTTTACTTGTTTATTTGTAGGTAGGGGAGGGAATGGGAACACCAGGGTCTCTTGCCACTGCAAACGAACTCCACATACATGTGCCACTTTGTGCATCTGACTTAGGTGGGTACTAGGGAATCTAACCTGGGCTATCAAGTGCTTTTAAACCACCAAGCCATCTCCCCAGTCTCATCTTTTCATTTCTTATCAGTCTCTTTCAAAGAACAAGCTTTAAACTTTGATGAACAATTATTTAAAAATGAAATGTTACTTTAAAAAATTATAACTATTTTACATCCCCACTGTCCTTGTTAGCAATCACATTTGTCTCTCTCTCTCTCTGTGGGTTCCTTGCTCTGTTCCACTCAACTGCTTACCACTAAATACCACATTATCTTAATTGCAGTAGCTTTACAGTAACTCTTGAAATGAGTTGAAATCCTACAATTTGATTTTTTTTGAGAGAGAGAGAGACAGAGAGATTGGGCACACCATCGGCCTCTCAGTCCCTGAGAACGAACGACAGATGTGTGCACCCCCTTGTGGCAAATGTACGACATTGCACCCTTGCATCACTTTTTGCATCTCGCTAAACTTGGACCCTGGAGGTTTGAACGGGAGTTCTTACGCTTTGCAGGCTGGTGTCTTAACCGCTAAGCCATCTCTCCAGCCCCAATTTGATCTTTGTTTTGGTTATTCTAGCACCTTTGCCTTTCCATAAAAACTTTAAATGAGGTCAAACATCTTCTGGGTGTTAGAACCCTAAATCTGCTGACTAATATGGGGAGAACCATAATCTTAAGTATATTGAGTTACAATCCACAAATAAAGTATGCCTGTCTAGTTACTTAGGTCACCACCTAACTTGTTTTATACTGAGTTTACACTGTTCCGCATATCAATCTTGCATGGGTTTTATCAGATGTGTACATGAGTACTAAGGGGAGCAACTGTTAATACCCTGATGCTTAGGTAATCACTGCTAGTATCCAGAAGTAGAATGCTTTTGTGTGCTGTCATTGTATACTGTGACATTGCTAGGATTTTTTTTTAAATTCCATGAAGATGTTAGATAGGTTGTGAGGTTTTAAACATGAAACTTTATGAGAAGTAAATTTCCTGCATTTTTCCTTTAGTTGCATAGAATCAATATTGTTAACATTTGGAAGATTCCACCAATAGGATAATCTAGGACAGAAAGTCTCTTTTTGAGAGGGTTTTAAATTTAAATACTCAATTTTTAAAAGTATACATAAAACTATTGAGGATTTTTATTGCTTCTTGAGCAATATGTAGTAGCAAGAAGACTCCATCCATGTCTATTAAACTGTCACTTTACATATGATGTATCTCCACTATTATCCTTTCTGTTGTTTTTTCCTTTTCTTGGTTTTCAGTATTGGAGATGTAAGGCAGAGAGGGTCTTGTGAATGCTAGTCCAGTGTTCTATCACTGAGCCACACTCCTTATATTATCTGTGGGATCTATAGGGTACTCTTTTTATTCCACATATTCTAGATACTGATTGTGTTTTCTCTGTCCATTTGACTAAAGGATTACCAATTTTATTCATTTCTTTAAAGAATCGTGTTTTGGATGCACCAACTTTCTGTAATGTCTATTTCTGATTCTGCTGATTTCTGTTATTTCCTTTCCTCTACATGCTATTTGGACTCTATACATGATTTTAATACAACACTGAAGTTATGTGTAAATTCATTTAAAATAGCCAAGTGTTCCCTTGAATACTTCCCCTTTTGTTCTGGGTTGAATATTTATACAGTTTAAAAATCATTCTTCAGCTGGGTGTGATGGTACAGGCCTTTAATTCCAGCACTCAGGAAGCTAAAGTAGGAATGCTATGAGTTTGATGCCAGCCTAGAGCGACAGAGTGAGCTCCAGGTCAGCATGGTCTAGAGTGAGACCCTGCCTCAGTGTGTGAGTGTGTGTGTGTATGTCTGTGTGTTTGTATAAAATGTATATAATTCTTCCACAAATGATGTCAATATAAGGGGTAAATGGTTTTCCATTTTTCCTCATCTAGTTAGGAGTCAACCATTTCACCTAGCAAATGGTTCTATTCTGTACCTTTTAAAAATAATCATACAGAATTTAATCTTAGAATTTTTCACGAGGCTATCTAGCATTTGAAATTATTTTTTAATCATGTTCCTTTTTTTAGTTTGTATGCTGTTGCTTACTTTGAAAGTCTCTTTAGTTGGTCTTGAACTTAAGATCTTGCTACCTCAGCTTCTTGGGTTTACAGGCACCACCCCCAACTTGTGCTGATATTTTTAGAAATACCACTTCTGCTCATCCCTAAGGCTCAGAGAACACTGAAGAAGACTGGGTGGAAAGACTCTAAGAGCCAAAGGATGGGGAGCAGTGCTGTGGAATGTTCTGGACATGAGATGGCCATCAAACTCAAGAATTCATAGCAACCGTGGTTTCATGCATAAGACTGAGCCTGTCAACATTCCACCATGGATGAGTGAGGGGCTCCGGAGGCTCCACCGCAGTTACTGGTTGCCGGAGCAAGGAGAGACATTTTGTTCAGTGTAGTCACTGATGAGTGGCCCATGCTCTGGTAAATAACACTCCCCCTCCTGCACATTCATGTTCATGAAGGCAACCCTAATTAAATTCAGTGGCTAACCAGAAAAAAAAAAAAGTGGGGTGGAGGGGGGAGTAAAAATAAAAGTAGTTGAAAATCTAGCATGAGTGGGGAATGAAATGCATTTTAATACATTTATGAAATTGTCAAAAAGAAAAAGAACATTTTATATAACAAGTGCTAGATTAGTTATGTGTGCATTGTTCTGAATAACCCCTTTCCATGAGAATCTGCAGTATTTTTAACCATTACAATTTTAAAAATATATTTATTTATTTATTTATTTGAGAGAGAGAGAGAGTAAGAGGTAGAGAAAGAGAGAGAGAGAATGGGCACACCAGGGCCTCTAGCCACTGTAAAGGAACTCCAGATGAATGTGCCCCCTTGTGCGTCTGGCTTACATGGGTCCTGAAGAGTTGAACCGGGATCCTTTGGCTTTGTAGGCTAAGCCATCTCTCCAGCTCTAATTATTACAATTTTAAAGAAACACAATGGTATGTTAAGGGAGGAACCACCCAACTCAAAGAGGGCAGGAGCTTGATGGCATTATAATCTACACAGTCTTTCTCACCTGGCATTCCTTGTTTGAGCTAAACAGAAAATGATGCAAATCCTAGTTCTCAATTTAACAGTGGTAACTGCTATTTTAGTATCCATCAGACAAGGTGCTTTAGGCAAGGAGGGTAGCTAATACTCTGAGAGAGAGAGATGCATGCCTAGGCCTAAGAATGAGAAGACGTTAAGTACATAGTGGAATGGGAGCAGCAAAGAAGAATGATTCTTCTTATTATTACTTATTTGAGAGAGGGAAAGAGGGAGACAGAGAGAGAGAGAGAAAACGCACATGTGCCAGAGCTTCCAGCCATTGCAAATGAACTCCAGATGCATGTGCCACCTTGTGCATCTGGCTTACATGGGTCCTGGGGAATCAAACTGAGGTTCTTTGACTTTGCAGACAAGCATTTTAACTGCTAAGCCATCTCTCCAGCCCAAGGAGAATGATTCTTAAAGTTCTATCAAAAGTAATTCTAAAATAGGCTTTTATGTGAGGAAGACTTGATAATTATGCTGCTAAGACGCCTTTTTATTTTTTTTTATTTATTTATTTTTTTAATTGGTTTTGCAAGGTAGGGTCTCACTCTGGTCCAGGCTGACCTGGAATTAACTATGTAGTCTCAGGGTGGCCTCGAACTCTCGGCGATCCTCCTACCTCTGCCCCCAAGTGCTGGGATTAAAGGCGTGCGCCACCACGCCTGGCTCTAAGACGCCTTTTTAAACAGCTTCCCATTCCTCATATAATTTCCATTTAAACTTTGGAGATGAACTCATCTTTTCCATTTTTTTTTTTCAAGGTAGGTTCTCACTCTAGCCCAAGCTGATCTGGAATTCACTATGTAGTCTTAGACTGCTCTAGAACTCATGGTGATCCCCTACCTCTGCCTCCCCAAGTGCTGGGATTAAAGGCGTGTGCCACTACACCCAGCTATCACTCCCATTTTTATGTATTTAATTTTCCCAAATCTGTCTATTTTTCTTTAATCAAATACATTTTTATAGGTAAGACCATACTGTTGAAGACACAACAGACTGTGGTCACAGGACATCATAACACTGTGCTGGAACCAAAAGAAAAACTAGCTCTCTCCTGTACAGCCCTCATGGTGCTGGAAAGCCCTATGGGAGCCACTGGAAGATAACAGTCACTGACAGTATAATAAACAGGGGACCCTGCAGAATATGAAATCAACCAGCTGGACAAGAAGTACACACATGTGCCATAGTTGCACATAGCCTCTGTGGGTAACCAACTGCTCTCTAATTGGACATGAGGCCAACTCAGTGGGAGAGAACTCATATCTGGTGCTGTAAACCAAGTGGGAATCCCATGGTCAGAAAATGGTCTTCAGAGGTAAGCCCCCACTGCTCTTTGGAGAACAAAAAGTCTCTCAAATAACTTTGCATATCCCCTTTAACCCAAGCTGCTCACACTCTTGGTTGGAGAATCTGCTTTATTTTACAGATGGCAGAGAAAATGGAGGAGAACCAATATCCATTGTTAAGACAAGATAGCTGACCACTAGATGTGCCACCTCTAGCACATCTGCCAGAGACTAGGAGTAACTGCATAGGAAACAGTTATATAAATATTGCTCTTGCCAGGTGTGGTGGCGCACGCCTTTAATCCCAGCACTCGGGAGGCAGAGGTAGTAGGATTGCCATGAGTTCAAGGCCACCCTGAGACTACAGAGTGAATTCCAGGTCAGCCTGGCCTAGAGTGAGACCCTACCTTGAAAAACAAACAAACAGACAGACAGACAGACAGACAGACAGACAGACACTGCTCTTACTGCCAGCCTGACAACCAGTTCCAGAGCAATGGTGACAGGCACAGTGATCAATTAAAACCCATCAACACAGAAATCCAGAGGCTATAGAAAACTCAATACTAGGGCCTGGAGAGATGGCTTAGCAGTTAAGCGCTTGCCTGTGAAGCCCAAGGACCCTGGTTCAAGGCTCGATTCCCCAGGATCCATGTAAGCCAGATGCACAAGGTGGTGCATGCATCTGGAGTTCCTTTGCAGTGGCTGGAGGCGCCCATTCTCTATCTATCTGCCTCTTTCTCTGTCTGTTGCTCTCAAATAAATATAAATAAATAAAAATTAAAAAAAATCAATACTAAATCAGATTGCCAACAGGCCTTCCATAGTTCAGGAAACATTGAGGAAGAGGGGCAAAACGACTGTAAGAGCCACAGGGTGAGTAGAAATACCCTGAGGCATGGTCTCCCCACTAGCCCACAGGGACTGACTAAGGCCTTCATGACTCCACAGTGAATACTATAATCTCACTGAAGTGGGCCCCCAGGGTACCAGGAGGAAGGGCAAGGGGATGAAAGAGTATAACCTATTATATATAAAATAAAAGCATAAAAATTATATCTGTAAAAAAATACAAAATAAAAAATACTTTTTGCCACACTGGTAGGATATTGCTGAAGAGGCAAAGGCAGGAGGATCAGGAATTCAAGGCCAGCTTGGGCTAAGAAGAAAAAAAAAACCAAACTTTTTCTTTAAGCAATGTTACATATTCAAAGATAATTCTATGGTTTTTCTACCTACTCCTCTAAAAAGTTAACAAGCTAATGGTTTTCTAACTTTTTAGGACCAACTTTGCTTTGTTATACTATTCATGTCCACCACACCTTATCTTAAAAATAAAAATTCCTGTTTTCTAACCTAAAAAGCTTAAGGTATTTTCAATTTCTCATCAGATCTTTCCCCAATTCAAACCAAATTTTATGTCTCTTACTTTTCAGTCCCCTTAATTATTTTTCAGTAAATGCTTTTGTGTGTTCAGTTCACTCAGTCATCTGCCTCTCTTCCAGCTTGTCATATTGTCATAAATACTGTTCCTATAAATATACTTGCCACTCTATATCTGGGAATATTTTCTCCTTGATCATGAATTTGAAAAAATTTTTGATATGTTTGCTTATCTAAGGAAAATTTTCAAAAATACAAACCAGCACCAGGTCAGATCACAGACTGAATATTTTTTATTTTTTATACATTATTTTTTTGAGGGGGGGTTGTCCAGGTAGGGTCCCACTTTAGTCCAGGGTAACCTGGAATTGACTATGTAATCTTAGGGTGACCGTGAACTCATGGTGGTCCTCCTACCTCAGTCACCCTGAGTACTGGAATCAAAGGTGTGCACCACCATGCTTGGATTATACATGAAATTTGTAGTGACACTGAATACTTAAAACAATCACTAATCAATACTACTGAGGATGAAAAGTATTACAGATTTTAGTAGAATTCTTCTTCATACGGTGTGAAAGACTAGGAAACCAAAAATTCACAAAAATGGGTGATAACAAACACATTATTCCTTCTATTCACTTCACATTTTTGCCAAGAAACAAGGGTACCTTTTCATTTTTAACAAGCTGTTTTCGGATTGCAGAATCTCGCCTGAAGCACAGTGCTTTACAGCAAGGGCCAAGGTCACTAAGAAGACTTGCTCTTTCTTCTTTACGTAGCAATGCAGCCATGTTGAGGGCCCCCAACTCATGTTCGAAAAGGCTGTCTGCATCTTTCAACAAAAATAAACATGCATTAAGTTTTCCTAATATCTGAAAGTTCTATCAGTGACTTAACTGCATTCTCAGCTTACCAAAGTTAGTACCATTAATGAACAACATCAAAGCTAGCATCAATGGGGAAATTTATTATATGTTAAAAGCAACATCCTTTCTGCTTATAATGCTAGCCTTAAATATCAATGAATAATTTTATTGGCCATTTAAGTTTGTATACGACATAGGAAAAGCAGACTTCAGGAGAACAAAAGAAGAAAAGTTTAGGTAAGAATTATTTAAATCGGCCTGGAGGAATGGCTTAGCGGTTAAGGCATTTGCCTGCAAAGCCAAAGGACCCAGGTTCGATTCCCCAGGACCCATGTTAGCCAGATGCACAAGGTGGCACATGCATCTGGAGTTGACTTGCATTGGCTAGAGGCCCTGGCATGCCCATTTCTCTCTCTCCTTCCCTCCCTCCCTCTTTCTCTCTGTCAAATAAGTAAATAAAAATAAAATATATTAAAAAAAATTATTTAAATCAAGTTCAGTATGTTGTCTATCATCAAATATTACTTAAAGTTCTAGATTTTTGGACTGTATGACAGCAAAATACAAATTACAAAATAATGAAGAGTATGATCTCTTTAAAAAGACAGTAAAGATGCAACTAGGTTTTAGTGAGGCAACCTCTAAGTCACTATAAAAACCTAGGAGAATGTACAAAACTAAAATAACTTACTTTCAAGTCATAACATGCAAGGGAGGGAGAAAATATTTAGAAAGTTACAAAAATAAAGCAAGGACAGATTCAATTAAAAAGTTAGGTTGAGATAAAAGACAAAAAGGAAGTAAAAATAACAGAACAAAAAACAAGCAGTATTCCAAGAAATAATTAAGAATTGGCAGAGTGTATTAGAGGTACCAGGTCCTGTCTCTATGAGACAAGATCGAACAGGACACCGTTAGAAACAACAAAGGAAAGCAGTAAGTCAACATATCTGATTAGAAAGGAAGGAGGCTGTATTACAGAGTTTATTTCAATTTTCCAAGATGCAAAACCTAAGTGATAATAAGAAATTGGTCTCATGTAAGATACTTACCAATAGGTTTTAAACCCAGTCAACAGGTATATAACTTAAGAAAAGTATAAAAATAAATAGTAATTCAAAACTAATCCCCAAACTCTGAAGTCACCCAAGAAGCCTTTAAAATATCAGGTCCAGGGGGCTGGAGAGGTGGCTTAGCGGTTAAGGCGCTTGCCTGCAAAGCCAAAGGACCTCAGTTGGATCACCAGTACCCACGTAGGCCAGATGCACAAGGTGCATCTGGAGTTCGTTTGCAGTGGCTTGGAAGCTCTGACACACCCATTTTTTTTTCTCTCTCTCTCTCACTCTGCCTTTTTCCATCTCTCAAATAAATAAAAATAAAAAGTATTTTAAAAAAATCTTAAAATATCAGGTCAAGTATAACAGCTTATACCTATAAGCCCAGCACTCAGGAGGCTGAAGTAGATGATTTCTGTAAGTTCAAGGATAGCGTGGGCTACATAGTGAGCTCTGTGACAATCTGGGCTACAGAGTGAGCCCCCTGTCTCAGAATTCCCACCCCCCACCAAAGAAATAATCAGACCTATAGAAGCAAAATCTCTGCAGATGTACTAAGGGGATAAAAATGAATTAAAGGGGAACAGATGATTCATTGTCTGAAGCAAGCAATAATATAGTGACTAAAAACAAAAACACTACCATTCCACTACAGACATAAATATAGACTAAATTGGCATTACATATACCTTCCTTAAAAATTGCTATTAGGACAGACTGCTTTTAGTTGGCATTTATTTGTACAAGAGATTGAGAAAACTATAAACTTCCTTGCAGAACATAGGGCTAAACTCCCAGTCTCATTATGGTTTTGAACTGACTGATACCAAGTTATTCAGAAGATAGAATAACCATATATTTGTGAAATTTGTTATAGTACAATGAGTAAACATAGGCAAAGGCAATTTCAATTTCAGTACACATTTAAGTTTTCTGTTTAAGTCTAGGTTTCTTGTTCTTTAAATTATGTATGGCATGGAGGTTCTTGTCAGCATTGGGGCATCAGAATAGAGCAAATGGAATACAAACATTAGTATCAATCATTTCAAAAAAAACACTCTGAACATCACTGCACGTCTAACACCAGTGTAGGCAATGCAATGGCACAGTCAGAATTGTTACTAATAAATACTTGATATGGTAACAAAACTAAGTCTTATTCCAAATGCAATGTGCATTCACATTTATTAACTCTCTATCATAAACACTATAGAAAAAATAGGAAAGGGATGATGCCTATAATCCCAGCACTTGGGAGGCTAAGGTAGAAAGGTCGCATGAGCTTGAAGAGAGCCTGGACTACACAGTGAGTTCCAGGTCCACCAGGACTAGAGTGAGACCCCACCTCAAAAACCCAAAAAGGAAACTCTCATCAGGAACAATCCAACCCTTCTTTTACATAGTTCATTGTTTCACATCCTACATCCCAAGTGAGGAAGGGTCAAGTTTTACATCACAGTAAAATCAAGCTAGATTTCTAACTTGACATGCCATTATCAAGTCATAGAAACAAAGAGCTTTAGAGGTAGATAAGATCTTAGGGACTTTATTTCTTCAGTTTACAAATGAAACTGAAGCCCCAACTGGAGTTACTTTAAGGCCACAGGTCTATCCAACATAAAAACAGTGAGGCAAGAATGCTTTGGGTGCTAGAGAGATGCCTCCTGTACCCATACAGGCCAGATGTGCAAGGTGATGCATGTGTCTAGAGTTTGTTTGCAGTGGCCAGAGGCCCTGGTACACCCATTTTTTCCCTCTCTCTCTCTCTGTGCCTCTTTCTGTCTCAAGTAAATAAATAAATAAAAATATTTTTAAAAAAGTTTTGGTCACTTTTCAGGTTCTACGTGTTCATAATTGTAATTGATTTGCCATGTTGCCATGTTACAATCAAGAACTTTCTAGGTCCTAAGAATTCACAACAGCACTTAAGTTACACTCAGGAACTTGGCTACTTATGCTAGCACAAGTTTTTTTTTTTTTTATTTTTTAAAATTTATTTATTGGAGACAGAGAGAGGGAAAGAGAAAGAATGGGTGCACCAGGGCTTTTAGCTACTGCAAACGAACTCCAGATGCGTGCGCCCCCTTGTGCATCTGGCTTACGTGGGACCTGGAGAATCAAACCGGGGTCCATAGGCTTTGCAGGCATGTGCCTTAACCACTAAGCCATCTCTCCAGCCTAGCACAAGTTTTTTTAACTTGAGTAAAAGACTTGTTTTTGTTTTTTAGGGACATAACAAAATTAATAATACTGTTTTTACTTTTTACCTGTTTTTTCTTTTTTTTTCTCTTCCAGGTAGGGCCTCACTCTAGACCAGGCTGACTTGGAATTCGTGATGTAGTCTCAGGCTAGCCTAGAGCAATCATACCTCTGCCTCCTAAGTGAGTGCTGGGATTAAAGGTGTGTGCCACCACACCCACCTTCTTTTTCCTTGTTTTAACTACTTATTTAGCCTCAACTTATTGACAAAAGTTTTCATAGGCTATAAAAAAAACAAGAACAAAACAAAACCACCAGAATCTATAGTCAAATGTTCTACCTATTAAAAGTTGTGATAGTGAAAAACCAATGTGATAAGACACTTTTGATTCAATACCAGCAGAGAAACTACTACTGCCCCATGGCAGGCACTGCTGCATCTTCTACCTGTAGTAACTCATTTGCTCTCACAACCATACGAGGTAGTAGTATAATTATTCCCAGCTACAGATGATGACACAGGCACTTGGAGAGATTGGATAATTCTAGCTGATGGAAATCCAGACCACCTGGCCCAAAGGACCAAGACAAATAACTTTGTTAGAATCTCAACCTAGGGGGCTGGACAGATGGTTTGGCCATCAGGTGCTTGCCTGTGAAGCCTAAGGACCCAGGTTTGCTTCCTCAGTACCCATGTAAGACAGATGAACAAGGTGGTGCATACGTCTGGAGTTCACTGCAGCGGCTGGAGGACCTGGTGTGACCATTCCCTCTCTGTCTCAAATAAGTAAATTATATATATTTATATTTATATTTTAAAAAAAGCTCAACCTGTACATCTACATTCAGGTATAATTCTCCACTTGCCCTGCAGGTGAGAGGGTTTCTTAAACACCTCATTTGCTTGGAAATATAAAATATCAATTGTCTCACAGTCCTGCTTTATTTAGCCCTGGGTAAACCATTTATATTTTGACATATACCTATTTGTTTAAAAGCTTTTTGGGGGGGTGGAGGGGTTGCATGGAGGATGCTGGAATTGAGCCCAGGGCCTTGTGTACCTTTAGCCTTAAACAGTCATTATGATACAGAAAGTTCACTTTGCTAACTACTTTTACAACTTTTCTGTAGCATTAAATTGTTCTAAAATAAGATTAAACAAAAAATATCAATGATTCCTCTAAAGAGTTCTTATTACATAAGTTCTACACAACCAAATAGAAAACTTTTCAAAAGCATATTAATAGTATAGCAGGTATTTTCTATATACATAAAATATTAACAATAACAGCATTTAAGATAAAATAAATTTACCTTTGGGTTTTTCTAAAAGTTGCTGACAGGTTTCTTTGACTTTAGTGAAGAGCTCAGAACCAGCCAACTTCCTGGAAATCCCAACTCTCAGCATAATGGCTCCAGGTGTGAATTTTAAGAGAGCAGCCCCAGGCTCTCGGGGCTCTTTTGGATGCTTTGGCATAAGACCAGACCAATCCACGTCTATCACATCTAATGGATCTGTAATAAGTTAAGGAACAGGATTTTATTTTACATCAAGAAACTACCAGACACATCTATAGAAGTACTTGTGTGTGCATCCGTGGATTCACATCCATGGCTTCAAGCTGGAGATCGAGAACATCGAGAGAAGCTGAACTAAATATGTTTAGATTCTTGCAATTTCTCCCTAAACACAGACTAGCAACTATGTACATGGCATGTACATTGTACTAGGTATTAGTAATTTAGAGATGGGTTACAAAATGCTGGGAAGTGTGCTTGTGCATTAAAATACTAAACTATTTTACATCAGAAACTTGGAACACTTATAGAGTGTGGGGGTCTGCAAAAATCTTGCAAACAATCCCCCATGACTACCTAATAAGGACTATAAATCAAAACACTTTTATAGCCAAGTGTGGTGGCACATGTCTTTAATCCCAGCACTGGGGAGGCAAAGGTAGGGGGATTGTCATGAGTCCGAGGCCACTCTGAGACTACAGAGTGAATTCCAGGTCAGTCTGGACTACAGCGAGACTCTGTTGTTTTTTTTTCGGTTTTTCGAGGTAGGGTCTCATTCTAGTCCAGGCTGACCTGGAATTCACTCTGTAGTCTCAGGGTGGCCTTAAACTCATGGTGATCCTCCTACCTCTGCCTCCCGAGTGCTGGGATTACAGGCATGTGCCACTATACCCGGCTGAGACTCTACTTTGAACCCCCCCACCAAAAAAAAAAAAAAAAAACTTTTACAGCATTACATAGTTTTTTTAAGTCATGTTCTTAAAATGAAAGCTTTCCCCATAAAAACTAACATTTAGACTCCAATAAGTAATTCATTATGAAATTATTTTAAGATTTATAGTGGCTATTAACACTGAGAACAAACAATTCATTGAAAAGAAACAATTAAAAAATAAGTATAAGATTTCATATATCCAGACCCAGCAAAGGGCCCACTGTGATGAAAAGAAATTGCTAGGTAAAATGAGGCACTGATTGAGATAATTCACTGAGAATGGCAAGGAGAGTGCTCCATGGTGCAGTCACTCAATGAGACCTGGCAGTGCACAAGGCACTGTAAGCAAATTAATTACTGAATTAAAAAAATCTCAGAAAAATAGGCATATAAACAATGTTCAAATACTTACCTATTATATATTTTTGTAAAGTTGACTAAAAAGCTGTGTTGTGCCACCACAGTTATGAAGCATGAAACCATATACCCATCATGTCAGACAATGGCAGGCAATTTGGTTAAATTCCAGGTCATGTGTTAATCAAAATTTAAGTTCTAGAAAAGAAACTTTAGGATTTTGCTTTTACACATGGGGCTCTTACATAGGCAATGCCTAAAAATGAACACACATCTAGACTGATGTTCTTTTTAATGACCTTTCCTTAATTAAAACAAATGAGAAGATTCTAAGTGCCTTTATTCAATTTATTCAGCATGAAAGGGAATACAGAATGTTTTAGTGCCAGGAATCAGACGCTTTTTCTGACCAACCACCTCTGTGAATGATTACCTGGCATCTTTTCTTCCTCCTGCTGGTCCTCTCTCTTTTCCGCATCACCCGCCAGGATTTCATCTAGTTCATCATCACTGATTGGCTCATACCCTTCTCCAGCACCAGATCCTAATGAATGAGCATCATCCAACTTGGATTCATCATCTCCTGCTAAACAGATAAATTACATTAAATTCATGTCAAAAAACAGCATTTAGAGCCGGGCGTGGTGGCGCACGCCTTTAATCCCAGCACTCGGGAGGCAGAGGTAGGAGGATCACTGAGAGTTCGAGGCCACCCTGAGACTACATAGTTAATTCCAGGTCAGCCTGGACCAGAGTGAGACCCTACCTCGAAAAACCAAAAACAACAACAACAACAAAAAAAAACCCCAGCATTTAAAGGAAGGGATGTTTAAGTCAACCCAAAAGGTGCTGCAGGAGGCTGAGATGCAGGTGCACGCCTGGATGCAGCACTCCCTAGCATGGCTGATGACATACGAAAATTGCATTATGGAGGTTACCTGGACAGCTTTTGTACTGAAGTCTGTTTTTTCTACTGATTGTCACTGTTTATTCTTTTCTATGAAATTCTGTAACAATTTCCCAATATTCCCATCATTCATCTATAACACAGTTTTAGTAATACTGTCATATGGTACATTTTAGGGTGAGGGACAAAGACCTATTATAATGATATTCAATTATATCCCAAGGTTGTACTTTCATTAGTCATAGCTTGTGACCTGATGCTATGTATACTCAAAATTGAGAAGAAAGCTGAGGCAGTATGCATTTGTCAACCAAATGAAAAAAAAAATGTAACAGATAACATCCCAGGATACTTGAGATGTAATGACCAACTTTTTTCAAAAGACTGGATTTTTCTATAGGCCAAATGCTATTGTGTGGAAAAAAACAAATTAGGATCTTGAAATGGAGAAGTTATGTTGGAACAATGATTGAAGTTCTGACAGCAGAGCCAAAGATAGCTAAAAAGGCAGTTTCCAGGAGAATTCATGGGAAGGCTACTGCCTTGCCAATCAAGCTATGACACATGAAGGAATCCTCCATGAAGAGTGCATGTGCAGCCGGGCGTGGTGGCGCATGCCTTTAATCGCAGCACGCGGGAGGCAGAGGTAGGAGGATTGCCGAGAGTTCAAGGCCACCCTGAGACTACATAGTTAATTCCAGGTCAGCCTGGACCAGAGTGAGACCCTTCCTTGCAAAAAAAAAAAAAAAAAAAAAAAAAAAAGCAGTCCCAATAGATGACAGGGATCATTCATAAAAAACAATTCAGTGAGCCGGGCGTGGTGGTGCACACCTTTAATCCCAGCACTTGGGAGGCAGAGGTAGGAGGATCACCGTGAGTTCAAGGCCACCCTGAGAAGACAGAGTGAATTCCAGGTCAGCCTGGACTAGATGAAACCCTACCTTGAAAAACCAAAAACAAAAACAATTCAGGGTAATGAAAGTAATTATGACACAATGTGGGTATGCTAGAAAAGATGTACAAACATGGTGCTGCAGGAATCTGAAATAAAACACACATTTAGCAGAGAAAGCCTCAAAAGCAAGAAATATACACAGAAGGGGGAGAGACTAGAGAGGCCTGTGTTAGTTTGACTAGTAGACTAGGGCAAGTCTTGAGATGGTCAATACATAAGCAGTATTATCTTATTATTTTTGATTTACAGTATGACAGCATTTGGCCTACAGTAAAATTCACTGCTTTTCTAAGTGGATCCTAAAAAAATTATTTAAAAAAAATTGATCCTTACATCTCTTGATATCTGATTAAGACTTCCAATATGCCACCTGTCATGTACATTTTACTACTTTTCTTTCTTAGCTTTCTTCACATTACATTTTCATCTCAATTTGGAGTATAAATAAAATCATGAGTCATGGTTTTACAAGAGGTTTAACATAGCACTTGTGACTTGAGTCACCATCCCTTATCCCTACTCATCCCTAGAATGAGTCAGTTTGTCTAGTAGAGTGGAAGTAAATGGTGGAGAGGAAAAGCAGTAGACTGGCTGTCACTGGACCAAATAACCGATGAGGGTGCATCTATGTTCTTACTCTAGGGGTAGTGAGTGCCAGCAATCTGCCATTAAGTGTAGTTTTAGGAAGTGAAGTTTCAACTGCTCTAGAAAACAGGATTTTCTTATACCTATTTGACTCCTTGCCTGAACTAAGTCATTTCACTCTTTGGTGAACACGTGTATACGTGTGTGTGTGTGTGCGCGCGCGAGTATGTATTTGTAACAGGGTCTCACTCTGTAGACAGGCTGGCCTTGAACTCATGATCTTTCTGACTCAGCCTTTCCAGCGACACAGGTGTGAGCCATCATGCTTGGCTGATTTATTATTTTTTTAAACACCTGAGAAAAGGATGTTATGAGATTCTTTAACACATACAGATACTACATCTAAATAATCTTTTTTATCAGTGACTAGATATTATATAACTGAGTTCTTTATTCCTGGCTTGTTCTCTACTCTGTGGCCTTCTACTTCAATCATTACTTTTATTTCATTTATACTAAAGATGCACTGATACTACTGAGGTGAGCACATTTTTTTTTTTTTTTTTTTTTTTGGTTTTGCAAGGTAGGGTCTCACTCTGGTCCAGGCTGACCTGGAATTCACTGTGTAGTCTCAGGGTGGCCTCGCACTCTCGGCGATCCTCCTACCTCTGCCTCCTGAGTGCTGGGATTAAAGGCGTGCGCCACCACGCCCGGCTTGTGAGTACATTTTTAATATCACAGGCTTTTCCTTATGAGTCTACTTCCCTTGTAAAAGAAGGGAGCTGATTTGCCTAGTAGTGGGTAATCTTTCACAAGAAAATGTGTGTTTCCTAGGAAACTGGGAAAGAAATGGAGCAGTACGAGAGTTGGGGAGTTGGTGCTCACCTTCCAGACAGTCGGTTCTCTCAGCTTTACTTATATCTTCAAATCCCTGCAGAGACCCCAAGTCTCTATCCACCCTTTCTTTATCCAAAGCTGCAGAGTCTCGGGAACTGCCGTCTAGGTCTCGTTCATGTTCACTCTCCAGTTTTACCTCACTGCGCTTCACAGACTCTATTTGAGAAGTCTCAAAAGTCCGATCTCTTTCTCTGTCCCTTTCCACGGAGTCAGTAATTAGTCTCTCTCTTTCCCTATCCAAATCTCTCCTTTTGTCTCGTTCTCTCTCCCTTTCCCGCGCTCTGTCCCGATCTCTGGTCCGCGGCCAGTCTTTATCGGCTTCTCGGTCCCACTCTCTTGGTCTTGGATCTCTTCTCTCTCTGTCCCTCTCTCGGTCATGATCATACCGATCTCGTTCTTGCAGCCTGTCTCTACTATCAAACGACCCAGATCTTGAATGGACTTGCCGATCAGACTCAGGAGAGCTCCTTCTTGAACTATGGCTTCTTGAATCCTGGCGATCTGAAATGAACAGGCCACATACAAAGTTAACACATAAAAAACTGAAACAAAATGCTTCATTTGAGGGTCCTTTAACACTTATCTTCCTTTTGCTAGACTTCTGTCAATATCCAGTAGTCTCTTTCATACTCCTTTCTATACATTTATCTATCTCTACATATCCAAACTCATTTTAAGGAAAATCGCCCAAGTAAGTGCTAATCAAGAAGTTTCCTTGTCTACTTCTACTATAGGCCCAGAATACATTAAAAAAGTACAAACCAAACTTTCATTCTTTGATCTCTTTTCTTATCTTATTTTCTGTGTCAAAAAAAGGAAAGAAGGGGCTGGAGAGATGGCTTAGCGGTTAAGGCGCATGTCTGCGAAGCCTAAGGACACCAGTTTGATTCTCCAGGTCCCATGTAAGCCAGATGCACACAGTGGTGCATGCATCTGGAGTTCATTTGCAGTGGTTAGAGGCTCTGGTGCGCCCATTCTCACTTGCTCTCTCTCTGTCCCTTTCTCTGTCTCAAATAAATAAATAAAATAAAATAAAATAAAATAAAATAAAATAAAATAAAATAAAATCTTTTTTAAAAAAAGGAAAAAAGAAAAGAAGCCAGGCGTGGTGGCGCATGCCTTTAATCCCAGCACTCAGGAGGCAGAGGTAGAGGGATCACCATGAGTTTGAGGCTGCCCTGAGAATACAGAGTGAATTCCAGGTCAGCCTGGGCTAGAGTGACACCACCCCCCCACCCAAAAAAAAGAAAGAAAAAAAGAAAAGCAGCTCAGTGGTTAAAGACATCGCTGGCAAGCCTTGTGGACTCAAGTTCAATTCCCTAGCACTCATGTAAAGCTGGATACAAAGTGGTACAGGTGTCTATAATCCCAACACCTACAGCAGTAGGAGGCAGAGCCAGGAGAACCTGGACACTCATGGGCCAGCCATATGGTGTACATGCAGTGGCAAAAACAAGGGAGGGGCTGGAGGGCCTGCAAAGCAGATGCACAAGGTGGTGTCTGGAGTTCATTTGCAGTAGCTAGAGGCCCTGGTACGCCCATTCTCCGCCTCCCCCCAAATAAATAAAACAAGCAACAAGGAAGATGGTATCTCAAAAGAAGATATCTTCTGAGCGGGGTATGGTGGTGCACACCTTTAATCACAGCACTCAGGAGGCTGAGGTAGGAGGATCACCATGAGTCCAAGGCCACCCTGGACTACAGTGAGACCTTACTTCAAAAAATTGAGGAAAAAAAAAGTCCTCTGATTCCCACATCTGCCATGGCATGTGCACCCACATACACACACATTCAACCCCACCCCTCACACATTTGCAAATTAAAAAGAAAAAGGTAGCATTGGTGGCAAGAGGACTTGCAGAAAGATTAAAATTGTACTCACAGATATGGGACTTGAACATGTAAGTCCTTTTAACCAGATACATCACTAAAATCCTGAGATTAAAATAAATGCTTAACATTACTGAATGTACTCATGTACCTCTTTTATGTTTATTAAAGTGGTAACAGGTAAAGTTTTAATAAGGTAAGCCTTATATTTTAATTACATAAAATTTCAGGCAGTCCCATTCCATGAGAAAGAATTCCTGCCTGGTACTAAAAACCTAATCAAAGGCCTATGACTGAGAAGGTCACAAGCCCGGGGGGAGGGCACCACTATTGTTGTCTAGCACATGCCAGACATTTATTATGCCTACCAAACTATCCTCTAAACACTTATGCTTATGCCAAAATATTAATGCTACCTACTCTCACTTGGTTAGAGAAGCTTCTCTTTTCAGATGATGGTGACTATTGGGGAGATTCCAAACTCATCAAAGTGCTGAGAAGTGACAGTGGACTATTTAGCAGTAAATGAGGCATCTCTAGCACATCCACTGAGGCTCAGGGTCCATTGTGGCAGAGGTAGTAGAAAGAATGTAAGAACCAAAGGTAGGGAGGAAGGCTCTGCAATACTGCCTTCCAGACACAAAGTGGTTGTGGCTTTCATGACCTCATAGTGGCTGATGCTACCTACACAAGGCCTGCACTATATATAGGAGGGAAAAAATGATGACATCAAAATAGAACAGTTAAAAAGAGGGATTTAAGCCGGGCATGGTGGTGCACGCCTTTAATCCCAGCACTCGGGAGGCTGAGGTAGGAGGATTGCCATGAGTTGGAGGATACCTGAGAATACAGTAAATTCCAGGTCAGCCTGAGCTAGGGTGAGACTCTACCTCGAACAAACAAACAAACAAACAAACAAAAAAAAAAAAAAAAAAGAGAGAGAGAGAAAGAAGGATTCCAGTGGAAGGGGGATGAGAAAGGGGGTGGTGGGAAGGGATTATGAGTATGGTATATTGTGTAGATGTATGAAAGTTGCCAAATAAAAAGTTTTAAAAAAAAGTCAGGCAACATATAATGTAACCAATTTGGCACTGCTTTAGAATTATAAGTTGGACCAAATACACTATGCCTGAATTAATTCAATTCTGTTACCTGAAGAAGTACTTCGACTGGGTTCTCCACGCTTTAACTGATCAATCCTAGATTTCCTCTCCCCTGTGATTTCTAGGCTTTTTGTTTTTTCTCGATCTCTTGAGCCACTGTGCAGCACTCTCTTTCGACTACCCTGGTCATCCCCACTTCGATGGGCGGAATCATTGGATGGGGAGCGCAACCGACCAGAGGTGTGACTCCGATTGCTCCGATTGCTCCCGAGGCTGCTGCTCCGCTTCTGATCCACCAGCCTGCGGTGTAGAGGTTCTTCCACAGTCACGTGAGGCGCCTCCACTTTCTCCACTCGGGTTCTGTGGCATTTTCTATGTGAGTCTTCACTGGAGAAAGCAGCACTGGTACTTGAAGCAGAGGCAGAGGTAGAGCTGGCAGCTACCACGGAGGAGGCCAGAGTGGCAGCAGCAGTACCCACGGGAGGTGGAGGAGGGAGAAGATTAGACAGAGGGGAAGGTGTGCTACCAGGAGTGGCAGTGGTGGCAGCATGCTCAGGTTCTGTCCCCTCTGTTCGGTCAGGCACATCCTCATCAGACCAGTCACTGAAGGCTGTATCTTCTTTCTTCAGTGCCTCCTCTAGCATGCTATCCTTATCAGTGGAGAGTTCAACCAGCTCCTCTTTGGCCACCATGGGCGGCGTGCGGGGGCCTCTTTTCTTCTTACTCTGTTGGGCTGTTTCTTCATCAGAAATGTCAGAGTCACCTTTGGATCGCTTGCGTTTCTTTTCAACATTTTTCTTCTTCTGTGCCTTTTTTGGTGAAAAGACTTGAACATCTTCAGATGTTATTTCAGTGTTAGCCCTCTCTATACCAGTATCATCCTCTTTTTTTTTCTTAATTGGTTTTTTCTGAAGTTTTGCCTTTTTCTTATTTTCATCATGGGCTCGATCAGATCCATCACGCTCCTCAGGGTGGTGGTGGCTCATCATGTCCTGTGTGCGCACTCTGGAGCTTTCCATGGCTTCTGCCTGTTCCCTCTGTCTGTCTACAGAAGAAACTTTCTCTTTGAGTTCTTGCTCTTCATAACGCCTTGCACTCTCTTTTCTGTCTGGTTTACGATCCTCCTCTTTCCATCTACCCTGCCTGTCTTCTGTGAGGTGCGATGGACTGAGAGCACGAGATTCTTGGGGTCGTACAACCTGGCTCAAGAGCCTGTGTTTCTCATCTATACAAGAAGATAAAAGTAATCATTTTTAATAATTGTAGAACATCCCATTTATAATCAAACTCTCATTTTGCATTGTAAAACTTTTGAAATGGCAATAATGTCTGTTAAAATAAAAATATTGCTTTGACTACAAATACAAAAACACAGTGCACCGTGGCATACTTTAGTCACATAGGAAATGTTTAGTAGAACAAGAAAACTATCTTATATCTTAATGATCAGTTGGACTAATCTCAGAGAATGGTCTCATGGTTCCCATGAGCATGAAAACAAAGACAGAACACAGACAGCTTACTTTTATCATCACCGCTGTTGTAGGTGTCACTGTCAGGAGAGTGCTCACGCCGGCGCTTAGGGGATTGTCGGGGGCTGGGGCTCCCTTCATTTCTATAGCGCTTTCTGTTTGAGCAAGCAAACATAATTCATAAAATTTCAGAGGTAGAAACAGAAAGATTTCACTACTCTAAGCAAAACTTACAATTAAAGAAAAGCAGTACTAACTTACAAAGCATGAAAAGGATGCTTTCACCTCATTTGCTAAAACTTACAATTGTGGATTAAAAATCCATGAGGACATTTTCTATTTTCCATGTAGAATCACTCAAGTGAAGTTTGTCCAATTTAAATACTATATGGTATCAACATGTAGCAATCAGTACATTAAATGTATTCTGTAAAGCAGGATTCATCCATCTTATATTTTTATAGTATACAATGCCTCATGTTGGGAAAATGATGAGAAAAACTTAGTATTATTTTTAGAGTTAAAAAGCGAGGAGTCTAGGGCTGGAGAGATGGCTTAGTGGTTAAGATGCTTGCCTGTGAAGACTAAAGGACCCAGATTTGATTCTCCAGGTCCCACATAAGCCAGATGCGCATATGTCTGGAGTTCATCTGCAGTGACTAGAGGTCCTGGTGTGCCTATTGTCACTCTCTCTTTCTCTCCCTCTCTTTGTCTCTAATAAATAAATAAATAAATAATAAATCTAAAAAAAAGCTAGGAGTCTAGGGGCTGGAGAGATGGCATAGTAGTTAAGGCATATGCCTGTGAAGCCTAAGGACCCCAGTTCGATTCTCCAGGTCCCACGCGTCTGGAGTTTGTTTGCAGTGGCAAATTTGTTTGCAGTTGCTAGAGGCCCTGGTGCACCCATTCTCTCTCTCCCTCTATCTCTAATAAATAAATAAATACATACATACATAAAAATAAAAAGTTAGGAGTCTAAAGAGATGGCTCAGTGGCTAATGTGTTAAAATCCCTAGCACCCATGTAAAAACAATGGGCAAGGTGGTATGTAGCTGTAACCCCAGCAGCACTACGGAGACACCATTAGGAAAAGTCCGGGGCCTTCCTTGCTGGCTTATTTATCTAGCAAATATACTAAATCTGAGTTCAGCAAGGGACTGTCTCAGGAAAATAAGGTGAGTGACAGAAAAAGACACCTTAAGTTGACCTCTAGCCTCCATATGCATGTACAAAAATGTGAACACACACCTGCACATACATATATCCATACACATACAAGTACACACACATGCATACATGCAAAACAAATAAATAAAATGGAAGTCCTTCTCATCAAACTGCAGTGAGGAATGGATTACATCCTATGTCTAGTGCTAGGCCTATTGGTGGGTACACTGTAAAAATTAGTTTCTTTCTCTTAGAATTAAATCATTTGCTTTGTAACAAATCAAAAAATTTACATGTTGACTGTATTTCTTGTTTCTTAACCAAACTATGAATGAGTAATGGTTTATCTATCTTGGGTACTTAATTAGTCTCATGTTTTTTCATATACATTAAATTCTGCCCTTTTTTAATTCTTTTTCTGTTTTCTAGACACTGTAGTATGTAGATACATGTGAGAAGCATGCTGCAGTACACAGTTCCCAGACAGACCCTCATGTAGATGAGCAGCCATGTGGATGAAGGGGTAACTCCAGGTGTGGTGGGACAACTCACAGACTTGTTGAGTTGAGGCATAAAGACAGACATACATACACACACACAAACAAAAACTGAATCTGAAGTAAAGGAAAAGTACAGAGAAGAAAAAAATTTAACAGAAAACTGTGGCTCACTCTGAAAAGTATTAACTAAAACTTTCAAACTCTTTACTGAAATGTAACTTTTTAAAAAAGATTTTATTTTTAATTATTTATTTGAGTTAGAGAGAGAGAGAGAGAGAGAGACGAGGGAGGGAGGGAGGGAGAGAGAGAGAGAGAGAGAGAGAGGGAGACAGAGAGAGAGAATGGGCTTGCCAGAGCCTTCAGCCACTGCAAATGAACTCCAGATGCATGTGCCACCATGTGCATCTGGCTTACGTGGGACCTTGAGAATCGAACCTGGGTCCTTAGTCATCACAGGCATGCGCCTTAACCGCGAAGCCACCTCTCCAGCCCTGAAATATAACTTTTAAAGCTTTATTCATAACCATTCTTACTTTGATTTTCTGTCATCATGGCCATCTCTGGGGTTCCTATCTTCTCGGCCTTCCTCTCGTTTTTCTCTGCGGTCATCTCGGCCCTTGTCCTTGTCTTCCCACTCCCTCTGACGTTCTCGTTCTTTCTCTCTCTCTCTGGCTCTTTCTCGTTCCCGCTCCCTTTCTCTCTCCCGTTCTCGCTCTCTCTCCCTCTCTCTTTCTTCTCTCTCTCGTTCCCGTTCTTTTTCCCTGTCACGCTCCCTCTCTCTTTCCCTATCTCGATCATGGTCCCGATCTCTCTCTCTTTCACGGTCTCTCTCCTTTTCTCTTTCTCTCTCTCGTTCTCTGGCACGTTCTCTTTCTAGTTCTCTTTCTTTTTCTCTTTCTCTTTCTCGATCCCTTTCCCGTTCCCTCTCTCTTTCCCGTTCCCTGTCCCGTTCTCGTTCTCTGTCTCTCTCTCTAGCCCTTTCATCTCTTCTCTCATCCACTCTGTCTACTCTGCGGTCCTCTCTTCTGTCGTCACGCTCAAGTTCATCATTTCTTCCCTGATGTCGAATTGGTGAACTTGGTCTTGGATCTACAACAAAAATCAAATTGCCAGTGATTAATTTGGAAGACAGACAGTATGACAAATCTTAAATTTGATCTGAATATAGAGTATAGGGTGACACTGGCGACAAAATATGAAATCAGGTATGCATTTACTTTTAGTTTAATGATCTGAGTAATAATCACCCTTGGACCCTTATACATAATTTCTTAAAGACAGTTTTTATTTGCCCTTCTAACTACCATGTTTTCTGTTACCCATCAACCCACCCCCTCTACTGATCGGTTTTTGATCTTGCTCCTCCAACCCACCACTCCAACCCGGCTTTCTGTCATGTCTACCCTTCACCTCTGATCTTCTCTGTCCCCCCAGCAGGACCTGAGAACACTGGTGGCAAAGGATAGGGGCAGCAGGAGGTGTAGAACATAGGAGCTGAAGGAAAAAAAAATTTCCCTCATAAGTCACACCTCTCATTTCAACCCAAAATATCAAATACATCACAGTGCAGTTATTATGTGAGAAAAATGTAGGTGAGCAAATATACATGAAAACCTGAATTTTAAGCATACTGATATCTGGCAGTCTTGGAACACTGAAATATAGTTTCATATTAGTAATATAATTAACTAATTCTATATATGTAAATACATACTACGTATTTTTCCCTCTATGTACACATTAATCACACGAGCACAGAGAATATGCATCATGCTGCCCAGATGCCCAATTAACAGGAGGTAAGTGTGAGATCAAAAAATGTGTAAGAAGATGCATGAATTTTTCCAAAAAGACAGCCATTTGTTTTAAAAGCAACAGTGATAATCTAGGCTACTGTGTTGTTTCTACTTTCATACTATGTAATATCTATTGATTGGTTAATCAAAAAATATGACACTACAATATATGCAATAGGCTGGCAAGTGGAATATTTAACACTGACTTATTAAACATAGTTTTAGAAGGTTTCTAAGGAGGTAACTTAAATTTCCCTTACCACTGATTAACAAGACTTACTATTTAGCTGTTAAGATCCAGTTTCAAAATGCCATACAAATTTAATTCTAAAACAAAATTACGCCTGTTCAAACATTTTTTCCCCTTAGAAACAGAACTTACTGTCCTAACATGACTTGGATAACTTGGCACTGTAAATAAGATGGTAGACAGAGTAGGATGTCAGGCCTACAAAAAAATCAGTTTTTTCTTAAATCTTTATAATCAATTGAAACTTTAAGTGGATCATACTTTGTACCCACAATTTGTATTGCCAGAATGCAATATGTTATGTCTGGGGTTAAGTTCTGGTTTGGTGAGCTTAACTAAAATCACATCTATGAAATAATCTGAAAACATTTCAATATTATAAATTTACAGAAATTCATACTTGAAATTTCTGAATATAATAACATAGATTACTTACTTTCTTACCAGATAAAACCTTTATTTTTCCAACTAAAATGAGAACGTCTTTAAATTCTAAGGAAAATGGAAAGGTTATAATGCCACAAACTACAATGAGAATGCCTCTTATCTCTGGAAAGGGAATAATGCCACCCTAACTCCTTCCTTATTATCTTCCCTAAGATGTGCTTCTCTTCCTGTACTGACTTAATTAATGACACTCTCTTTCACAATAGCTGGCAATTCAGAACAATTCAAATCCCATCATACCCAAGTAACATTAATTTCACTCTAAAAGATTCTTTTTTCTGTACCACCTCCATAGTTAAAATTATTAGTACAGACTATGATGAGATTTTCTCAGTTAATTGCCTTCTAAGTTTTTCCCCAAATCCTTAATATGTTTTTGACGAAAATTCTTATTTCTTCCATTGGCTTAAAAGTAGCTATCATGTTAGATATGGAAAGTAATTAAGACATTTTAAGATTGACCTAGTAGGTCATTTACAGCCTGTTTTATAGACTATTTCCTGTTCTTTTCTATAGCTTTTTTCACTAATTCCAACCTCATTAGCATAATTCCTATTACTCCTAAAGTATATGGGTCTTTTAGTCCCATGTGTCTGCTATCTCTCCCTGAAAAACTTCTTTCTCTGTTCCTTCCGACAAATTGTATATTCTGTGGTATCTCAACTAAAGCAGCTTTATTGGAACTCTTCAGAATTATGTTTGTTACTTTTGTCTTCTCACAGAACATTGTACAGTCACAGCAATTGTTTCCATTCCAGTGATCTATGTATAGTGTGATTAGACTGCAAAAGCCACAACTAAGGAAGTATACAACAAGTGTCCCCAGACACCTTCTACCCGCATATTGTAAGGCACTCTCATTTAAGGGAATTGGCACCTACTATTTCTTAAAAATGCTTATAATCAGCTGGGCACTAAGGAGGCAGAGGCAGAGGTAGGATGATCACTGTGAGTTCGAGGTCACCCTGAGACTACATAGTGAATTCCAGGTCAGCCTGAGCTAGAGTGAGACCCTACCAAAAAAACAAAACAAAAACAAAACAAAACAAAACAAAAAAAAAAAAAACCCTAATGATCTTTGTGAAACTAGCTGCTTCTCTTGCACTTATATCTCTGTATAAATATCATTTCCTCAATGTTCAGATAAGTGCTGGAAAACACAGCCTTCTCTTATGCTTTTATTTATAGTTCCCTTGCTTATTTCCTTGATAGCCTCAATAATTTTTTATTTTACATGGAGAAATGGAGAATGTTGCTCTTTCTCCATTATATACTGCAAAGACAAGAACTACTGTACTCTAGGTACCTAGCAAGGTGCTTGGCCTGGGTGGGCACTCAATGAACATTTGTAGAATATACCATTAATTTCAAAAATAGTCTAGGGTACTGGTAGCTAGCTATTCAATCACTCCTAGACCACATGATCAAAGATTACACAAATTAAAAGTCACAAATATGTCATCAAGCACAGATCAGAAAGTATGATTTTGATTGAAAAGTAAATTGATGCCCATTTAAATAAAGAACAATTTCCCCAGTTGAACTTGGTCACTACATTGTAAGAGTGCATTTGACATACCTCTTTCTCTGTTGTCGCGACGTTCTCTTTCCCCATGCCGTCTCTCAAAGGAGGAGTCCCTTGCCTGATCTCTGCTGTCTCTGTCAGGATACCTGTCTCTGTCAGGATAGCTACTTCGAGTTTCCCAGCTGTCATGATAGTTGCTACTACTACTGTGACTATCAATTTGAGAACCTCTTGTGCCTCGACTTCCTAAACAAAAGACAGTTGCACAAATAATTAAGACATGCACTTTTTCAGCAAGTTTTATTAGTCACAATCTTTCCTCAAAAAACTATATACAGGGGCCTGGAGAGCTGGCTTAGCGGTGAAGCGCTTGCCTGTGAAGCCTAAGGACCCCGGTTTAAGGCTTGATTCCCCAGACCCATGTAAGCCAGATGTACAAGGCAGCACATGTACCTGGAGTTCGTTTGCAGTGGCTGGCGGCCCTGGCACACCCATTCTCTCTCTCTATCTGCCTCTTTCTTTCTCTGTCTGTCGCTCTCAAATAAATAAGTAATAAATAAATTAAAAAAAAAACTATATATAGGTTCTTGGGTTTTTTTTTTTTTTTTTTGGTATTTAGAATGTAGTAATCACCATTTAAAAAATATTAAGGGGATCAGAAATTCTAAATTACGCTCCATAAACACAAGAAAATAAAAACTAGCCGGGCGTGGTGGCACACGTCTTTAATCGCAGCCCTCGGGAGGCAGAGGTAGGAGGATCACCATGAGTTCCAGGCCACCCTGAGACCTCTGAGTGAAACTCTACCTCGAATAAATAAATAAATAAATAAACACTACTTCATATCTAATTCATATAAATATGAAAAATATGGATTTATACTATTGTTTTAGTTAATTACACTTTATAGTGAAAATATTCGAATACAGAAGCAAGGTAATTTGGTAACACAAAATCATGTCTGAAATTTTTTATTAAAAGATGTAGGAGTGGGCATGGTGCCACAACTCTGTGAATCCAGCCCCTGAGAGGTTACTCATGGTTACTTTCACAGACAGCAGCCTCCAAACTAGAAAGTACCAAATGTATCTCACTGGTGAATGGTTACACACAGGATGGTAAATCTATACCATGCAATAACATTTGGCCACAGGAAGGAAGAGATAGATAGGTAACTACTTGGATTATACCCAATGCCAAATGGATACATATAGGGTGATTCCATTAAAGAAACATTCATGAAATAATGTGGCATATAGGACGTGTTCATGGTTACAGAAATCAGGGATGGGGTGAGTACGGGTAAGTCTATGAGGAACTTTTGATGTTTCTGTTGAGTAAACTGATTATAGAGAACATAATATAACCACTCATGTGATAAAGGTGCCTAGAGCTGCACTCACCCAAAAGTTCAAATAGAAGCAGAGAAACCTAAATAAGATCTGTGGATTGTATGAGTGTTCATTTCTTGTTTTTGATAGTACATCAAAGTTAAGATGTTAATAGTGGCTATGCCTATGTTCAGAGCCTTTTAATACCTGTGAACCCTCAATTACACAGGGAATATAGAGAATAAAGGAAGAGAAACTGTACCAGGGCTGTGATATGCAAATCTCTGGAGGGCTCTACCTCAACCTCATAGTTACCATGTAGCAAATGTGATGAAAATAATGTCATAGCTTCCCTTAGAAGAACATGTGAAAAACCACCCCAACCAAAATAACAACCAGATTGTACTTCCCCAAGAAGAATACATACAGAGAATTTATATACAACAGGCTTTGATCCCTAAAATAATTCTACATAATATAACAGGGTATTTCAATAATCTAATGTCTTAATAATTAAAATCAGGAAGAAAAAAATCTGAAATAATTTTAAAGACCATAAAAGAGCTTCATACAACATCTGGGAAAGAAAATTTTAAACATGAGATTAGATGTAGTTAAGGAGAAACAAGAAAGCAAATATTAAAATAAAAAAACTTTGAAAATTAATAATTGAAGATATGATACAGAGACTCAACATATGTCTAATAAGTATATCTTGCTTAGAGTTACATTTAAAATAACACAAGAAACTGAATGGATGGGAAACCCATAAATCAAACACTTATTAACCCAAAGGGAGTTTCCAGAGTATGACCTTTAAGACAAAAAGCACTACTAGAAATAAGGAGGATCATTCTATAATGATGAGAAGAATTCACCTTATGTATATATACCAGCAAAGTCATAAAATGTGCAAAAGCCTTACCCTTTTCAGGCAATTCTGGACCTCTCCCTCTACTTCTGCCCATCCGATCATTCCTAATTTCACTCCGAGACTCGTTTCTGGAATCACTCCTTACTTCAGTCCGAGAACTTTCTTCTCTCAAGTGGTTTCTGCTATAACTCCGGGATTCTTCCTGGTATGTGTCCTCTTTTCGATGAGCATCTCGACCTTCACGGTCTCTGTAGTCATGGGCATCACGAGAGGACCGGGAATCTCTGGGATCACGGCTCTCTTTGGTATCTCGGCTATAATCCCGCAACTCCCTTGAGTCCCTGATGTCTCTGGAGTCTCTTAGTTCCCGGCGGTCTCTGGTATCTCTCCGATCCCGGCTATCTCGAGGTTCTCTATCATCTCTGTGGTCTCTAGAAGAACTCTGATCCTGTTCATAGTCTCGTTCTTCTCTAGTGTCCTTTTCTCTATCCCTTTTGCCTCTAGTCTCTGTAACACAATTTTGGAAATCAACGAGAATTCCTTTTACAAAAACTAGATACATTTTATATACATTCTTTTAGACATTACAGTAGTTCATTTTCTTTGCAGGAAAAAAAGTTAACAAAATTAAAACCATGTGCAACTTAAGTTCCTAATAATTTTATTATCATTTGATAACTGTTTTTAATTGGATAAACACAGACAGGCATTTTTTTTTTGTTCTCCTATAAATTGCTCTTATATCTAGGAATTGTTACAATATAAGACTATCTTAGCATATGTAGCAGCCTGTCCCTGGTGGATGGGCCAGTATCAAGGACCCAAATGCCTAGTATCCACAATTGCGGTCTCTTCATTAGTAGAAGTTCAATGAATTGACTGCTCTGATCTGCAAGTTTTCCCAGCCCTCGCACCTTTATCAAAAACTTCCATTGCTTTTAGATTCTGCTACCAGCTTTGCTACTTTCCTTCCCTTAAAATCTTTGGGTTGTTTGCTCTGTGCTGCTAAGGATCAAACTTCAGGGTCCCACAAATGATAGGCAAGTGTCTTACCACTAAGCTACACCCCAGTTCCCTTCCTGTTTTTATTTATTTATTTATTTTTGAGAGAGACAGACAGAGAGGAAGACAGAGATGGGCACGCCAGCAGCCTCTCAGTCGCTGTGAATGAACTCCAGATGTGTGCACCCCCTTGAGGGCAAGTGTGGCATTGCACCCTTGCGTCACTTTGCATCTGGCTAAACGTGGGACCTGGAGATTGGAACTGATGTTCTTAGCCTTAGCAGGCAGGCGCCTTAACTGCTAAGCCATCTATCCAGTCCTCCCTTCCTGTTTTTTAAGAAATTGAAGGAGACACTCCAAAAACTCAGATGGCCAAAAGTACCCAATAAAACATCTTAAAGGACAGCACCAACCCCGAATTCCTATAAATGCCCACCTGTGCATACTTTATATTTAAATGTTTGCTATTACCCTGGCCTGATGTTACAAAAGACTTAACCTTCCTTCCTTATGTAATGATAAATACGGATGTCTAATACTTTTAATTTTTTTTTTCTGGTTTTGTTTTTCAAGTTAGTGTCTCACTTTAGCCCAGGCTGACCTGGAATTCTCTATGTAGTGATCTTCAGATTGGCCTTGAATTTATGGCAATCTTCCTACCTCTGCCTCCTGAGTGCTGGGATTAAAGGTGTGTGCCTCCACACCCAGCCTTTTAAAAGCTTTATTTATGTATTTATTTATTTATTTATTTATTTATTTATTTAATTTATTTATTTATATGTTTGGTGGGGAGGCTGGAAGCAGGTCATCCATCCAGCTTATGTGGATGGCTTGGGAACTGAACCTGGGCCAGTAGGTTTTGCAAGCAAGTGACTTTGATAATTGGACCATCTTCTCAGCCATGAATATCTAATATTTTTTAATAAAGGCTATATTAAAGTAAAAGAACTCTTAAAAATAGCTAAAATATAGCACATACCTTCCCTCCTTTCATGACGCCGATCATGTGACTGTGAAGTTCGGTCATGATCATGCCTCCCTTTCTCTCTCATTGGAGAGCGGTGTCTTGGAGGACTCTGCTTCCTCTGAGGAGAAGACAAACAATGTGATGGATAAGGAGAAGCAGAACGTCGCAAGGATGGAGTTAATGTCCGCTGATAGGAGGGTGAAGGAGTTCTTTTCCGACGAGGAGAAGGAGAATGTCTTTGAATAGATGATCCCGACTGTGACGATGATGAATGATGTCTAGAAGATATAGGAGAATGATGCTGTCCTGCTGGGGAAGAAGATCTGTGAGAGAAAACAACAATAAAAAACTTGCCAAAGAGCTCTTGATTCTAGAAATGGTTTAGTGGGTAAACTGCCTGCTGTGCAAGCATGAAGAACTGAGTTTAGATCCCATGTAAAAGCCAGGCGTGGCACAGACCTAGAATCCCATAGCTAGGGAAGACACGATGATTCCTAGGGTTTGCTGGCTAGGTAGAGTAGCCACATCAGTGAACTCCAGGATTACAATAGCAAAGAGAGAAATCCTGTCTCGAAAAATAAGTCAGAGAGCCAGGTGTGATGGCACATGCCTTTAATACCATCGATTGAGAGGCAGAGGTAGGAAGATTGCTCTAAGTTTGAGGTCACCCTAAGACTACACAGTGAATTTCAGGTAAGCCTTAGAGCAAGACCCTACCTCAAAACACCAAAAAAAAGGAGAACAGCTGAGGTCAGTGGCTAAAGTCAACCTTGAGCACCATGTACATATATACACTCCTGTGCTCACATACAAATCACACATACATATACAAAAAAATAAAAAAATAAAAAGGAAAAAGAAAGGAGCTGAGTACCAGCATTGTCTCTCTGCTTGCTGACTGCAGATACAACATGACCATCTGCTTTCCACTGCTGCTGCCACACTTTCCATGCCATGACTGATTCTACCAGCAAACTGAATCAAAACAACCCTACTTTCCTCATATGGCTTTTGTCAGGTACTCTGTCACACCAATAAGGAAAGCAACTAATACAGGGAGGATGTACAGAAATTCAGAGCCTTTGTGCACAGCTATGGAAAGCAGTACAGAGGTTTTTAAAAAATGACATGACTCAGCAATTCTGGGCATACATCCAATGGAACTGAAAGCATAGTCTTGAGAATACTGGCAAACCCATAATTATTGCAGTAGTTTTCAAAATAAGCCAAAAGGTGAAAGCATCCCAAATTTCTTCTATTTATGAATGAATAAACAAATATGGCTTGCCATATAAAGTATTGTTATTTGGCCTTGAGAAAGAAGACTCTGCCACATGTTACAGTATGAATGAGCCCTAAGGATAATAAACTAAAATGAGCACAAAATGTTGACTGATGTGATTCCACTTATATATCACACAATGAAGAATGATGGCTAACAGGGCGGGAGAAGGAAAGGAATCACCGTTTAATGAGTATAGTCCCAATTTTGCAAAATGAAAAAGTTCTGGACATTTGTTTCACACCAATATTTATATACTGAATACTACACAATTATACATTGAAAAATGGTTTTGTTTATCCAGTAAAAAATTTTGACACTGATGTTAATTATTTCTGATTCATCATGAGAACTATTAAACATAATGCATACAGTTGAAAATAAGATTAGAAAGCCAGGCACGGTGGCACATGCCTTTAATCCCAACACTGGGGAGGCAGAAGTAGGAGGATCACTGTGACTTTGAGGCCACACTGAGATGACATAGTGAATTCCAGGTCAGCCTGAACTACAGTGAAACCTACCTCGAAAAACAAAACAAAGCAAAACAAAACAAAAAAAAAAAGAAAAAAGAAAATAAGATTAAAAAAAGCCTGGCCAGGAGTGGTGGCACATGTCTTTAATCCCAGCACTTGGGAGGCAGAGGTAGGAGGATCGCCATGAGTTTGAGGCCCAGGTCAGCCTGGGCTAGAGTGAGACCGTATCCCCCAAACAAACAAACAAACAAACAAACAAACAAACAAACAAACAAACAAAAAAGGCAAGAGCTGAAGAGAGAGCTCAAGAGTTAAAGGTATTTGCTTACAAAGCATGACAGCATGGATTCAATTTCCCAGTACCCATGTAAACCAAATGCGCGAAGAGGCACATGCACTGGGAGTTTATTTGCAGTGGCTAGAGGCCCTGGAGCACCCATACTTTCTCTCACTCTGCCTGCTTCTTTCTTTCTGTCTCTGTCTCAAATGAATAAATAAATATATATTTTTTCATTTTAAAAAAAGCCATTCACAGCCGGGCATGTTGGTGTATGTTTTCAATCCCAGCACTTGGGAGGCAAAGGTAGGAAGATTGCCATGAGTTCAAAGCCAGCCTGCGAGTGAATTCCAGCAGCCTGGGCTAGAGCAAGACCCTATCCCCCCCCAAAAAAAAGAAAAAAAAAAAGAAAAAAAAGAAAAAATAGTAAAAAGGTCATTCATTAGTGTCCACAAGCTTCTCCAAAGATAATCACATAGAATCACATAGATTCCATAAGAGCAATACAGTTAAAAACATACCCAGTTTGACACTCCCCAGTACCCATGTCACGCTGGGCACAAAGTGTCTCATGTGTCTGTGAGCCCAACAAGCCCATGACAATGATGACAACAGGAGGTAGAACCAGGAGAATCTGAAGCTCTTGGGCCAGTTACAATGGTGTCCAATGGTAGCAGCAAGAGATTCTGTCTCAAAGAAGGGAAGAAGAGCAAGCACAGGCACCTTGAGGTTGTCCTCTGACCCCCACACACATTGCGGCACATGAGCACTTACCCACAAACACACATATAAATACAAGTGTATGTACAACTGTACACCCCTACTTACCTTGGCTTGTCTCTCTTCTCTCTTTGTCTTTCAAAATCCCGACCTCTGTCCTTTCCATCTCTTGGTTTTTCTTCTATTCTGTCTTTCACTTTATACTTCTCTTTGTATTTTTTCCCCAGAGCAATATCTTCTAGAATTGGAGGGGGTGGACTAGGTGTACGAGGTCCTTTCTTTTTACTTTGATTGCTCTTTGAATTTCTGAAGGTACACAAAGCTATAATTAGAGGTCTGCATGCAAACTGGCTATTTTTTAGGTGCTTTTAAAAAGGAACAATGGGCTGAACAGATGGCTTAGTGGTTAAGGTACTTGCCTGCAAAGCCTAAAGACCCAGGTTCAATTCCCCAGACCCATGTAAGCCAGATGTACAAGATGGTGCATGCACCTGGAGTTCATTTGAGGTGGCTAGAGGCCCGGGTGTGCCCATTCTATCTCTACATCTGCCTCATCTGTCTCTCTCAGGAAGCGAGAGAGGGCAACAACATTCTTTCCAGTCCATTTACTATGTTGTATAACACTAACCAATACTCGGGGGTGGGAGGGGGACCTTATATTAAGGAGCAAAGCAATTTTTTATGAACACTGCTCATTATGATGTGATTTTAAAGGATAGGGTAGAAGACAGGAAATAATACTATTAAAACACTATAAAATAAAACAACTGCTGTAAGTTGCACTTTTTTTTTTTTTTAGCTCTTACAGAAATGTAGATTAAAAAAAAAAGTAAAATTCACTAGCCATGGTGGTGCATGGCATACTCAGGTAACTGAGGTGGGAGAATTATTGTGAGGTTAAGGCCAGCCTGGGGTGTACAGAGTATACCAGTTGAGCCAGGGCCATATAGCAAGACCCTGCTCAACCCTGTCTCATTATTTTGCTAATTTCAATTTAAAAACAAAAAAAGTTTTATAAAATCAGTTGTCTCCATCTGTCAATTCAATGTCCTTAAAAATATATGCAATCTATGAATTTAATATTTATGTTTGCTCCTGTTTTTTAATATAAATATTTTTTTTGTGTAAGACATCTGGTCATGGTTTTTTTTTTTTTTTTTTTTTTTTTGAGTCAGAGAGAGAGAGAGAGAGAGAGAGGGAGAGGGAGAGAATGGGCGAGTCAGCAGCCTCTCAGCTGCTGTGAATGAACTCCAGGTGTGTGTGCCCCCCTGTGGGCAATTGTGGCATTGCACCCTTGCATCACTTTGCATCTGGCTAAACGTGGGACCTGGAGAATTGAACAGGCATTCTCAGGCTTAGCAGGCAGGTGCCTTAACCACTAAGCCATCTCTCCCATGGTCATGGGATTTTTAAGAAGCCCATTCTTTTCATACATATAGTGAGTTTCATTAGCACTTATGTCACATAACCTGAAGTTCTCTAATCCCAACATTCCTTAGACAGAATATTAGGATGGATAACATAGTCCTCAAAATTGCTGGTAAGATTTTAAAAAGAGAAATGTAAAAGCATTTGATCCATGGTTAGCGCTCAGAAAATTTAGATGATTTTTCAATTTTTATTCTTATTTATTTGAGAGAGACAGAGAAGGGAAGACAGACAGACAGAGAGAGAGAGAGAGAGAATGGGCACACCAGGGCTTCCAGCCACTGTAAACAAACTCCAAACACATGTGCCACCTCATGCGTGTGGTTTGTGTAGGTCCTGAGGAATCAAACCTAGGTCCTTAGGCCTTGCAGGCAAGTGCCTTAACCTTAAGCCATCTCTGCAGCCCATGGAAATTTAGATCTCTAAATCCTTATCCCTATCTGTTATTAGACATAGGACCAACAGTTAAGCAAGTAATTATTAAATACGATAGCCAAATCTATTTTCATTCTTGCCATGTACTAACAACCTAGTTAACCACAAATCTCAATGCATTTGATGAGATGACTCAAACTTCTTACGCACCTAGAAGATACATTAAATGCTTATATTTCTTAAGTGTTATCTGTTTTAAAGAGAAAATGGCCAACACCTATCATTTGTACTAAAAATTTAAAGATAAACATGACAAAGGAATCCTTGAGAGAAACTATCTACATTTCTGCATATAACCAAGACTAGCTGGATATTTGCTAATTTTTTCTCTTGGTACAGTGCTAAACCATACTACCTGCACCTGAATTAAGTGTGGCTAAGTGACCAAGAGCTGGCCAAAAGTATATGATTGAAGCATCCAAATCTGCCTTTCCAAGGACTCTCCCAGACCACTCTTGTACACTATGGAGCTAAATGGGTGCAATACTCAGTTGCTTTCTGCGTATATTCCATTCTTTGTGTTTCTATGAAAACACAAACAAGGTCAGAAGTTGCAATGGAAAAAAAAGAGCACCTATTCAGAAATACTCATTTTGATTACATTTAAGTAAAAAATAAATTTCTGCTGTATTTAATCACCACCATTTTGGGAGTCAGCTGTTACTATACCACAATTATCCTAAAAACTAATGGTAGAACTTTATCATATTACCTTTAAAAACATGTGGTTGGAAAATAGTTATGTACTCTGAACTGCTTTCCAAAGAACCAACATTTGTTTTGAATATTTGAAACCAAGAGTATTCAACATTTTTAGTAGTACAACATCCTACTTGTGATACACAGCCCACCTGTCTACATTTGTCATTTTCAAATCATCCCCCTAACAATTCATTTTGAATAACTTTTGCTATATTTCACATTACTTGGCACAAGAAACCATGAAGATGACTTTGTCTAATAAAAATTAAGGTTAGAAATGTATATGGATAGAATAGATAATATATTTACAATCTTAAATCACACGGTGGGCTGAAGAGATGGCTTAGCAGTTAAGGGGCTTGCCTGTGAAGCCTAAGGACCCATGTTTGACTCTCCATATCCCATGTAAGCCAGACATATAGAGGTGAGGCAAGCACAAGGTCGCACATGCCCACTAGGTGGTGCAAGTATCTGGGGTTTGATTGCAGTGGCTGAGACCCTGGTGTGTCAATTCTCTTTCAATCTCTCTGTATCCTGTTCTCTCTAAAAAATAAATTAAAATAAATAAAAACTTAAAATGAAGTCATACCTTATCTCAAATTTCAGAAAGCTATCATACTAGATTTACCAATGAATGCCAAAGAAACATGGCAACTTTCTGGAATAAGTGTGACTTAATTTGTCAATAATTTAAACTTGTGTACTCAATACAATAATCTAGAAAGACCAAGCAATTTGATCACTTGTTATTTCAGTTGACTTACTAGCATTGGTTGAAATACCCTATTCAGTTTTTTTTAAGTACAACTTTTTAAAATATATTTTTAAAATTAAATTTATTTATTTGCAAGCAGAGAGAGAGAGAGAGGAGAGATACAGAGGGAGAATGGGCACACCAGGGCCTCTAGCCAATGGAAACGAACTCCAGATGCATGTGCCCCTTGTGCATGTGGCTTTCATGGGTCCTGAGGAATCGAACCTGGGTCCTCTGGCTTCATAGGCAAATGCTTTAACCGCTAAGCCATTTCTCCAGGCCCCCTATTTAGTTTTAACTGAAAATGTAATCCTGCATTTCAAATGTCTTCTAATAGCTTATAGTATGAGTCAGCAATAAAATTAAAAATTGATTATCTGGGGACTACAGTTTGGTGGTAGAGGAGTTGCCTAGCATGTGTAAAATCCTGTCTTCTATCTCTAGCATCACAAAAAAAGGTGATTTTTTGGACATACTATAAGCAATGTTAATTACATGAAGAAATGCTATACTTAAGCTGAACATGGTGGTACTAACATATGATCCCAGTACTTGGGAGCTTGGGAGGAGGTAGGAGAGGCAGGATCAAGGCCAATGTCAGATAAATAGTGAGTTACAGACTAGCCTGGACTACATGAAACAGTTTCAGGAGGGAAAAAAAAAGCTATTCTTTTATTTTTATGTATTTATTTATTTGAGAGTGAGAGAAGGGGGGGGAGAGAGAGGGAGGGAGAGAATGGGTGTGCCAAGGCTTCCAGCCACTGCAAACTAACTCCAGATGCATGCACCACCTTGTGCATCTGTCTTACATGGGTCCTGGTGGATTGAACCTGGGTCCTTTGGCTTTGCAGGCATGTGCCTTAACCTCTAAGCCATCTCTCCAGCCTGAAAACAGTTATTCTTATTTAGTGTTTCCTTATACTTTTAATACACTATATATTTCCAGGACCTTCTGCTCTATTATGAAATAGGATGAGGGTTGGAGAGATGGCTTAGCAGAGTTAAGACACTTGCCTACAAAGCCTAAGGACCCATGTTCTATTCTCCAGATCCCACATTAGCCAGACGCACAAAGGTGAGGAATGCACAAGGTAGTACATGCCCACTAGGTGGCGCAAGCGTCTAGCATTCCAGTGCAATGGCTGAAGCCCTGGTGCACCAATTCTCTCTCTCACTCTCTCTCTCTAAACAACAACAAAAGGGATGAGTTACTAATAAAGCAGTAAAGGAAAGGATATCACATCAATTAATGGTGTAGCTTAATTGGCAGAGATGCCTATCATGCACAAAGCCTTGAGCAGCATCACCAGTAATGCAAACCAAGCGTGGTGGCACACACCTATAAACTAGCATTGGGGGAGGTAAAAGCAAGAGGATCAGAAGTTCAAGATTATCTTCAACTACACAGTAAGTTCAAGTCCAGCCTGGAATACATGAGCCACTGTCTCACCCTTTCTCATGCATAAAAGAGATATGAAAAACAGGATAAAATTAACCCTTCATCTAAGCAGTTTTAAAACTTTCTAGGAAGAACTTAAATTTCAAAGACTTCATGAATAGAAAGGGTAAGAAAACAAAGGGCATTTCTAATTAACCAAATAAGTGAATGATTAAAGTTATTTAATTGGTAGCTTAGAGAAAAGAGCAAGTGGAAACAGCTCATATCAATCTTCATATGCCCTTGCAGTATTTCCTTGGATGCCAGGAATGAAGGGGAAGATCAAGTCAACTTCACTGAGGGCCTTATTAGAATGCAAAGCTCTATGCAAAGTAGGCACTGTAGGAGGACAGAAAAATGAACCATCAAGCTCCCAATTTTCAAGGAACTTAAACTTAATAGAGGATGTAAAACGTAATTCATAGTTAAAATATAATACAAAAGGCAATTAATGTGAAAAAGGCATAAACAAAATCTGATAGGTACATAAGGGGAGCAGGAATTATATTTAGTTAGGAGAAAGGGGAAAATAGTGGGAAATCTAAAATTTAAACAAGACTACAGGATTGAGTATAAAACAGGGAAAACAAGAGAGAGATTAAATAAAAATATTGACAAGACAAAAAGGTCCAAGTGTCAATGTCATTTTAAGGAATATGAATTTCATTCTTCAGAATGGAAAACCACTGAATATTTCAAAATTTCTAAAAAGATTTCTTTAATAGCATTTATAAAATAAATAGATAGGTTGTAGGTAACTGAATGAAGACATATAAGTCTGTTCAGAGTTGGATACTGTATAATGTGGCCAGATGATATAATAACCCAGGCTAGTAGAATAACTGACATTTTAAAATACTTCCTTTATTTACTTATTTAAGAGAGAGGGAGAATGGGTGTGCCAGGGCCTACAGCCACTGCAAAAGAACTCCAGATGCATGTGCCACCATCTGGCTTACATGGATCCTGGGGAGTTGAACCTGGGTTTGAAGGCAAGTGCCTTAACCACTAGGCCATCTCTCTAGCCCACTGTATACAATTTATAATACCCAGAAACTGAAAAGAGAAAGACATGTGGATGTGTGGCATGAATACTGATGTGTGTAAACTAAAGCTAAAGTTGTAAGATGTTAAGACCAAGATGTGGTTGGGGAGATAGCTCTGTGATAAAGCACTTGCCAACTTGCTGTTCAAGCTGCAGTACCAAATTTAATCCCTAGATGCCATATGAATACTGTGGTGGGCTTCTGCAATCTTAGCATGGTGCTGACCATGAAATGGGATGTGGAGATAGGATTACCCAGAAGCTTATGGAACACAGCAAGAAAGATCAGAGCAAGAATCCAGAGGAGGAGCCCTACCTCAAGTGAGGTGAAGACCAACCTTAAAACGGTCCTCTGACATACATACATGCACTGTGGCACATGTGCACATCTGCAGTCACCAAGAATGAGCACACACTCACACATATAAGCATGCATAGACACATAAATAAGAGTTAAAAAAACAAGTTAGACAAAAATCATACAATATACTTATGATCTAATGAAATAGATGAAAATAATACTATTTTGCCAAATGGTACACATTAACCAAAGTATAATCACACAAACAAACATCAAAAGCACAAACTTCTAGAGTGAAAGGACCTGAACCACATGTGGATATGACACAGACAGCTGTCATGTTGTCTGCAACTTGTTGTTTTAGAAGAAAAACGTTTATACTAAATATGAAATGTATTAGAAGCACCTTATCTAATCAAATTGGTAATTTTATAATTAGTATTATTATTTTTAGCAACCCCTCAGAAAAAGGTATTTGTTTCTGGCACTACTCATGACCCTCCTGACCTCTGCTGGTCTAACAAGGGAGAAGACACTGCAGATGTCTTCCTTTCTTTCTTGCTGGCTGAACAGGACTTGGGGCTTGATTTTCGTTTTGGAGATTTACTAGACTTCCTTAGAGAAGGTGATGGAGACAACTTTGATCTAATCACCTCTGGTGAAACCTGTTAAAATAATACAGTAGGTCAATTTAGAAACTCATTAATGCACGGTACAAAAGAATGCATGTATCATGAATGATTGCAACTAAAGCTGAAATACTACCCGGTTACCCCCCATGGCTATTAATCCATCTCCTGAACCTGCTTTGATCCTTGATAACTCAACTGTCCTAACATGTACAGTGCCAAGAAAGCATACTAAAGTTAAAAAATTTAAAAATCTTCCTAGAAAAATCATAAATTAAATCAAAGCAAGTATATATCTATAGTCTAGAAAAGTGAACAAGACAATCTAGAAATAGCATGGACCTAAAACAAGTAGACAGAGTGAAAACTCAATTTATTAAGATGGTCATTCTAGGAAATGGAGTTTCAGCTTTGTTCAATACCAAAAACATTTCTTACTATCTAATAAAGTTAACAGACTGACACTATGGTTTATCTGATATACAGTGATCAATTAGTATCCTAGTATAAATGAAGATACAGCAAGCAACTGCTTTCTCTGGTCAATAGCCACCCTGATGTTAATGACATATTCACTATAATAAACAAGGTACCTCCTTTTGAATAATAATTTCTTCTCTCTTGTCCATATTTTCTTGTTCCAACTTCATTAGTTCCCTCTGTATTTTCTGACGCTTCATTTCCAATGACAACTCATGAACATAATCATAATTAATATCTCCGTTGTCAGAATCTTTAAGATAAGAATCCCATCGTTACAAACTATCATAATTATCTATACAAAATTATAGGCATTTCAACTAACTTTATACATATTTAGATCACAAATTCTTTCATTAGAAACATACTTCTAAAATATAGAATTACTATGCATAATATCTATAAAGAACTAAAGTCATCCTAGTTGGTTTCTTTATAAAAAGCCAGTGTTAAGGTTTCTGTGCTTTCTGAAAGTGATCTGGCATTGTCTGAGGATGGGGCTTTTTGTTAAGAGATTTTTGATGTATTTTTTCCCAAGGTAGGGTCTCACTCTAGCCCAGGCTGACCTGGAATAACTCTATAGTCTCAGGCTGGCTTTGAATTCACAGCGATCCTCCTATCTTTGCCTCCCAAGTGCTGGCATTAAAGTCATGCACCACCATGCCTGGCATTTATATATTTTTAACAGCTAGAATTAGGATTGGGGATATAGCTCAAGGTATGAGCAAGGCCATGACTTTGATCTTTAGCACTGAGAGAAAAAATTAAAAGCAAAATAAAAGGTTACAATCAAAACAGTCAGCTAAACAGTTAAGTATTAAAGATAATGAGCTGGAGAGATGCCTCAGTGAATAATGTGCTTGCTGGGCAAGGGTGAGGGACTGTTTTACTATCTTCTTAGATCAGAGCCATCCATTTGGTGGATATGATTCCACCTTTCCAATCCAATCCTTTCTGATGAAAAGGACAATGTGGTAGGTTTTGAAAAAAGAAAGTGGTGTGAAAACTTTTATTATAGTATACACAAGTTTTCAGTAGCTATTGGCACCGATACTCAGCCCCTCCTCATCCTCACATGTAAAAAACCCAAGCCTGGAGGAAAGAATTCACCGACTACGGTCCTAAACCAGTGGCCATGCTCGGTTTAACTGATCACAAGCTGAGATGCTTCTTAAACTATACTATCAGTACTTGAGACCATCTCTTAACCAGAGGTAAGATAAAATGAAGAAACCTAAGACACTAAGCACAAATAGTCCTACTAGGCTACTTAAAGCACAAGAAAATACACATCACTACTTATATAAAGTTCAGAGATGATAACAATATATTCATTACCTGTTAGACCAAAATGACCAAACCTGAATTGTCACCCTATGTTGGAGTATGATGATAAGATCTCAATAAAGTAGAAACTACCCAATCAACAGAGGTTTGAATATTCAATATATATACTAAAGTCAATGTATTTACAGCTAATAAATTTTGTTCAAAGCAAGCACTGAAGCCTTTAGTGATAAAGTATTTTATACATATATATTCAACTAAAATTCAGGTATTTTCCTACCCAATAAAAAGAAAAAAACAGAAAGCACAAAATACAGGACAAAGTTAAAAAACATGTCAGAGAACAATTGATAAATTTAGAAAACAGCCAGGCATGGTGACACACACCTTTAATCCCAGTACTTGGGGAGGCAGAGGTAGGAGGACTGCCATGAGTTTGAGGCCACCCTGAGACTACATAGAGAATTCAAAAAATAGCAACAACAAAAACAACAACAACAACACAACAACAAAAATCCCGCAAAATTTAGAAAATATCTTCCTCTCTCTCTTTTTTCTTTTTTTGCTTTTTGCTTTTTCAAGGTAGGGTCTTGCTCTGGCCCAGGCTGACCTGGAATTCACTATGTAGTCTCAGAGTGACCTCAAACTTTGGTGATCCTCCTACCTCTGCCTCCTAAGTGCTGGAATTAAAGGTGTGTACCACCATGCTGTATCTCTTTTTCTTTTTTTGTGTAGCTAATTAAGACATCCACTCCTGGAGATTCAGGAAGTAAGTAAAACTTAAGTCTGGGGAAGCTTCTGAAACTAACAAATGATAAGACCTCCTCCTCAATGTTAACCTGCTGGGCAGAGGAGACTCTCCAACTCACAGGCAATATAGCAGGCTATAGGGATGCAGCTGTCCTGAGCCCTGAGTACTTGGGTGGGCTTTTCAGTAAGGCAGCAGGCTCCAGGGATGTAGCTGTCCTGAGCCCTGAGCACTGGGGTAGGCTTTCCAGTAAGGCAGCAGGCTCCAGGGATGTAGCTGTCCTGAGCCCTCAGTGCTGGGGTGGGCTTTTCAGTAATGCAGCAGGTTCCAGGGATGCAGCTGTCCTGAGCCCTCAGTGCTGGGGTGTGCTTTTCAGTAATGCAGCAGGTTCCAGGGATGCAGCTGTCCTGAGCCCTCAGTGCTAGGGTGTGCTTTTCAGTAATGCAGCAGGCTCCAGGGATGTAGCTGTCCTGAGCCCGCAGTGCTGGGTTGGGCTTTCCAGTAAGGCAGCAGGTTCCAGGGATGTAGCTGTCCTGAGCCCTCAGTACTGGGGTAGGCTTTCCAGTAAGGCAGCAGGTTCCAGGGATGTAGCTGTCTTGAGCCCTCAGTGCTGGGGTGTGCTTTTCAGTAATGCAGCAGGTTCCAGGGATGCAGCTGTCCTGAGCCCTCAGTGCTGGGGTGTGCTTTTCAGTAATGCAGCAGGCTCCAGGGATGTAGCTGTCCTGAGCACTCAGTGCTGGGGTGGGCTTTTCAGTAAGGCAGCAGGTTCCAGGGATGCAGCTGTCCTGAGCCCTCAGTGCTGGGGTGGGCTTTTCAGTAAGGCAGCAGGTTCCAGGGATGCAGCTGTCCTGAGCCCTCAGTGCTGGGGTGGGCTTTTCAGTAAGGCAGCTGCCTTGAGTGGTCTATGCTCCTTCCTGTGAGTGACCCCCCCCAAACCTCACTGGTTTCCTAAGCTAGACTTAGGTACCATAGTTTCTTTGGTCCTCATCTGGTGCCCTATGTGGGGGTGAATAGAAGTTTGTTCATGTCTCCCCAGGAAGTCACCCAACAATTTATAGTCTGAGATAACCACTAAAATCCAATCATAAAAGTTGATTCACAAAAATGGTTCTAAATAATTGGAAAAACATGTGAACATGCATATTTTAACAAGACAGAAAAAAATTAAATGTAAAATATATGCAACATGATAATAAAAAGCTCATACTCTATATAAATATTCTTATTAATGGATAAAGAACAGGTAAGAAGACAAAGCAATTCACACATGAAAGAAAACTATAAATGGCTTTAAATGAGCCTTTTTCAAGTATTATGGAGCCATTTTTTTTTCTAATTATAGTATTGTTTGTAAAGTTCAGATAAGGTTATAGTGGTAGCAATGTAAACTAATATACCTATCCTTTAAAATAATTTGTTAATATGAGTATAAGAATTAAGACCATCCAGGCCTGGAGAGATGGCTTAGCGGTTAAGCGCGCTTGCCTGTGAAGCCTAAGGACCCCGGTTCAAGGCTCGATTCCCCAGGATCCACATAAGCCAGATGCACAAGGTGGTACATGCATCTGGAGTTCGTTTGCAGTGGCTGGAGGCCTTGGCACGCCTATTCTCTCTATCTTTCTGTCTGTCGCAAATAAATAAATAAATAAATAAATAAATAAATAAATAAATAAATAGAAAGAATTAAGAACATCCATACTCCAATATAATAATTGTCTTCTAATAATTTATTATATGAAAATAACCACTGATATAAAAACCTTATAAAGATAAATTAAAGCTATATATAATAAGTCCTTGAACTTTTCCTTTTGTTTTTATTTATGATATGACAGTCTTAAACAATTCTGAGCATACAGTGAAATATAAGATTCCCTTTATAGCCCTTCAGCAGCCATCTACACACACTGGCAATAGTGGTAATAGTTTGGCTTTGTATTTCTAAAAATAAACTTTTGTTTCTCTCACAATGAAATCAAAGTGATTAACACCTTGCTATCAACAAGCTCTTTCCCTGTCATATAAAGAGCTGGTCATCTTCCCTTTAACATCTGCAGAGCATTTCATCAAATGACCATGCCATGACTGCCTCTGACAGACAAATAGTTTGTTTTTTAATATTTCGTTGATATAAACAGGACATCAATGAACTTGCCTTGGTTCACGATTGCAAATATTTCTCTTGATGATTTTATCAAACTACGTTTTCTGAATGACAGGTAAGTATAATTTTACAATTATGTTTTTATGATAGCTAAGCCACACCACAAAACAACTTTACCAACATGAAACAACCAGTTTTAGTTTTTATTTCTGCTAAACTAATGGATGGAAAATTCTTTGTCTTTATGAGCCTTTCCTTGCAGTAGGTTGAACATTAATTGGCCATTTCTGTTTCTGTGTAGCTACCAATACAATATATTTTTAATTGGACTGTCTCCTTGCTTAATGGTGAGAGTTCATTTTACATCTATATGTCTTTATTAATGCTTGTGCATGTTATATTTTATATATTTTCCTCTAGCATACCACCTATCAAACTTCTGCACTTAGTTAGACAAGAATTACTAATTTCTATGTAATCTAATAGTTTGTAGCTTTTGGATTTTATATTTTTATTTTAGGAAGATGATCCTGACTCCAAGATTACCAAAATATTATTAAATATTTTCTCCTACAATGGCATGTTCATTTATTTTATATTACTGCAAATGATGAACAAGTAAGAGAAGCATAAGAAAACAAGTTAAAAAGATGAAGTGAGGCTGGAGAGATGGCTTAGTGGTTAAGGTGCTTGCCTGTGAAGCCTAAGAACTCATGTTTGAATCTCCAGGTCTCACATAAGCCAGACACACAGTGACACCAGTGCGCAATATTGCACTTGTGTACAAGAGTGTCCACACGTCTGGAGTTTGTTTGCAGTGGCTGAAGGCTCTGGCATGCTTGCTCTCACTCTCTCTCAAATAAAAAAAAATTAAAATAAAAAAATTAAAAAAAAAAGACAAAGTGAGAACTGGAAATGCAGGGAGCAAAAGGATAATGAAGCTTCTAGCTACAATAAGACTCTGTACTTGAATGGATAATGGAGAACATTAATGAGGGGAGTAAAATATATCAATGATTATTGTGTGACTCCATGGCAGAAGATAGATGCAATACATATACTTTACAAAAATTTCATGTCCAAATTATATAGAATTCCTATAATAAACAAAAGCAAAGCAGGCAAAAACAGTTCAGAACAGAGCAGAGAAAATGGGTTTCTTAATGGCCATATGTGAAAAAGTTTTCAACTTCATTAAGGAAAGTGCAAAGCCACAGTAAGATATCACTACACACTTCTCAAATGACTATGATGAAAAGGTTAGAAAATTGACATGAATAATTGGTACACCATTTCTAATTTGGCATTATGCAAAGACAAATAGGCTCATAAACTACAGCCCGGCAATTCACTCTGAAGCATGAACTCAAGACAAACGGGAACATGCTTACCCTAAGACCTGTTTGATAATATCACCTTGTTCATAACAGCCTCAAACTGAAAATTACCCAACTGTCACTAATAGTACAATGGACAAGTTATGGCATATGCACACAATGAAATATCAAGTAGCACTAAGAATTAATTACAACAAGTAATAAATTATGTGACTGATCTCAGAGACATTAGCAAAAGAAGTTAGACACAAACACAAAAGGATATTCTATAGATTCCATTTATATGCACAGCTCCCCACCCCACACATATTAAACAATGATTATTCTGGCTTTAGAGTGGAGAATGGATTAGGAGATCAGATATTAAGCAAAAGACAGGATTAAGAAGTTATTTTAATAAAATAACTTCAAGGCTATAAACAAAAGCCATAAAAACTGGATTATTAGTCAGCTGAGAGAACTAGATGGTTCTGAAAGGCACCAAGGAACAGCAATGTGGGAATCTGTAAAGTGCAGGCAAAGGGAGGGTGTCAGTGATGGCACTCAGGCTCACTGGAAAGCGTTCAGCTCTGGAGATGTGGAACTCTAGCTGATGAGTGCTAAACCTTTCTCTGTACTCTAACCGCAAGTACCAGATGTCAGAGTCATTAACATAGGACTTAATGAGTCTTTAAAAGCATGAATTCATCTAGAAAGAAGACACAAGCTTTTTTTAAAGGTGAGCCCTAAGACCTGTTTGATAATATCACCTTGTTCATAACAGTCTCAAACTGAAGATTACCCAAATGTCACTAACAGTACAATAACAAAAATAACCAAAATTTAAGCTGCTATAGAAAGTAAGTTTATTACAGCAGCTGAGTCTCAGCATCTAAGGCTGAGCTGAGTATCTTCACTCTTCCATATTCCTTCAATAAATATTTTTATTTCATTTATTTTGGTTATGTTTTGAGACAGTCTCACTCTGTAACCCAGGCTGGCCTCAAACATCTTTCTCTTACCACTGTCCCCCAAGTCTTCAATAGATATCTTTACATTATGCATTAAAATACACAATAATCAAAAATGAGTTTCAACCAAGGGAAAATGTAAAAAATTATAATGTTTTGTATGTCAAGTTAAAAATATTTACACTCATTTAAAAAATTTTCCTACATAAAAAGCCCTTGCAATAAAAGCACATTAGATTTTTCTCTTGAGAAAATAGTCAAGTGCAATGACTTAGATATCAGCAATTAAGGAACAGAATACCAAGAGCCTCTATATAAAGACTGAAGGCCTTGAAAAGATAGAAAACTGAATAGGAGCCAAAAGAATGAATGTTTTTCAAGATGGCAACTCTGAGATTCCAATGCAGAAACTAAAAAAAGTACATCTCCACTTATTCATCAAAGGGGAGGTGATGAGTGATCTTGAAAGCTAGTATTAGTAGAGTTGTGTCATGTGACTATATGCTAAATATCAGGTGAGAAAGCATATGTAAGGACATAATTCTGAAGATATAAAAGAGAGCACCTGGGCAGAAGAGATGGCTTAGCAGTTAAGAGCTTGCCTGTGAAGCTTAAGGAACCAGGTTTGAGGCTCGATTCCCCAGGACCCACGTAAGCCAGATGCACAAGGTGGCGCATGCATCTGGAGTTCGTTTGCAGCGGCAGGAGGCCCTGGCACACCCATTCTCTCTCTTTCTGTCGCTCTCAAATAAATAAACAAATAAACAAAAAATAAAAAACAAGAGCATCTAATAACAAAATTGGTTTAAAAAAGAAGACATCAAATTTAGAATTCAAAGGAACATACTAAGTTTATACAGCAGTAGGAAGGTCTCTTGTATAGAGTGAGAAAGAAATAAATACTTCACTATATTAAATAATTCACCAACTATGAAAAGACATTATAGCTTTGTTTACATTTACAGAAGCATATTCTATTATAAAATTCCAATAAATTAATCACAAGAAACTTCTACTTGTCCTTAGAAACAACTTTTTAAACAGATAACACTTAAAAATGGAAGAAATTTCTTCCATAAACAATGATGTTCCAATCAGTGAAGGAACTTAGGGTATTTTCAAGTCTCAGTCTAGCTATATTGTCAGAAATCATTCTGAAATATGGTAAGAAGTTCTTTGGGCATGCAAGATCTTGATTGTCATCACAAGGATCCAACCCAGGTGCTGTAGCTCAAAGGCAGTATATAACCAAGTGGGCATGGTTGAGCTCCATAAAAGTTTATTTGCAAAGCAAGAACAGTCCACATGCTAGTGTTCCAACAGAGGGTCAAAGGTTTCATCTTACCACTTAAAAAGTTACCTAAATCCTTTAGTTTTGTCATCTGTAAGTAGAGTAACAAAACTATTGAACGAGAATATAAATTATATGAAAATGTGCAGCATATTCAATATATTCAACATATGCTGAATTCCTTTTCTTTATTCCTGGCATTATGAGGTTAAGAGCACTCACCTTCCAGAACACCAGAGAGACGGAGAGCAGAGAATAGTAATGATGTAGAAAAGAAGTACAGGCCTTGCAAAGCATTTTGCTAGTTTTCATAAATAAATCTCAAGTTTCAATTATTATCTAACTTCAATTTTTTTCTGAAAACTAGAAGTAAAAACAATTTCTTAGAAATAATTTTCTCAGGTATTTAAGACTACCTCAATTTTAGTATTTTATGTAAAAGAACACAAGTTTAGGTTTAATGTTTTTAAACAGTCTTGAGGAGTTTTAAAATTTACAAATGGGGGGGTTTGGAGAGACGGCTTAGCAGCTGAGGCGTTTGCCTGCAAAGCCAAAGGATCCTGGTTCGATTCTCCAGGACCCACGTAAGCCAGATGCACAAGAGGCAGTATTTGTCTGGAGTTCGTTTGCAGTGGCTGGAGGCGCTGGTGTGCCCATTCTCTCCCTCTCCATCTCAATAAATAAATAAATTATATTAAAAAAAATTACAAATGGGGACTGAAGAGGTGGCTCAGGGGTTAAAGTTGCTAGCTTGCGAAGCCGATGGCCCAGGTTCAATACCCTAGTACCCATATAAAGCTAGATACATAAAGTGGCACATATATCTGGAGTTCATTTGCAGTGGCTAATGGTCTGGAGTGCCCATTCTTCCCTTCCTTTCTTCCCTGTTTGTTCCTCTGCTGGAAAAATAAAAACTTTTTTTTTTTTTTTGGAGAGAGTCAGAGAGAGAGAGAAGGACAGATAAGAATGGGTGCACCACTCAGCTGCTGTGAATGAACTCCAGACGCGCACACCCCCTTTGTGGGCATGTGCGGCATTGCACCCTTGCATCACTTTGTGTCTGGCTAAACATGGGACCTGGAGAATCGAATTGAGCATTCTTAGGCTTAGGAGGCAGGTGCCTTAACCCCTAAGCCATCCCTTCAGACCAAAAATTTTTAAATATTTAAAAAAAAATTACAGGGGGAGGGGGTTGGAGAGATGGTTTAGGGGTTAAGAGAATTGCCTGTAAAGCCTAAGGACCCATGTTCGATTCCCCAGGACCCACATAAGCCAGATGCACAAAGTGGCACATGAATATGGAATTTGTTTGCAGCAGTTAGAGACCCTGGTATGCCCATTCTCTCTCTGTGTTTCTCTCTCTGTCTTTTTTTTCACATTAATAAATAAAATTTAATTATAAAAATATTCCCAATGGAGCTGGAGAGATGGCTTAATGGTTAAGGCACTTGCCTGCAAATCCAAACGACCCAGGTTTGATTCCCCAATATCCCGTAAAGCCAGATCACAAGGTGGTGCATGCATCTGGAGTTTCTTTGCAATGGCTAGAAGCCCTGGTGTGTCCATTCTATCTGCCTCCCCCACCCCCAGAAATAAATAAAAAATATTTAAAAAATCACAAATGGAATAAAATCCCAATGGACACAATAAGGTCCTGGAGGGAGAAGTTGGAGTCTATAGCACACTCTGCATCTGGAATCCACATACCAGTATCTGGCTTATACCTCAGTTCTGGTTACTATCATTCTAGAACAACAGGGAAATCAGAGTGATAGGAGTCTTACAGCTCACAAAAGATTACTGCACAAACAAGAATTGATTAGCTAAACAAAAAATTTCAAACTCACCATCTCTATTAGTTTCCCATTCTACGTTTTCTTCTTCGCTCTCTGGAGTTCTCTCCTTAACAATTTTTATGTCTTCCTTGTCTCTATGTCTGCCTCGTGAAGATTCTTTCTAAAACGTACATATACACATACATGCAGATTACCATTATTTTAAAATTACATGAGATTATCGTAATATACAGCATTTCAGTTTTACTCAGCTTTACTGCCTCAAAGAAGAGGCTTTAAGATGTCATTTATTCACAAGTAGAAGTGAAACATGTTCTAGTGTAGCACCACAATGAAGTCAACAGTCTATTACAATAAAGATTAGTTTGGTAAATGTAAGAAGTCATTCAGATCTTTTCAAAAGATCAATGTAAACCTACTACTTTAAAAAGAACTTGATGATATTCTATTACAAACTAAGTCACTACGTGAAATCACCAGGGGGAAAGGCAGCTTAAGATGGATAAAATACAATGGAAAGTTTAGCTAAATGATCATATACAAAAACCAATTTTATAAGGTTAAACCACTCAAAGTAGACTTTAAAAGTAACTTATCTAATACTTACACACTAAAATAAAAGCTATTTTCCTACATACTAAAAGGGAAATTTATACTCCTTTAATAATTTTAAGTTTAAGATTGTACCTATTTTAATGAAAGCATAATCCTATTTAAAATAGCATGATAATCATTACATTATAGCTAAAAACTAGAGTTTATACCTTATTCCAAGTATAATAGTAGCTTATACACAAAACAACAGTAATTCAATATATAAAATTTAACTGGATATCCTATTTCAAAAGACTCCAAACCACATTTTACTAGGTGGTGTGAGTCAGTGTCATATAACTGTTATTATCTTGCTACAGAAGTTCTCATGTTTATTCATAATCTAAATACTATGAATGACAATTATATTAAGTGTTCAAATCTCTTTCAGAGCATGACTAGTTATAAAATTTGGTTGCCTAGACTATAAATGTTCTTTGAAGTATTTTTTAAAATAATTCACCTATAACTATTTCTAAATTCTACACATTTAGAAGTTATGTTCAAAGTATTCTAAAATGATATAAATGGTTTCTAGTAAGACACAAAAAACTGACAAAAGAAATATTAAAAATATTATATCAGGGTATGAAGAGATGTCAGTGGTTAAAGGTACCTGCTTGCAAAGCCTGACAGCCTGGATTCAATTCCCCAGCACCCAAATAAAACCAAATACACCAAGTGGTACATGCCTTTGGAGCTTGTCTGTAGTGATACAACAGGCCCTGGTGCACCCATAGTCTCTATCCCTCTCTCTTCTCAAATTAAAAAAATATATATTTTAAAAATATTTTAAAAGAGCCAGGCATGGTGGCACATGCCTTTAATCCCAGCACTTGGGAGGCAGAGGTAGGAGGATTTCCATGAGTTCGAGGCCACCCTGAGACTACCTAGTGAATTCCAGGTCAGCCTGAGCTAGAGCAAGACCCTACCTTGAAAAAACAAATATATATATATTAAAAGATTATATGAGAATAAAATCTGCCACTCAGGGTGGTGCATGGGGCTGAGAGGGCATGGCAATCTGCCTGTAATCCCAACCCAAGAGGCACAGAGAAAGCTGCTAGTTAGACTACCTGAACCATGAGTTTGGGCTCAAGTGAGAGACTGCCTCAGTAAACAAAGAGACTTCCTGAGGAAAACATTTAACACCCACCACTGGCCTCACGTACACACACAGGTGCATGCATACACACATAAAAACACACACACACACACACACAGATCTGCCTTGGAAAAAAGGAATGGGCTCTTATCTGTCAAAGGACAGAAGGAAAAAAAAGGAACTTAATTATTTAGTTTGTGGAATACCAATGAAGAGCTATTCTATCATTATTTTAATGAATTGAATGTTCTGTAAACTAAACATACTATAAATTAAACCTACTATATATCCCAATGCATTCTAAAACTATTTTACAGGAAATTACCTATAAATAATTGAATAAGTGCTTTCTAAGGTATCATATAATATTCAACTACTAACTCAAGAGCTTCAGAGCAGTAGTACTCATACAGCAAAATAAATCATCTATCAATTTGTAACATGGATTACTTGTACCACATTTAAAAGCAGAAATGTATTAACATATTTCAGTATTTCCATTAACAACTCATATTTATAGGCAATGAAATTGTCTTTTGAGTTACCTGTGTTTTTCAATATAACTGGCATTGTCCGAGAGATCACATCTAACTTCTTTTATTACATCATAGGATTTGCATTCAGGCTTCAGTATGTGGAATTTCAAGTTAGTAGATAATGTTCATCATAATCTTTCTTCAAATAATAATATAGGGACTTATCCTGATAGCACTTAAGACTTCCGCTCATTTACAATATCTTATTTCTTCATTTTCTCTAATATCCAACTTGCACAGTCATGTAACTCCTTTACCAATGACTTATTTCCCCTTTTTCTCTTCCACTTAAACTTGTAGCACGTTTTTTTTTTTTTAACCTTCCTGCATTTAACAGAATGCCTGTCACCTTCTCTTAATCTAAATATACTGCTTAGAAGTGTAAGCTTCTAACTATTGCATGTTCTAAAATCAGTCATCCTGGAACATGTACATATAGAAATACTAGGTGAAATGACCACAATATTTTAGCCCATACACTTCAGACTAGGTATGTGGTTACAATTGTCTTTTAAATTTCAAAGCGTATTTAAGTAATGCAACAGGACTGAACATACTAATTTTAGTATGTGTTTTAGGAAATCCTAGGAATTCATTAACTGAGTAAAGATGACAATCAGATTACTTCAATGAAGACATTTTGCTGCTAGTAAGCATGTGATTAACTTAACTTAGAAAAATGTTTGCACTGGACACGGTGGCACACACCTTTTATCGGAGCACTTGGGAGGCAGAGTAAGTTCAATGTCACCTGAGAGTACATAGTAAATTCTAGGTCAGTCTGGGCTAGAAGGAAACCCTACCTCAAAAAACCAAAAACAACAATTAAAATAAAATAAAGTAAAATAAAAAGAAAGTGTTTTGTTAATTTCAGAAATACACGGACATTTAAGTTACTTTCAGTCACATTCTCATTTCAGTCTTATTACATTTATGGGTAGATTATATTCACTGTTTTTGGATAGTAAGGAAGCATTACAAAGAATCTGAAATAAAAAGAAATACTGAGGCTAACAGAGTTGAAAACCAGTATTATAAGTATATTAGTAACCAAACAAAATGTTAGAAGCCTTTGCAAGAAATTAAATTCCAACTCCTGCCTGATACAGAAAAAAAAAAATCTTCAATTACACAGTTATAGAAGTCCTCTATTTGAAGAACTTGGCAGGAAAAAATATTAGCTCCTAAGATCTCCAGTGACAGTTCCCTACTGTCATACCCTTTTACTTCCATTTCTAAAGAACTGTAATAATAAAAAAGTGTGGCTTTGATTAGTCACATCTTCCTTTATCTCTTGAGGATTTCTATTGATTAGGACTAGTTCTGACCTCTAGAATTATACAGAGCAGATCCTATATTCTATATGCTAGCCCTTTAAGTATTTGACCATCACTACTAAATCCCTTCAATGTCTTCTTGCATCACATCAAAGGCTAAAGACAATTTATATCATAGACTCATACTTTATGATTCTCACACTTTCATCACTGTCATCTTCTCTGCATTAATGTATCAATAAAACATGACATCCTAGCCAGGTGTGGTAGCACATACCTTTAATCCCAGTGCATGGGAAGAACAGGTAGGAGGATGGCTGTGAGATTGAGGCCAGCCTAAGATTTCCCAGTGAAATTACCTTGGGCTATAGTGAGACCCCACCTCAGGTGGAAAAAAATGCATCCTAAATTAATCTAGCTTGCCAGAAATTCAAAAACTCCACACTGTCAAGATGTGAGTTCTTCCCTAAATTAATCTACAGTTTGAACAAAAATCCCATAATAAACCTAGCAAGTTACTTTTAGGTAGACAAGCTGTTGCTAAAGTTTACATGGAGACCCAGAATAGACAATACAATATTAAAACTGGAAGACTGACACTAGCCAATTTCCAAGAGTTACCATACAAACTATAGTAATCAAAATAGTGGGGTATCAGATGAAATAATAAACACATCAAAGAAACAGAATAAAATACCCAGAAATAGACACTCACAGATAAAGTCAAGTGAACTTTGACAAAGGAACAGAGTCAATTCAATGGAGAAAGGATACTCTTTCAATAAATGGTGCTAGAACAACTGGATATACATATGCAAACGAGGAAAAAAGTAATCACAAATGAAATAACAAAACTAAATGTAAAATGTAAAACTGTAAGAAAATATCTAAGTGATTTAAAACATTTTATGGAAAATATCAAAGAACCAATGTATGGAAATAGCTCATAAGCTTGCTGTTGTAGTGACTTGCTCTTTGCTGGGACAAAGCACTTTGACCAAGAGCAGCTGATGGGATAAAGTTTTTATTTTGGCTTACAGTCTTGAGGGGAAGCTTCATGATGGCAGGAGAAAGAGCATGCCATGAGCAGAGGCTGGACATCACCTCTGCCACAGCAGGTGGAAAACAGCAGCAGGATAATGAGCACACTAGCATTGGCAAACTGGGGCTAATAAGCCTCAAAATCTTCCACCAGTGACACACCTCCTCCAGCAAGGCTGCACATCCCCAAGATGCCACCCCAAGCATTCAGAACACATGAATTTATGGTGGACATATGAGTCAAACAGCGTACTGCCATACATTAGAATATTTTCCTTTCAGTGAAAGATATTATCAAGAGAATGAGAGTGGGAAAAATGTTTGCTCAATGGTTTAGAGAGCTTGCCACTTCAGCACGAGGGCCTCTGGGGCTAGAAATCACTAAGCTCTCCAGAAACCACATCAAAAGCTGGGTGTGGCCACATGTCTGCAAGAGACAGAGACAGGAAAATTGTTGAGGTTTGCTAAATGACAGTAGCTTTGGGTTGAGGAAAGGCTAGACCCTGTCTCAAAGTAATACAAAGATGAGTGACAAGAGGAGGACATCTAAAGTTCCCAAACTCTGCCTCTGCGGACATAAGCATAGGTCACTCATCTCTGCATGCACACAGGCAGGCATACACATCACACACACCACATATACACTCTACACACATGTGAAAAAAAAATCAAGAACAGAAAAACTTGATTTAACAAATATATTTCACCTAAGAAGATATCCAGATGGCAAATAAGCATGTGAAAAGATGTTGAACAAGACAAGTCATTAAGGAACCTGCTGGTAAACCAACTGATACCACCATACAGCTATCATAACACAGACAAAATTCAATACAAAAACATCACAAATGCTGGTGAGCTGTGGAACAATAGGACATCATTAAATGCGGGTGTAGATGAAGGTTGGCACACAGCCCATATGGGAAGCTATTTGCAGGGTTTTTCTGTGTGTGTGTGTGTTTTTTCCAATAAGAAAGAAAAATGGGTGGGTGTGTATGTGTGTGTTTTACCTAAGGCATGGAGAATGCTAGGGAAGTGCTCTAGAATTAAGCTGTATCTTCAGTTCTTTCGCTCCCCTCTCTCTTTATCCTGAGATAGTCTTATAGCCCAGGCTACCTTCTAACTCAGCATGTAGCTGAGAATGACCTTGAACATCATTCTCCTTCACCTACAGAGTCCTGGCATTATGGGTGTGTACTACCATACCAGGTTTCTCCACCGTCTTTTCATATATTTGTTATTTACTTATTTGCATGTGTGTCTAAGTGCATGCATGTGCATGCCAGGGTCTGCTGCCACTGCAAACAAACGCTCCTCTGGCTTTATATGAGTGACTGTGTAATTAAACTTGAGTCCACAGGCTTTGCAAACAAGCATCTCTAACTACTGAGAAATCTCCATAGTCACTTATTTTTTCTGAGATAGAGTCTCACTAAATTGCCCAAGTGGGCCTTGAACTTGCCGTCTTTTAGCTTCAGAGAAATTGGGATTATAAGTCTGTGCCACCATACCTGGCTATAGCAGATCTTTGCTTAAAATCAAAGTAAACAATTGATTTTAACATAATCCAGCCAAAACACAATTTGGTTTTTAACTAAAGAAGCAGAAACTTCAAGTGCATATAAAAATCTGCAAACAGGGACTGGAGAGATGGCTTAGGGGTTATGGCGCCTGCCTAAACCTAAGAACGCTGGTTCCAATCTCCAGTAGTTCCAATCTCCAGGTCCCACGTTTAGCCAGATGCAAAGTGATTCAAGAGCACAACGCTGGATTTCGTTCTCAGCAGCTGAGACACTGCTGGCGCACCCATCTCTGTCTTCCTCTCCCTCTCTCTCTCTGCCTCTCTCTGTGTCTCTCTCCAAAAAAAAAAAATTCTGCAAACAGATATCTACAGAGGCCTGATTACAAACAACCACTATGTCTTCCATTATCAAATGAATATTCTATGGGTGTTGGTTGATAATGTCAACATAGATTTACAGATTGTTACAAATTCACCAATCTGGGGTAAAATACTGACATTTAGGGCCATGCATATGCAGAGAGAGATAATACCTGGAAAATTTCTATACTTCCCATTCAATTTTACTGTGACAAAAAATTGTTATAAGAATTTTTTTTTCATTTTTTTATTTTTCAAGGTAGGGTCTTTTTTTTTTAATAGACAAATTATTTATTTTCCATCTGCCTTTCCTAGCCTGATTCACAGAGTGAGAGCAAGCAGGTGCTTTTCCCCACCCACCATACAAGCACACAACAGATATTTGACATAGTTTGGGTCACAAAGGGGCAAGACGTGAATGGACTCTAGCAGACACATTCCATGTTCAGAGGGGAAGAAACTGAAGCCCAAGGTGTCAACAACAAACATAATGCAAGTGATGTCTCAGCCCAGTGGTGAAGGGTGTAAGGAACCAGCCTGGCATGGCTATAGCCATCTTGATATCTTTGACCTGTGTCTCAGCTTCAATAGAAAAAAGTTAATCATTTAGATAGCCAGCCACACATGTTGTACTGTCTACCGATGCTCAGGTTATTTCTTAACTGATAACAGCCAAGCTAAGAGTTTTGAGGAAAAGGCTTGATGCAATGCAGTTGGCCCTGGCCCTCTTGTGTCTAGTTTAATATAACCTCGTCTTTCTGTCTTAGAATATGGAGAGCCACATGTTTTACTTCTGCCCAACATATCTTTCTGTCTGTAAGTCCCCAGGAAATTGCAGGTTGTGCAGTACTGGATTTGTCTGCCTCCTTCTTCAGTCTCACAGCACCTTCTGTCTTTGGCAGTCAGCTTTCATGGACTGGTGCCAGGTTCTTCAACATAACAGGGTCTCCCTCAAAGCAGATATTTAATATAGTTTGAGGCATCATTAATTTCCTAGCCATCCTGAATGCTCTGTGAAAACTATCTAGAACTTGTTTCTTCACACCTTAGAACCCCGACTGATAAGTGCAGCCTACATTAGGGCAGGTGCATACGCTGCTCCTAAGAGGAAAGCTGCAATGTCCTAAAATTGTGATCCTGCCCAAGGAATGCACATCTATGCCAGCATTCCAGTCAGAATCCCAAGGCAACAGATGGAACTAACAATGTTAGCTTAGACATTGTTTAGAGTAATAATAAAAGTACCTAGAAAATTCTGAAAAAAATGATAATAATGAGAGGGATGAATGCTAACCTTATTTTCTTGTTTTGCTGTGTGTGTATATTTTGATGTAAGTGTGTGCATGCACATGCCATAATACACACGTGTTGGCCAGAGGAGAACTTCGGGTGTTGGTCCTCGCCTTCTATCAAGGTAGGGTCTTGATTTAGCACAGGCTGACCTGGAATCCAAGCGATCCTCCAACCTTCGCCTTCTGAGTGCTAAGATGAAAGGCATGTGCCACCACACCCAGTGCGATTTTTTTATTAAAATATTTTACTTATTTGAGAGAGAGACAAAGAGGCAGTAGCGAAAGAGAATGGGTACGCTAGGACCTCTAGCAACTGCAAACGAACTCCAGATGCATGCATCATCTTGTGTAACTGGCTTTACGTGGGTACTATGGAATCGAAACTGGGTCCTTTGGCTTTGCAGGAAAGTGCTTTAACCATTAAACCATCTTCCAGCCCCCCATTTTTTTTTGTAAAAATTTTTATTTATTTATTTGCAAACAGAGATGAGAGGAAAAAAAAACAAAACAAAGAATGGCCTCTCCAGGGCCTACAGCCACCACAAACAACCTCCAGATGCATGTGGCCACTAATCTGGCTTTATGTGGATACTGGGGAATCGAACTATTAGATCATTAATAAGTTATAACAGGTCACTAAGCTTTGCAGGCAAGCGCCTTAACCACTAAGCGATCTCTCCAGCCCCAGCTAGAATTTTTAAAAGATAAATGAAATTACCTGAACTTCATATCATAAATAAAAGTTATTACAGGTCAAGACTCTGTAATACTACAATCTGAAATTTTAAATACCCCAAATCTGGAACTTTATGACTTAATATGCTACATGTGAAAAATCCCACAACTGTCCTCATCTAACAGGTGCCACTGAAACTATATGTAAAAACCACTGAGTTCATTTACCTTCAGATTTTATACATGCTTTATATGAAACAAATGAATTTCATCTTTAGACAGGGTCCTATCCCCAAGACACATATATGCAAATATTCTTAAATCTGGAAATCCGTCTGAAATTTGAAAACTACCAGTCCCCAGAATTTCAGATAAGGTATATCATATCTACCTAATATAGAGATTTAGGGCTACAGAGATGGTTCAGCAGTTAAAGGTGCTTGCTTGCAAAGTCTGATGACCCAGGTTTGATTCCCTAGTACCCAGGTAAAACCAGATGCACAATGTGGCACATGTGTCTGAAGTTTATATACAGTGGCAGGTGGCCCTGGTGTGTCCATTCTCACTTCCTCTCTCTCAAATAAATAATTTTTTAAAAAACAGAATGTACAGAGATTTAAAGACAGAGAAGATACCATTTATGAGGGGTGGAGGTGAATATGGACACAGCTCACAGAAAAATCACACTAAAAAAGGACAAGATGCCTAACCTAAAATATAAGAGAAAAATAAATTAAAACTATATTGTTATATTATGTTCCTCCTATCTAATTGACAAAAATACAAATCTGACAGTATATGCTAACGAAGCAAAGGAAAACATAGACACTGGCAACAATACAAAGGACTCTCCAAAAAATCATAGTTACTTAACTATATGAGTATTACATTTCTAGTGATGCATTTTCCTACTATGCATTGAAAGACGTAAGTTGTAACAGTCATTCACTACAACTCTACTAGTGGTAGCAATGCTCAAAGAACCTGAATCTAACTAGAAGACTAGTTAATGTACATTTGAACAATGAAATACTATGTAACTGTAAAAGAGCATAAAAGGCTGGGTAGACAGCTCAGTTGGTAAAATGCTTGCTATGCAAGCAGAAGGACCTGAGTTCAGTATCCAGAGCTGATGACTGAGTGATGCTAGCTAGATAGATGATAAAGAGACATGAAGGAATGAACAAACTGGTGTGGTGGCATGTGCTTGTAATTCCAATGCTAGGGAATCAGAAACAAGAGAATCACTGGGGCTTGCTGGCTAGTCAGTCTAGTCTACCTGCTAAGTTTCCAACCAATAAGAAATCTTGCCTCAAAAAAAGTGGATGGCTCCTGAAAACCAGCATTTGAGGTTATTCTCTGCTTCTATATGCACACAAAGCATAAAAAATGCATGTCCACAAAGTATAAGAAATCTCTCTAAATACTCCTATGAAATGATTACCTGGTTACTATCTTAAATAAAATAATCAGAATGAAGTATAAAATTATATTAAAATTAAGACAACTGCCAGATGTGGTGGCACATGCCTTTAATCCCAGCACTCAGGAGGCAAAGGTAGGAAGAACTGCCATGAGTTAGAGGCCATCCTGAGACTACATAGAAAATTCCAGGTCAGCCTGGGCTAGAGCAGGACCCTATCTCAAAAAACTAAAAAAGATTAAGTCTCAAACATAAGACAATTATAAGCACACACATAAATATGTATATACATATGTTTATAAAGATGCATATTTAACATATTCATATTCACACATATATAAAAATAGAAATACAAAAATTATGATAATTGATAGTTGAAATGGATGTCCCCCAATTGATTTAGGAGTTTTATTTAAGTTTGTAACTTAAGTGTCACTATGGGTGGATCCTAGGTCCTGCACTAAGGTGTTTACTACTGGACTGAAAATATACAGAGGGCTTGAGCTCTAACTAGAGTTCATAAAGCTTGCTTGCTTATGTGTTAGCAGTGATTTTTTTCTCTCTCTCTGCATGGACCTGTAAAAGCAGGCCAGCTTCTTTGGCCACTATGGTACTTCCCCTAAATCTGTAAGCTTCAATAAATCCCTTCTTCCCATAACTTGTGCCTGGTTTGGAGGTTCATCCCACACCACAGAACTATCCACCACAGAACTGGTACTAGAAGTGAGGTGTTACTGAGATGAATCTGACAATGTGGATTTTGGTCTTTTGAAACTTGTGTGCTGGAAGAATGGAAAACTTGGTACTTACAACTAAAGGTGCCTTCTGGAGTGGTAAGCCAAATATTATGGACTATTGTGATGAAAGTTTGAGAATGCTAAGTGAAGAGAAAATTGTATTTGGAGGCTTGGCTTATAAACATGGAGGCTTGGCTTATGAACTTTCTAAGGAGAAGGAAAGATAACAAAACTTTTTTTGGAACTAGGCTACTGGCATAAGGGATGGCTGCAGTCTGCTGCCCATGCCCAGAGAGTTAGAGCAAAGTTAAATTCGTAATGGACTGATGTGCTTGGCTAAAGATACAGGACTGAAAAATTCAAGATTTAAATTTGAAAAAATTCAAAAAAGTTTAAAATTTACTGGCATAGAGACTAAAGTTGCTGCTCTCAAAAACATTAACAAGGGGCTGGAGAGATGGCTTCGTGGTTAAGGCGTTTGCCTGCAAAGCCAAAGGATCCCAGTTCAACTCTCCAGGACCCATGTAAGCCAGATACACAAAGTGGCATATGCATCTGGAGTTCATTTGCAGTGGATGGAGGCCCTGGCATGCCCAATCTCTCTCTCTCTCTCTGCCTCTTTCTCTCTCTCAAACAAATAAAATAACAAAAAAACATTAACAAACTTAAGAAAGATGGCCCAACTGCTTTACATTAAAAGAAGGTAGAGGATGGATAACAAAAGACTGAATGATAGAAATGCGAACTCTTTTGTAAGGAGCTAAAAGAAAGGAACTTGGGCTGGAGAGATGGCTCAGGGTTAAGGTGCTTGCCTGCAAGCCAAAGGACCCAGGTTCAATTCCCCACGACCCATGTTAGACAGATACACAAGGCAGTGCATGTATCTCGAGTTCATTTGCACTGGCTGGAAGCTCTGGCATGTTCACGCGCTCTCTCTCTCTCTCTCTCGCCCTTTCTTTCTCATTCTCAAATAAATAAAAATAAAAATATTTTAAAAAATAAAAGAACTTGCTCTTCAAGTCACTGATTTATTTTGTCCCTTAATTTAAAACATGGCTTTGTGTGGGTCTTTACTGTTACCGTTTCCCGGGGCCGTTGGCCACCGACGTCCTGGGTGAGGGAAGGAGGAGTTGGAGGGGGTGGGAAGCAAGGTCCTGGAGCAGCAGGTGAGTGCAACGACGAAGATGATGGGCAATGAATACCCAGGAGACCGTCTGATGGACAGCACTCATTTATTCAAAAGGGGAGTGGATTTATAAACACTTGGGGAAGGTTGAGATGGCACATACAGACTGGCGATCGGATGCAGTTTACAGGCTGTTTTCTAAGTGGCGGAAGAACTAGTAACTTCAAAGCTGAGGGGGAGGAGTTGCGAGAGAAGGGGAATGGCGGAATGCTGTGGGAGAGATGGCAGAAAGGCTACGTGACTTCAGCCACATAAGTGTCTCTTGGGCAGCTAGCCACAAGGTCAGGAACTGTGGGGGGGGGGGGAGTCTGACTTATGGAGTGGTCAGAGCCTTGTGGGACCCAGGGGGAGGGCCTCACCAGTTCTGCCTGGGCAATGACAGGACACACTACAACCTACAACATAGGGAAGGCCAGTCACTGTTGCCAGGGACTCCTGACAATAGGGCCAGCTGCAACCCCACAGCCCTGGCCATGTCCAACAGTTCAGACCAGCCTCCTCACAGCCCCAGCCCCAGCCCATTGTTAGCAATGCCCAACAGCTTTGTCCTACACACCTGGAATTGATTTCAAAAACATAAAAAATGCATGGAGTGTGTCATGAAGTTCCAGGAGCTGCTGCTGAGATGTGACATATAAGCAGAGCATGATGACCCTGATAGGCCAGTGGAGCCATTGGAAGATGGACTGTGGTTTACATGGAGATACAAAGATGTTTTGGATATATCAGGATTGTGCAAGGTACCATGTAGCGCTGTCAGCTTGGGATAAAAGATTTCCCTGGCTATTTAGCCCAGCTGGAGGGGCAGAATTAAAAAAATCCAGAGAATGTCAGTCACTGGATATGATATTGGACTTAATCTACAGATGTTTGATATTTGCTTGATGGTTACTGTGTTTACATGGTTCCAGTCTCTCCTTGCTATGCCTTATAATAGTTAAAATGTTTACTCTGTGCCTTTATATGTTAAAGGTATATAACTTGTTTTGGTTTTATAGGACTCACAACTAAGACTCTTAAATCTCTCAGATAAGATTAGGGAGACCTTTAAAATTGGACTGAATAAAATTTACAATGTAAAATGGTTATTAATCTATTGGGGCCCAGGGACAGAATGTGGTAGTTTAAATGGATATTCCCAAACTGATTCAGGAGTTTTATTCAAGCCTGGAACTTGGTGTCACTGTGGATGGATTCTAGGTCCAGCCCTAAAGTGTTTTTTTTTACTGGGGGTGGATCTAAATTCCAGACTAAAACTATGCAGAGGACTTGAACTCTGCCTTGAGTTCCTAAAGTGTGCTTGCTTGTGTGTTGGTGGTTTTTTTCTCTCTGCAGGAACCTGTAAAAGTGAACCAGTTTCTTCTGCTATTATGGAACTTCCCCTAAATCTACAAACTTCAATAAATCCCTTTCTCCCATAACTTGTGCCTGGTTTGAAAGTTCATCCCAGCAACCTAAAGCTGTCTATTATACAAATAGAGACAACAGGAACAATTAAATAAATGTGGTTACCTATAGAAATCAGGATAAAGCAATCAGGAGATGGAAGCAGAGAAGTTAACTTTACTTATGTGCAAAGAGACAGACAGAAAATGGGCATACCAAGGCCTCCTGCCACTGTATACAAACTCCAGATGCACAAGCCACTTTGTGTATCAGGCTTTATATGGGTATTAGAGAACTGAACCTGGGCCAGCAAATTTTGCATGCAAGTACCTTTAATGGCTAAGCCATCCCTCCAGTCCCAGGAAGCTACACTTTTTAAAATTTAAACTGTTTTGTAGACTTTGAATTTGAAATCACATGAACATTTTACATGAGTAAAGAAATTCCAACACTTAAAATCAGAATGAAATTAATTCAACTATGTATTGATTTGGTGGTTTAACCTAAAAGAAAACTATTTCAAATGAATTAAAACACAGTAACTGGCAATACATATCTGATGGTCAGATTTAACAGGTATATTCCAAATAACATATACCCTAAGAACTATAAGGAAAAGTAACTATTCTCAGTCACCAAAGACCTAGCAGGAAACATTTAATGGGAGGCAGTTTTTTTGTAGCTCAGGGTTTGAAGGTACAATCCTTTATGGTGAGGGGGGCATGATGGCTGCCTGCTCTCAACTAGGTAGACCAAGAAGCCGAGACTAGACAAGGACGCAAGGAAAGCTCTAAACTTCCACCCTAGTGTCCCACTTTCTCCTTCAAGGCTCTCCCTCATAAAGGCTCTACCACCTCCCAAAACAGCACCACCAGCTGGAAATCAAGTGTTCAAACACATGAGCCTATGGGATAAATTTTATATCCAAACTGTAAATGTTATTTGTAATAATAATGTTAGTTACTGGGAGGGGAGCTATTAAATATAATACTAAGATAAAATGTGTAATGTGAACAGGAACTAAAACTATAAGCTTAATATATTATCAATATAAGTAGAAAATCTCAAAGAAACTAAATAAAAGCCCTGAAATTCTAAATGTGAATTATTTGAAAAAAATTATTTGAAAATTTTTGAAGAGAATATGTGTGTGTGTGTGTGTGTGTGTGTGTGTGTGTGTGTATCCATATCCTAAGTATGTTTAGCAAAAGGCCTTAAAAACAATGACTAAACTAATGGTAATAGGCCTCCAAGTACATAGTGGTCCAGAAATATCAGTTAAAGAGAACTAGGACTTTGAACTGATGCCAAGTACTGAGTACAAGATGAACATGTCATGGACCCATTAACAGAAACGAAGGAACCAACAAAGACCACAGATGTGGGTCAAACAAGACTATGGACTATGAAAGAAAACATTTTGCAATACATGTTTCACAAATGACTGGTTTTCAGAACATAAACATTCCTAATTTATAAAAAGACAAAATTATCCTAATTTATGAGAAAAAGATATAAATAAATCCAGATGGTCAATAAACGCTATACAAATACCTATATAGGTATACAAGATAAACAGCTTAGGGCTGGAGAGATGGCTTAGCGGTTAAACGCTTGCCTATGAAGTCTAAGGACCCCGGTTCGAGGCTCGATTCTCCAGGACCCACGTAAGCCAGATGCACAAGGGGATGCATGCATCTGGAGTTTGTTTGCAGTGGCTGGAGGCCCTGACGCACCCATTCTCTCCCTCTCTCTCTACCTAGCTATTTCTGTATCTCTCTCTCTCTCAAATAAATAAATAAAATAAAATATTTTAACAAAAAGATAAACAGCTTAAAAAACATGCAAAAGGAGGCCGCAAGGACGGACACGGTGGTGACCCGACCCCTCGCCCTCTCTCCGAACCCCGTCCCAGGCCGGGACTGGCGAGCGCGAGAGCCAACCCCCACAAATGAGTGGATAATAAAGATGTGGTACATTTACACAATGGAGTTCTACTCAGCAGTAAAGAAAAATGAAATTATGAAATTTGCAGGGAAATGGATGGATCTGGAAAGGATTATACTAAGTGAGGTAACCCAGGCTCAGAAAGCCAAACGTCACATGTTATCTCTCATATGTGGATCCTAGCTACAAATAGACAGACTTGTGTGTGAACTGGAACCAAAAATTGGTGCCAGAAACCAGTAAGCTGGTAAAAGGCTATATAAGGGACGGAGGAAAGGGAAGGACTGAAGTGTATGGTATTGCACATATGTAAGTGGAAGGACTGATTACAAGGAGGGGAATGGCCTAACCAAGGCCATGGGTAGAGAATGCATAAAAGAAGGGCAAGGGGAGGTTCAATCTAATTTCAAAAGATTGTGAATAAGACTTATGTAAAACTACTTTTTTGAATAATGGTACATCTAGAAGCTGTAGACTGTTACTAGAAAATTTTCAGTACCTGGGATGGGATACCTTCCAGTGAGTTGTTGGCCAAGGAGGTCCCGGTAGCCTCCAAAACATTAAAGACTTTTGCCAAAGCCCTTGGTTTTCCCTGAGAAACAGATAGTAAGACCCTATTGCTGAAGACATCTCTTGCCTGAGAGGCAAGGTCACTGAGAAAGCAAGCTGGTGCTGAGCAGAAAACCTTCTCCCTGTAGACCAGCCAACTGAAAGCTGGAAAAAGCTGCACTGCATGCAGAGTATGGGAGACAGAAGTCATCAGCAGTGAAAACAGTGGACGCTGAATATTCAAATTTGGCCAGACAGGCCCAAAGACTGAACAGGTGCAATAGTGGCATGTCTACTCGTGGGGTAACCAACTGCTCTATAATTGGACTAAAGGCCCTCTCTACGGGAGGGAATACATACCTGGTACTGAAAAACTAAGTAAAGTCTATGGTAGGTAAGGTCATAAGCCTTAGGGGTATAAAGCATGCCCTTATCTAAATGTATATACTATTCCCACCAAGCTGCCCGGAAAATACTACACTTAATGCTCATATTCACATATTAATGCTACTCTCACTTCTGGTTAGAGAAGCTTCTCTTTTCAGATGGCGATGACCACTGGGATGATCCAAAAGGCAACATAGTGCTGAGAAGAAGGGATGGAGAAGTGCCCAGCACTGAAACATCTCTGTCACACCCTCCAAGGCTCAGGGATCATTGCGGAAGAGGGGGCGGATAGAATGGAAGAGCCAAAGGAAGGGTACGACTCACTACAATGCAACTGCCCAGACAGAAATTGGCCTTGATATCCATGACCTTGCTGTGTCTAACAATACCTCCGCAAGACCCTCATAGTAGAAGTAAAAGAGGATGACATCATATTAAAAAAAGAGACTAATGGAGAGAGGGAGGGGATATGATGGAGAGTGGAGTTCTAAAGGGGAAGGGGGGAGGGGAGGGAAAAATACGCACCTTTGGTATGTAAGTATGTTTTGTTGTCAATAAATATTTTAAAAAAAAAAAAACATGCAAAAAGGTGTTCAACATCTATCATCAACAAATTCAAATTATAATCCTTATACACCTACAGAATAACAGTATCAACATGTTGGAAAGAACATAAAGAAAAATTCATTTTCTGTGGGTGGAAATATAAAATTAACAATCACTCTGAAAAACTGTTTATAAGTTTCCTATAAAATTATCCATATCTTATGATCCAGCAATTCTACTCCTTAGTGTTTACCAAAAGACAACATATACCCATATGAAGACTAATACACTTGTAAGTTTTATTCATAATAGCTGAAAGCTAGAAATAATCTAAATGTCAATTAACTGGTGAATATACAAATTCTGATATATCTCAGAATACTGATCAGGAAACAAAAGAACACATTACTGGTATATATAACAATGTAGCTGAAATTCAAAAGATTATGCTGAGAGAATCAAGACACCAGAATATACATGAAACCGATAAAGTAAGAGATCTGAAGCTGTCAAGAGTGGATTTGGGGGCTGGGGATGTACTTTGGTTGGCAAAGTGCTTGCCTAGGAAGCATGAATCCCTGGGCTAGATCCCCAACACCACATAATCCAGGCACGGTGAGACATATCCTGTAATCCAAGCATTTGGGAGGTACAGACAGGAGCTCAAGGTCATCCACAGCTATATAGAGTTCAAACCCAGCCTGAGCTAGAAAAGATCCTGCCTCTGAAAGAGGGAGGGAGGGAAGAAGAAAGAGAAAGAGAGAGGGAAGAAAGAGGAAAAACTGTGAGTTTGAGGCTAAACAAAAGAGCATAAAGATATATTTTGAATTGATCCAAATGTTTGTATCTTGACTGTAGTTGTGTGCACATCTGTCAAGAATCAGACTGTACACTTAGAATGGGCACATTTTATTGTTTGTAGGTTGTACCTCAATCAATTAAGTTTTTAAGAACTCAGTATCTAATATAAAAATTCCTGTAAGACAAGAAAAGGACACTGGGGATTGGAAAAAGAAAATAGTAGTAATGGATTATAGTTGAAGACATCACTTAAGAATTCAGGTAGCTTAATATACAAGTATATAGTTACTAGACATATTTAAACATACAAGCCAACATACATACTCCTTTTGTGTTCTGTTAGCTGAGACATCCTAATAAAACATAGGTTTCCCAATACAAGAAATGGGTGTTTCCTGCCAAGGGAAACCAAGCAGGTTTTTATAAGAAAGAAAATTTTATATCCACAATTAAAATTCACCATAATTATTCCCATACTATACATTATGAAATTTCTATCAGGTCATATGTATGTCTACTTGCACTCTTGGGCCTATGTTTCTATTCTCAATCTTTTCCTTTTAAGTTGACAAACAGTAATTTAGTGTTTTTACCCCTAGCAACCAGCTTTTCAAGCCATTAACACCTTGGCGACTTTCTGCTATTCTCATTTTACACTTACACTATGTTTTATTATTTCCAAAGAATTTTTACATGTACTTTCTCACTTGGTTCTTACCATAACCTATACTCAAACAGGTACCTTCATCTTACAGATTAAAAAATTAGGGTCAAAAAAACTAATTAAGGATATAGTTAGTAACAGTATTAAAGCCTTCTATCTTACAATCTTCCAATGTATGAGTCCTACTTACTATGGCAGCTATAGGACTGTCCCCTTCCTTGGGCAGGGACTTTTTTTTTCTCCTGTAGCCATAAATATTAAGATATAGAAAAGAAAAGAACAAAATAGGGGGATAGGGAAGGTATGGGGAGAGAGCTGGGTATTAGACTGAATAACAGAACTATTTTATGTGCACTCTAGAAGGAACCATTCCCAGAAACAGTGCTTCATACTAGAAATTCACAATGACAGGACCTGGCAATTAAGAATAGGAAAAAAACCTATTGTAATGTGCAAAGTCAAAATAAATGGCAGGCTATGAGGCATCTGTAATTGGCTGGAAGTTAGTTAACTACTTGGAGATCTCGCCACAGACTAAGATCTGAAAATGTAATCGGAATAATAGTTACATTAAATTGATCCATGACAATATCAAATCTAAAACAGATTCTGTATTTGAAGGTAAGCTATCAAGTTGGAAGTAGGAAAACAAAGCCACTGACAAAAATACTGGGTAAGGGAAATAAAATGTTATTTTTAAGTCAAAAAGAAAAAAGTCTCAAGATGATTTATTACAGAAACCAGAAATGGTCATAGAAATAACAGATTAAGAAAAAGTATTAAACCAGTTGAACTAATTAACACTAGAAATTAACAGCATCACTGAGCATGGTGGCACATACCAGTAATCCGAGCATTTGGGAAGTTGAGGACAAGCAGGATTGTGAGTTCAAAGTCAGCCTTGGCTACATAATCAGACCCTGTCTCAAAAACAAAAACAAAGCCAGGCATGGTAGTGCATACCCTTAATCCTAGCACTTCTGAGGCAGAGGCAGGAGAACTGCTGTGAGTTCGAGACCATGCTGACACTACATAGGGAATTCCAGGTCAGACTGAACTACAGGGATACCCTACCTTGAAAAACCAAAACCAACCAAACAAACAAACAAAAAAATCCACCACCAAAACAACTACAACATAAAAGCTACTTTGAAAATTTTTATGTCTACTTTACCAAAGTTTAAAAACTGAAGGAAAAAAATTCAATTCATAAAAATAGCCAGGTGTGGTGGCACATGCCTTTAAGCCCAGCACTCAGGAGTCAGAGGTGGGAGGATAACTGTGAGTTCATGAGTTTGAGGCCACCCTAAGACTACATAGTGAGTTCCAGGTCAGCCTGAGCTAGAGTGAAATCCTACCTTGAAAAACCAATAAATAAATAATTTAATTAATTAATAATGATGATGTTAAAAAAAACCATGAAGGTACCAAAAACAACTGGAAATCTGAGGTAAGAAAACACACATGACCATAAAACTAGATGTGATTTATTATCAATGCAACCAGAAGAGAAATATAACTTACAATATAATGTACTTCTTCATAAGGGAAAATATGTGTGTTAGGAATGGAAATCTTTCCTAACCTAATTATTTTTAAGAAATTTATCATACTTGTGTTTGTAACTTCATGAGGTTTAATGTATCATAGCAGTCAATTCTTAAAATTGTACACACCAGTTTTTTAAAAATTTATGTATGTATGTATGTATGTATGTATGTATGTATGTATGTATGTGAAAGAGTGAGAGAGAGAGAATGAGCGCACCAGGGCCTCCAGTCACTGCAAATGAACTCCAGACACATGCACCTCCTTGTGCATCTGGCTTGCGTGGGAATCAATCTGGGGTCCTTTAGCTTTGCAGGCAAATGCCTTAACTGCTAAGCCATCTTCTCTAGCCCTACACACCATTTTTTAGAGGATATTCACCTTGTGTAATTAATTATCACTACAATCAATTTTTCTTTTCATAGTAGGGCTGAACTGGAATTCACTATGTAGTCTCCAGGTGGCCTCAAACTCCTACCTCTGCCTCCCAAGTGCTGGGATTAAATGCATGCACCACCACTAACCGGCATATAATTTTTATCTCTCCAAAGAGAAACCCCATACCTTTTAGCAGTCAACTGTCTCAATGCCCAACTGAGCATGGCTTTAGACGATCATGAATGTGCTTTCTATAAATCTGTCTATACTGTATATTTCATGTAAGTGCAATCATAAAATAGATCATCTTTTGTGACTAGCTTCTTTCACTCAGTTTTCAAAGTTGCTAATAACATTTGTGTACAAATTTTTGTGTGGATACATGCTTTCATTTCTGGTAGGTTTATCCTGGGGAGTAGAACTGCAGAACTGTATCGTAACTCTGTGTTTAGTTAAACTCTATGTTCAAACGGTTGCTGAATGAATAAACACAATGCAGTCTATCAATGTAGTATAGTATTTGGCAAAAACAAGGGACAAAACTGATGCATCCTGAAGACTTTCATGAGCCTTGAAAACTATGAAAGAAGTTGGTCAACAAGGATGACATACTCTGACTCCATTTAACACAAAACACGCAGGACAGACTGTTCTAAGAAGATACCCATTTTCACTTTTTTTTTTAATTGGTTTTTCGAGGTAGCTCAGGCTGACCTGAAATTCACTATGTAGTCTCAGGGTGGCCTCAAACTCATAGCAATCCTCCTACCTCTGCCTCCCAAGTGCTGGGATTAAAGGCGTGCGCCACCATGACCGGCTCCACATTTTTCTTTTTAAGGGAGGGTAAAGTATGTAGGGTTCACAAATGTTCTATTTTACATGCCACTTCAACTTTTCTTGGAAGCAAAATAGGCTGGCTGGCTGAATTCTGAAAACTTTAGGATATATTTCGATATTCATGATGCCCAGAAAGGTACAAAATTGTGAAGTTTAGCTTGAACTCTGCCAGTCAATTCCTTTCATTTTTAACTACCCAGAAGAACTTAAAAGTCTACCTGAAGAATTTCCCCCTTTACATTACATTATCCACAAAGAACATTAAAGCACCAAATTATACACCTAATATATATATATATTTAGCATACAAGTCAATATTTTAGCCCAAAACTTAAAGAATTAATCATTACTGAAATGTAATTGGGTTTTATGAACTTCACTCCTACCCTAACAGGTGAGGATGACTCCTCTGTATTTCGTTTCTGGGACTCAGTATCCACATCTTGGCGCTTGTTCTTCATTCTTTCTCTGAGGTCACCTGTAGGTCTTTCTGGTGACCTTTGAAATAAAACACAGAACACAACAAAAGTATACATGCATAACATTTGTAAGATTTTATAGAAATAACCTCATAAATCTCTCTATATATATGTGTGTGTGTGTGTGTGTGTGTGTGTGTGTCTCCAAAATATCTAAAAAATAATTTGCTTTAGCTTAAATATTAATATGTAAAAAAAGAGCAACATTTACAAATTTTCTCTTGTTGGGGTTAAAGTTGAACTTTTAATCCACTCTGTGCTTGCCTTACTGACATGGTACTTATTTCTAGCAGTAGATACTCATCATTAATATATGCTATTTTCTATACATTCTGTTCTGTTCTAAGCTGACTTGTTAGTTGTAGGTCTAGCCAGGCAGCACCTTGCCAAGTATAACTTCTTGCTGTCTTTTCTTTGGATGGAATAAATCCAATACTCTCATATATAAACTCCTTTGATGATCAGCTTTTAAAAAACCACCCCCAGATGTACTCTCTTGAGTTCCTTCATTAACTACTACGTGACAACGTTGTATTATAACCTTGATAAGTAAACAGATATACTTTCCCTAATAAAAGACAAGTTCCTCTTTCAGCTGAGAATCTCTAGTAAGAGTTCATCCTGTGAGGCTGCTCAGTTATAAAGTCTGCCTGAGATTGTGTTTTTGCCACCTTGTCTGACAGTCTCAGAAAAACAATCAAACTGTATATGCTAAAATTCCGGAGTAGCAAATAGGAGTGAGATGAATGAGAAACAATATGCAAATGAAGAAAATTTAATATGTAATTAACAGCTTGACTTACTTTCTGATTAAGCACATAAATATATTAATCATATTTGGAAGTGAAAGAGAAGAAAATATTTTAAGATATAAGGTAACAAAATTATTCTTACAATAACAGCATTATCATCTACATATGTATGTGGTTAGAAACAACATGAATGAAAAAATATTTCAAGCACCTTAAAGATGAAAATTAATAATTTTGTGCTAATTCTGATAACTTTTCCTAAAATTTAAGTCATTTCAGAATAAAATCAGCTAATAGATTAAAAGCAAAATTTCTGAACAGTGATTTCATATTCTACTATAGATATTCACATCCCCCCTCAGTACAGAGAACTGAACCCGGACTTCATGCATACAAGACAGGCATTCTACAACTAACTTATATCTCCAGCCCTCTTTTTCCTTTTAATTTTGAAATATGGTCTCACTAAGTTGCCCAGGCTGGCTTTGAACTTGTGATTATCCTGCCTCAACCTCTAGGCACCCATGACTACATCCCAACTACAATGGAAGGAATATTACACATATTTACATTCAACTGTGGCAAAGTTTGATAATTTATACTAGAAATTTTATAGTTTATGGCTACACAATTACCATAGCACTGTGACTTAGAGAAAAAAGAAGACCAGAAAACTGGGATACCTTTGAAAATGGTTACTACAGCACTTTTTCAAGAGGGCAACAGGAAGTAAAGAATTTTCTGTGCCTCTCTGACTAACAAAAACTAGTATGCAAACACATAGAGCAAAACAACCAATTATTCACATTGCTTTCAGGTATATAATGACCAGGAAGTTAGCTAATGTTCTGGCTTTGTATTTTCAATTCTATTATTCTTCAAAATACCTCCAAAACACACACACACACACATCCAATAAAAAAAAAAACTATAATTTGCTAATGTTCATATTTTCTATTGGTGCTATAGCCAAAACAATCAGCAAACACAATTTTAGTGCTATGTAAATTATTAGTTATTTACCAATCAAGATTAATTTTATTGACAATAATATGTTACCTCTTTTAAAACCATTGCAAATCAGAAGGGAACACAAAGAAGTCCTTAAAAAAGGTTTTTAGTAAGCAAACTCAATTTAGTCAAGCATCTATTAAAAGTAAAATGATGTTCTAAATAGGAAATGTTTATCCACATAAACACATTTTTCATTTACATTAACATGTTGTGTTATGGGGACTTGGCAAGTAAATTTTAACCAACAGAAGTTGTGCAAGATTTGAATAAAACACCTTTAAAAAACTAAAATTATTCTATTGAATTTTAATGTATTAAGAGTTAATAGCCTAAACTCACACCCACCCACACACACACACACACAAAATTCTAACACCATGGAATTCTGCTGCCTGAAGCAGTAATTTAATATATAATTGGAGATGGATATACACCATGCACATAGTGCAGAAATGTCTATTGCCCAAGAATGTGAATGTTAATTTTAAAGCTAATGCTTTATTAATCTTAAAAGAAATAGCCAGGTGTGGTGGCACATGCCTTTAATCCCAGCACTGGGGAGGCAGAGGTAGGAGGCCTGCCGTGAGGTCAAGGCCATCCTGAGACTACACAGTGAATTCCAGGTCAGCCTGAGCCAGAGTGAGACTCTAACTTGGAAAAAAAAAACTACTACACAACAGAAAGATCCTACCAAATACATTGTTGACATTGTTGTAGTTCCAACTCTTTAAAAATGTATTCTATTTATTTATTTGAGAGAGAAATGCAGATATATAGAGAATGGGAATGCCAGGGTCTCTACCCATTGCAAAAAGACTCCAGATGCACGCACCACCTAGTGCACTTGGCTTTACATGGGTACTGGGGAATTGAACCTGAGTCCTTTAGGCTTTGCAGACATGTGCCTTAACTGCCAAGCCATCCCTCCAGCCCCTTATTTTTACACTAAATTACAAAGCTATTTTTGAATAATATGCAAAAAAAAAAAAAAAAACCCTCCAAGTCCTCAGTTTACCTTCGGTAACTGCTGCTGTAACCTTTACCACGTGGTGAAGGGCCATGCACAAATCTACACGTGTTTCCATAGAGGCAGGTGCCAGTCTTCAGCCAGTTACGGCACTGAGTCTAAGAAAAAAGACATTACTATGTCTTTATTTCTGGAGAAAAATATGCTATTGGGACAAATCAATTGAAACGCTACCAAAATTCCCACTAAGCTATGTTATTCCTCTAATAATAATAAGAAACATCAAGGCCGGGTGTGGTGGCAGACGCCTTTAATCCCAGCACTCAGGAGGCAGAGGTAGGAGGTTTACCATGAGTTCAACCACCTGAGACTACAGAGTGTGAATTCCAGGTCAGCATGGACTAGAGTGAGACCCTACCTCGAGAAGAGGAGAGGGGGGGAGTGGAGGAGTGGTGGTGGAGGGGAGTGGAGGGGAGTGGAGTGGTGGAGGGGGTGTGAGGGGTGGGGGGGAGGGGGGGAGGGGGAGGAGGGGGGGAGAGGAGAGAGAGAGGGAGGGAGAGGAGGGGAGGGGAGGGAGAGGGGGGGGAGGGGGAGAGGGGAGGGGGGAGAGGGGAGGAGGGGGGGGGGGGAGGGGGAGGGGGGAGAGAGGGGAGAGGGGAGGAGAGGAGAGGAGAGGAGAGGGAGGAGAGGAGAGGAGAGGAGAGGAGAGGAGAGGAGAGGGAGGAGAGGAGAGGAGAGGAGAGGAGAGGAGAGGAGAGAGGAGGAGAGGAGAGAGGAGAGGAGAGGAGAGGAGAAAGAGAGAGAGAAGAGAAGAGAAGAGAAGAGAAGAGAAGAGAAGAGAAGAGAAGAGAAGAGAAGAGAAGAGAAGAGAAGAGAAGAGAAGCATCAGAAAACAAGAAAAAAAAATCCATAAACCTTCCCATCATTTTTATCCATTTTTTATTTTATTTATTTCATTTCATTTTATTTATGAAAGAGAGGGAGAGAGAATGAAAGGGCACACCAGGACCACTGCAAACTGAACTCCAGACACATGTGCCTCTTTGTGTATCTGGTTTTATGTGGGTACTGGGAAACAGAGCCTAGGTCCTTGGGCTTTGCAGGCAAGTGCTTAACTGCTAAGCCATCTCTCCAGCCCTTTTTCCATTTTTGTAAGATATATTTAACAAAATTTGCTAAACCAACATGCCTACAATAAAACTTACTTACCTTTATAACAGCAATCATTATTCTAGTAACAGTATTTTTGGGTTTTTTTTGGCAGTGCAGGGAACTGGACCAGTGTCCTTATACTGCTGGACAGACTGTGTCACTGAGCCACCACCTCCATTGCCAGTCCTGAGACCACACTGGTACAACTCACCTCCGTTGTACTGCCAGTGCTGGGTCCAAGCCTCTCAAATACGCTAGGTCTTCTGGATGTGCTTTCAGAGATGGTCTTGGTATTTTCCACCGTGACCTTCCTCCTAATTTTTGACATTTTGAACTACTTAAACCGAAAAAGAGAGAGTCAAAACTGTAAAAATCTTTAGTTTTAAATAACCAAACATATAATTTACAAATAGGTGGAGCTGTAGATAAAAGAGTGTAAAATTACAATTTTTTCCCAGGGAGGGAAGAAAGGCACAGAAAAGTTTTTGTAGGTAAAACATAGAAACAACTTTACAAGTAAATATGTAAGAATTCTGAATTATCCCTACTCTGTATAGTCAATATGCTACTTCGCAACATGATTAGGTTATCAGGTATTTATAAAAACTATTTTGAACATTAGTAACCCTATCCTTTTAGGAAAAATTGTTAAATAACAGCTGATTAAGTGAAAAAGATACCTATGTCAAAGAAAATGGGGGAAATAAAGCAAGTGGAATTTTAATTGATAGAAACTATCAATATAGTTTTGGTGACAATGGAAGTTATTCTTTAAGCCTGGTGTGGTAGTGCATGCCTTTAATCCCAGCACTCGGGAGGCAGAGGTAGCAGGATCACCATGAGTTCAAGGCCACCCTGAGACTATGTAGTGAATTCCAGGTTAGCCTGGGCTAGAGCAAAACCCTACCTTGAAAAAAAAAAAAAGAAGAAGTTATTCAAAACTTAGTATGCAAAAACCTGGGTATGATGGTGCCCACCTACAATCCCCAATACTTAGGAGACTGATGTTGGAGGCCATCCTGATCTACCAAAAAAAAAAAAAAAAAAAAAAAAAAACCTGTTTCAAAGAAAACCACTGAAACCTCCAAAATCAAAAAAAATCATGAAAAGTGAATGCTATTTAATTTTGTTTTACATCATGTTTACAAATTAGTTCCCCTAAATAAACAGGCTATAGAACTAGAAAAAGCCAAGATTCTATAATCTGCTACAGTGACATATAAGTCCAAGGTGCTAAAACTAACAGGATATTATTGGAAGACAAATTAATACATATATGTATTTTTAAAATATTAAAAACTAAGATTATAATAGAAAGCTAATCCAACTATGTAAGTAGGTTATTCAATTAAAAATGAAAATTCCAAGAATGGTAGGTTAGAAAACAATATTAAATCTAGACCAAGTAATAACTGATTGTACATCAATTATGGGAAGTAGGTAGAAATTGCCTAACAAGAAAAAGCAAAAGTAAATTATACAACACTTTATATTACCTAAGTATTAGCAGAAATCTTATTGTCGAAAAGTATTAGACTGGGCCATGTCTGCTACAAACGTACATGTTCCATTTGCCTTAGAACTAGCGTGTAGTTTGTTGGTTGGTTTCTTTACAGGATGTGGTAGTTTGAATGGATAGCCCCCAATAGATTTTAATTGTTATTAACATTTGTAATTTAGATCTATAGCCACCTGGCTGGAGGAAGTGTCACTGGGTGGATAATAGGGTTAAGCTTTAAGGTGTGGTGATGGATTTGGAATTTCAGTCTAAAGACCTTGCTTGGAATTCCCAAGTGTGTTGTGTAGTGTGGGTTTTGGCATGTGGCTCTTCTGTCTCTTTGCTTGGACCTATTAAAACAGGCAAACTTCTTCCACCATTATGAAACTTCCCCTCTATCTTCAATAAATCACTTCCTCCATAACTGTGGCTGATTCAAAAGTTCATCTCAATGGCCTAAAGCTGTCTGCCACACAGGGCCTCATGTAACAGGCCAGGCTGTTCTAGAATTCTGAGTTACTGAAAATGACCCTAAAGTTCTGATCCTCTTACTTGTACCTCCAGAGTGCTAGGAATACAGGCATACATTCCACATCTGTTTTTCTTTTTCTCTTGTAAGAGAGAAGAGAGAGAAGCAGTGTGCCAGGGCCTCTAGCCACTGCAAATGAATTCCAGACACATGTGCCACCTTGTGCATCTGGCTTACATGGGACCTGGAGAATCAAACCTGACTCCTTAGGCTTTGCAGGCAAGTTCCTTAACTGCTAAGCCATCTCTTCAGCCCTGTTTTTCTTTTTCTTTTTAGTAAGGTGCCTGATTGAACTTTAGGCTTCATGCACGTTCAGCAAGCACTCTACCAAATGAAATGTATTTTCAGCCCTGGAACTAGTCTTTGTAATAATTACAAATACTCTTTAAGATGGCACACACCTTTAATCCCAGCACTTGGGAGGCAGAGGTAGGAGGACTGCTGTGAGTTTGAGGCCACCCTAAGATTACACAGTGAATTTCAGGTCAGCCTGAGCTAGAGTGAAACCCTACCTCGAAAAAACAAAACAAAACACAACAACAACAAAAAAGCACCATCAAATATGCTAGTACACACCTGTGCCCTTGGGAGGATGAGGAAAGAGGACTGCTCCAGGTTTGAGGCCAGCCTGGGCTACATGGGAATTCAAGACCAGTATGAGATATAATGAAACAGTGTTTCAAAACAAAACAGTATGAAACAAATCAAAAGTCATGGCGATATCAAATCAAGGCCAAAAAAAATAATAATAACAACAACAACTACTACTGTTAACAATGCTTGGTTTAATTGGTCCTTAGACTACATTCTGAAAGATTCAAAAACTGGGGACAATATGAGAATGAATCAAGAAAAAAATATAAAGTGATACAATATGGTAGTTTTAAATTGGAAATTTTGTATTATTTTTACTCTGATATAAAATGTAGCTATTGTTTTAATACAATAGCAATTATAGTGACTCAAAGAAATTAAGAGAATAACTTTGAAGTCATTATATATTTTTAAACTTAGTGTAGAATGCCACATAAATGAACAAGAATTTGCTACAATGTAAAACCACTACGTACCAACTGTTCTCTGAGTAGGGAAAACAAGTACGACAAAGCTACATGTTAGTTTGGATAGAAAGCAATCTTACTAATTTTTCTTGAACTCATTCTCTGCTCAAATATGAACTTACAGGGGAAATAGTAACAAATTCCGTATGTTCATCTGATTTGGTGAACATGAAAAAACTGAAAACTGACAAAAGCAATGCTAAGAAAGATCTAGAAAATGTAGAACTTTGATTAACTGAAGACATCCGCAATTTACAGCATACCCATAGAGAATTCAGTAAGAGACAAATATACATAAAATATATAGAAAGATTGAAGGACAAAAATACATCTTAAAGATCCATTATAGATTACTAAAAATCAATACATGGATGTACATTATAACCCTCAACCACTCAAATTTAAAACATTTAATTACTGACTGGGTCCTAAAATTTCCTTAGCTACACAGAACTTGAAAAAAACCCGAAAATCTCCTTTGCCTCATAAGACTTCTCATCCCACCATAGTGCTTCAAGAAAACTAACTCTAACCTTAACCTTTTCCCTCCACTATCAATGACAATGGAACTGTCGGATTTGTTGCTTCCCTCCTACATGTCTGCTTCCCAGTTTGTGAGCTCATGCCATGACATGACATCCTCACAAGAGGCCCAAAGCAAAGGAGCCAATTTTGAACCTGAATCTCTAAAACCATGAGCCAAAACAAACTTTCTTTTCTTCATAAGTGCCCTGTCTCAAGAATTTCCTTATAGTAACAGTTAACTAATACACATCCAAAAACTTCTATTAACAGTTGACAATGTTACCCTCAATACCAGTACCAAAACATCCATGATTACATACATGCCTTATGTTTGCATATAGCATATAACTTTTATTTTTATTTTTGAAGAGAGACACAGAGAGAAACAGATAGAGAGGGAGAGGAAGACAGATAGAGATGGGCGTGCCAGCAGTCTCTCAGCTGCTGTGAACAAAATCCAGATGTGTGTGCCCCCTTGTGGGCAAGTGCGGCATTTCGCTCTTGCATCACTTTGCATCTGGCTAAACGTGGGACCTGGAGATTGGAACCGCTGGAGATTGGAACCAGCGTTCTTAGGCTTAGCAGGCAGGCGCCTTAACCGCTAAGCCATCTCTCCAGCCCACCATATAACTTTTTAAATCCCACTTGCCTGAATACACATAAATGTGTGTGTATATATATATATATATATATATATATATATATATATATATATATATATGCCAAAAACATTTTTCCTTTACTAACTTAAAGCCATGTAATCCAGTGATGTGACGGTTTAAAGTTTTCAATCCATTTAGGCCCACACAGGAAGATAAATAACACAAAAGAACATTTGATTAAAAGGAAAAAATCTTTAATGAGACATAAATGGATCCAAGTATATGAAAAAAATTAGACACAAAATTAATTGTAAATGTTGAAGTCTTTCCCATCACAGAGACTAAAAACTGAGGTCACATCAGTAGCATGCCAGTATATTTGCACTGCTTTGAAGCTGTTCATCCATTTTTGCTTTCAAATTATTCACTGGTTTAAGATGCCATCACACTTTCCACCCACATTGTCAAGTTTTCCCAAATAAAAGCATCATCAAAGCCAAGTAATAAAGGGTAAAGGTTAGTCATTTTCCTATATATATTCTCCATCTGCAGAGTAAATAAGTTGTCTGGAGCTTCTGTAACTTCTCAATTAAAAAAAGAAAAACTTCAGATATTAACTTTTGACCTATTAAAACATAGCAAAATGGGGCTGGAGAGAGGGCTTAGTGGTTAAGGCACTTGCCTGGAAAGCCAAAGGACCTAGGTTCGATTCCCCAGGACCCACGTTAAGCAAGATGAGCAAGATGGCGCATGTGTTTGGAGTTCCTTGCAGTGGCTGGATGCACTGGCATGCCCATTCTCTCTCTCTCTCTCCCCTTCTCCCTCCTTCTGTCTGACTCTGTCTCTCTCAAATAAATAATAAAATATTAAAAAAAAAAACATAGCAAAAGAATCTCAAAACTGGGAACCACTTAACTGCTCCAGTAATGCTATCACAATATACTCAGTGTCCCCACACTACAAAAGTAGCTGAGAAAGGAGACATGTGGTGCCTGTTTTTGTGTAAGCATTCCTCAGGTTTAACTGCTAATATCTTATCAACAAATATATATTGGTTGAAAATCCTTTATCCTAAATGCTGGGGACCAGGTGTATTTTGGATCTGATTTTGGAAAATTTTTTAAAAATATACACATACATATGTGTGTGCATGCATGTGCAGACATGTGTGCTATCTTGAGGATGAGAGGTAAGTTTAAGCACAAAACTCATTATAGTTCACATAAAACTTATATGCATATCCTGAAGATAATTTTTTTTTTTCATCTCAAAGAGAATACAAGTTTATTCTTAACTCAGATCTGAAGGACCATAGACTGAGGACAGGATTCAGGTTGACCCAATGAAGATTATTTCATACAATATTTTTAGTGTGTCTATGATGACTTCCATTACATATAGTCAGAAATAAAATTTTTCACTTGTGGTGTCAGATAAGTACTGAAAGTTTTTAGATATTGGACCATTTCAGATTTTCAGATTAGGAATGCTCAGTCTGCATGGGTTCTGGTAACATCAATGAACACATAAACCTTTGTATAGAGGGAGAGAAGCTTTTAGAGAGAAGGTTTCATAATGTAGCCCAGGCTGATCTGAAACCTACTATGTACCATGGATGACCTCAAAAGTTAAATCTTCCTGCCTCAGCCTTCAAAAAGTACTAGGATTACAAGCATGTGCCACCAAGCTCGGCTCATAAATTATTTTAATCTTAATGAGTGGCAGCCTATTAGGAAATTCTCAAATAAGTGATCAAAACTCAAAATAAGTGATCATAAATGTACTAACTAGTAGAAGGGTATCTCCATCTTGAATCTCTAAGATTAAAAGAAGTCTTATTTCTTAAAATATGTGGTCTCTTTATACTTCATATTCATAAAAGAAACAATAGCCAGGTTTATTTCGAAGCACAATTTGTAAGATGTTCTAAAAAGAGAACTTATTAAGCCACCTCCCAGGTTGTATGTATGTAGACTTAATATTGAAACAATTAAAAGTAAATTCCAAATACAATTAACAGAACTAAGCTGACTACACAGGTTTTATTAGCAAGGTAATATTGTAGCACAGTGCAAAAAAATAATTAGTTAAAGAAACTGTGTACTCAAAGAACATCCCATGTTGATGGCTACTATAAAGTGAGCAGCACCACAGTATACAAAACTACCAGGAAAATCAAGGACACTACATTTCCACACCAGTTCATGTTTCAGCTGCAACTAAATCTCGGCACCTCTACATAAGGTAGGGAAATGAAGAAGTAGGTAAGATTAATACCTACTGAAAACCAATTTTCTAAATTGATGCCAGTTAAACAATTTTGCTTTCTATATGTAAATGTCATTGCATATTTAACACATAACTTAATAAAGTGTACATAAGTTAAACTACATCGTGCATTTTAAATTTATATTATAGATATGAAAATAGGACACCTTTTTATGTATCAAAATATGCACTCAGGGCTGGGTGTGGTGGCACACACCTTTATTCCAAGCACTCTGGAGGTAGAAGTAGGAGGATCGCTGTGAGTTCAAGACCAACCTGGGGATTACAGAGTGAGTTCCAGGTCAGTCTGGTCTAGAGTAAGACTCTACCTCAAAAAATATATATATATATATATATATATATATATATATATATATAATGTAACCTTCAATAAGTAAGTCAATGAAAGGCATACAATTGGCCCTCCTTATTTGTGAGTTCTGTAGCCATGAATTGAAAGTATTCCGAAGAAAACTGTACTGAGCATGTAAAAATGTTTGTTTCCATTATTCCTAAATAATATAGTATGAAATTACTTATATAGTATTTACATTCATTCTAAGTATACAGATGATTGATGTTATTATGTAAATTATATCTCAATACATCATTTTAGAGAAGGGAAGAGTTTACACATTTTGGCATTGGAACCATCCTTTATTAGGGATAATGAGGGTCAATTTTATGTTTGATACAACTGGATCTAAATGCACACAGTGAAACGCTTAAGTTTCAGAGTTTGACTCTTTTCACAGACACAAACTGCTAAATGTTCACATCAATTTTCTTGGTCTCTTGTTGAAACTGTCATCTGATACAATCTAAGTAAGAAATTGGAAGTTATTAGAAAATCTATACATTAAGCTGCAAAATACTGTTTGTTGTGTTACTAAAACCTAAATATTACAAAACTAAACCGCACCGTATGTAGACTGTACTGCATAATCATTCAATTAACTGAATAACAATAATCACAGGCTTTGAAAATTTTAAGAGTCAAACTTAAAAAGTTACAACTCCCCAAAATTTCTTCTTTAAAAATCCAAAGCACAAAAAAAAAAAAAAAAAAAAAAAAAAAAAAAAAAATCCGAACACTTGAAGAGAATGCACACGCCCGAACTGTCAAAGTACTTCAAATTATCTGAAAACTCAAGATAACCTAATAACTTAGGGCATTATCCTCCAAACAAAATCCTACCGATAATCAAGTATTGTCAACTCTGAATAATTTTCAGCCACATAAATTATGTTAAATACTAAGAAAATTATACTAAAAAATATCAGACCCTCTCTTTTCATTCCACTTGCCTTGCCAAATATTTGCCAAATGTAATCAGCTGGGAAAGGTGAAGCTAAAGCAGCAGTTCTAAACTCCCACTATCTCTAAGTCGTACAACCAAAAGTAACATTCTCTTCTCTCTAATAAGCTTGGAATGCGTAAGATACGAACTCGAAGACCGCACTGCTGCACCCTTCCAGGGCACACTAGTGCGAAGATCGTAAAAGGGTCCCCATGCCTGGCCCAAACAAACTAGTAGCAGTGAGTTTTGTGCCAGTCCACCTGCTCCCTTAGACAAACTCCAGAATCACAAGTAGTGCAAGAAGCGCGGTCTAAGCGCAGGGAGCTACTGCAGAATTGGGATGTTCAAGCAGGGCTCAAAATCCCACGCGGGGATGGAGGACACTCAAGTCAGGCCTTCCCCACGTACCCGCACCGATCCACTGACCGCTTACCTCCTCCCCAAGCTCCCTTCGCGAGCGCAGTCGTCGGGCGCCACCGCCGCCTGGGCCCCGAGGAGCGGGGGCGACCCGTGTCCCCGCGCCGAGCCCCGGGAGGCCGGCGCCGAGGAGACGCGGTGCACGCGCGGCTCCCGGGAACCCGCGTCGGCGCGAGGGGCCGGCGGAGAGGCGGAACACGCGCGGCGCTCGCCAGGGCCCGGCGGGCTGCGGCCCGAGCAAGAGACAGGAGGACGGCCCCGGACGGGACGAGAGAGCAACCACCGAACCGCAGGATGGCAGTCTCAAAACGCCCGGAAGTCAGAGTTCGGCCTGTTCCTCGGCGGACGCAGGGAGCTTCCGGCCGTCACATTAGTCGTCAGCGCGTAAGCCCCGCCCCGCCCCGCGGACACGCCCCCTGCGCGTTCGCAGCGGAGCTCCAGTGCCCAGTTTAGATGGTGTTAAGAAAGCTCCCTCTCATTCCAACTTGGCAGTGCCGGGAAATCCACAGCCTCCAATGACTTCCCTGCTTTATTACAACACTTCTTCCAGTGAGCTGCCTAAACTCGAGTTACGTGGCCTGCCTGCCGTCCTTCTCGCAGCATCCGCTCCTCCTCCTCCCCCTGCTCCTCCTCTCTCCCCCCTCCTGCTCCTCCCCCTCCCTCTCCTCCTCCCTCCCGCTCCTCCTCCCTCCCCTCCTTTCCTTGCCTTCACCCCTCTCCTCCCCCTCCCGCTCCTCCTCCTCCCGCTCTTCCTCCCCCTCCCGCTCCTCCTCCTTCCTCTCCTTCCCTTTCCTTAACCCCTTCTCCTTCCCTTCCTCCTCCCAGTCACTGCAGCGGGCGCCTACAGAATGCACGAGCAGAAATTTAATGAAAATTTGGAGTAGAAATTGTTAATGCATGCTTTTCCTTTTGTTGTTTACTAACCAATGACCTCCATGAAACTAGTCGTTACAATTGTCAGACAGCGAGTCAAACACCAGAAATAATAAATTAGTACCTGCTCCCACTTAGTAAAAAGTAAAAATGCACACAAGTCATTGTCTGCCGTAATTTCAGAATATCAAGTGTTTTATTCTCTGACAAAAAACGAAGAACAAGAAAACCCTTTACTGGAAGAGATCACCTGGTCTAACGATTTGATCTTGCTGAATCAGTAATATTAAAGGAGCGGAGACAAGGGATGTCATCAGGGGTTCCTGACGACGTGCCCAGCTATTTTAGCAACAGCGACGAGAGCTTCTGTACACGTCGGTTTGATGTATCGCTCTGGCAGCAAGAAGCCGTATCTGCCTTTATCACGAAGTTCAATTGTAAATGAGTATTTAATGCCCAAATCATGGATCCAGTCATCAGCACCACCCGGAGCTAGGTCTAAAAGAAGACAGAAAAGAAAAAAATTTCAAAAATACAGATATTTCAAATTAATTAACCAAATGGGTTTTTTTAAGTTTTGTAAAGTGAAGATAACTGCTTCATTCCAAAATTGGTAGAGATTGAAAAGACAATAGATTATAAAAGAAAATAAATATTACTTATTACTCTACTGTAATACTATCAAGGAATGGTAATGGCCAAAATGTATTAGTGCATGCATTTGATTACTTAATTTTTATAACATAAATAGAATGTTACATTTTCAATGTAGTACTAGTGAGTCCAAATCTAATCATGCTCACTTAATTTTTATCACATAAGTAAAATGTTACATTTCCAAATGTAGTACTAGTGAGTTCAAATCTAATCATACTCAGTGATATCAAAGGATGACATTGTAAAGCTACATATGGGCTTCCAACCCCATTAGTTGAGTAGTTAAAACCTGGAGAAATTGCTCAGAGGTTAAAGGCCTTGCTGATGGCTTAGGTTTGAGTCCCCAGTGCCCATGTAAGCCAGATGCAGAGTAGGGCATGCATCTGAGTTCTGTTGCAGTTGCAAGAGGCCCTGGTATGCCCATACACTCATTCATTTTTTCTCTCTCTCTCTCTCCTTGAAAATAAATAATATAAAAATATATAAAAATACTTAAGAGTTGCGTAACATTGTCAGCTGGTTTGCCTTCTGCATGAAATACCAGGACTCTTACATATTTAGGTATCGTTATGACTCACCTTCCCTTCCAGCATCTTGTCTCTTCCAGGCTCAGATTTATAGTCTTAATTACCATAGGTTTATACTATGCTCCAGTACCTCAATGAGGACATTTTTCTCAGCCTTCTTTCAGTATTTTTAAATTTCTTTTACCAAGTTTATTCTTCCAATGAACACTGAAATCATTTGTTTTCATTAAGATTGCTTTAAATATACAAATTAATGTAGGAAAATGTAATTCTGTTGCCCCATCCCCAAACATATAGGCTTTCTTCAAAATAAGTATTCATTGGGATTACATCTAATACACAAATGAATTTAGGATTTTTTTCCATATCCCAAACATGTAGGCTTCTTATTTTATTTGTTCACCAGTAAAATTTTCTAGGTTTTTCATATAGATACTATGGATTTATTGTGCACCTGTGTGAACACAGACACATACAAATCAATTAATCCATATGTATATGTGCGTGTATGGTTGAAATGAGGCAGTCAGACCCATTTTTTTATTTTCTCGTGTGTGTGTGTGTGTGTGTGTGTGTGTGTGTGTGTGCGCGCGCGCGCGTTTGAGACTGGATCTCACAGTTTAATGCAGACTGGTGTCAAACTAGCAATTCTGACTCGACCTCCAGAGGTCTGAGATTATAGATGTGTACAACCATGTCTTGCTTCTACTTTACTTTCTCCCTTATTTTTATATATAAGAAAGGTCTAGTCATCTTTCCTTAACAACTATATAACATATCTTTTGCCTCTTTCTACCTATACTTGCATTATGAGATTGTTTTCTGAAGCATTGTTTATAATACTAAAAAGTATTCATCAACAGTGTATCTCCCAGTCATCTCACAAGTGTTTCTGATAACCATAATTAAGGTCGAGTATTTTATTCCTCTGATTGTTTCCCTGTGCTCCCCCACACACATATACATATAAATTCATTCTAGATGAATGAATATGTGGAAATGGACTGGTTTCATGCTAATAGAAGGATCCTCTATGTAAACTGTTCCAGTCCAAAGTCACTATAGTTAGTGCTTTGTGGAACCAAGGAAACTCTGAATGGTGAAATCAAGCTGCAGGATTCCTTCATAATAAGGCGAGGGACCTCTCTCTTCAAAGGGGACCTGGGCTAGTGATAGCAAAGGAGAGAGAAATGTGGCCCAATCTGGTGAACAGTATTAGGTAGTAATGGAGAAAGGAAGAGGAGACTTCCCTCAAGTATCTGATACTAAAGGCAATTCATTCAAGAGACTTGGAATGTGACTGTTTTGGAGCCTATAGATCATAATATTAAAGAAGGCATTGGAGCTGTGACTCTACTGTCTCAGCATCTTACATGCCTTGATGCAACACACCAGAGCTTCATTTGGCAGCTACTTAATCATTTTCCCAGAAACGTCACCACTCCAGGCTACTTTACCCAAGTAGCAACTCTTGACCCCAGTCATTCTCACACTACGAGTCTATTATATTTTCTTCAGATCATTTTATGGAGTTATACTATGAGTTTCCATTTGTTTACATTATGAATTAACATATTTTGACAACAGGTAGTGAATAATTTGGGTTGGGGGGACATTTTGTCATGAATACAAATTAGCACAGCTGTGCTCCAGTGAACCTACTCATAAAAACAAGTACACATTTCATATAATTTTATGGATCAAAATTTTAATATTTCTTTTGATTTTCTTCAACCATTTAAAAAATTCTTATCTGAAAGGCTATGAAAATATGCAGTGGACTGGACTCAGTCATTGGGATGTAGTTTGCTGATATTTGGTTACATGTTTATTTTCTGTTCCTCTTATCCCATCTACTCTCCATCTGCCATCCCACTGTAAATACACAAGAGTCTCTCAGTAAATAAATGGAGCCAGCAGAAATTTATCCAGAATATTTGTTGAGTTTGCTACATGAATGCTGTCATCAGGGTTACACGCAAAAGATATCCAACAGTAGTATTGTGTGAAGTAGGGAACAGGCTATCACTAAAATTCATCTGAGTAAGTGATATCTCCAAGCTTTGTGTAGTATACAACACATACAACCTTATTTAATTGCTGTACACACCTTACCAACTCTTTTGACCCTTTATAACCTTTTCTCTTGTTTGACTAGCATGGTGCCAATTTTATAAGCCATGCTCTCTTTTTAAAGTATTTTTATTTGTTTGAGAGGGAGGAAGAGACTGGATGTGCTAGGACCTCTGGCCACTGCAAACAAACTTCAGATTCATGCACCACCTTTTATCTGGTTTATGTAGATATTGGGGAGTTGAACCTGGGTCCTTGGGCTTCGCAGGCAAATGCCTTAACTGCTAAGCCATCCCCCCGACCTATAAGCTCTGCTCTCTAGCAGTAAATTTAATTTTTTAAATCCCACTTGGGTCTCTTTTTAGTCCTTTCATTTAATAACACACAGGTGCATTTAGAACTGTCCCAGCTGTTAGGCTTCTGCTTATAATTGTTATGATTCCAGTTTCACATATGACCCTCAGTATGTTTAAAGATTGGATTTGAAAAAATTAACCCTACACAGAGAAATTCAACACTAATTTCTTAAGTACCTCATGGTTCCCTGAGATCTCAAGAAGATATATTATGCTAAGGATGAATCCAGTGAAAATACGCTTTCCTAGACCTTGGATGTGATTCCCAGCACTGCCAAAAGAAGGGGTTAGGAGGGGAGGAAGAAGAAATGAATAAGAGGAGGAATACTTACATAAGCTTTCTGAGCCACTGCCATGTGTATACCTGGTATTTCTACTAACGCTCTCCATCGCACGGACAGCTTCGCTGGCCACAAGAGACTAGAAGCAAAAGCATATAGAATTTGGTTAAGTTATAACTTTGAAACAGAAGAGTTTGTAAATTTCTAAAAACATAATCACATTAATTCAATCAAAGTATGTATGAAAAGTCTGGGTTTATTAAAAAACTAAATTAAAAAGAATATATTAACTTTTTTTACTTTATGGTAATCACAGCTAGAGAGCTTTTAAAATATAAACTCGTTCAATGCCTGCAATATTTTATTTAATTTGCATTTAAAAATCTCACATGCCTTTTCAGGAATTCATTTATTATATAAAATTAACTATATTTTTTAAAAGGCTTAGAGTTTTTCCATTTCTAGAAAAAAATCATGAAACTTTAAATTCCACTTCCCCAAACACTGCATACACTCACTGATTTGCTTCTCACAGACTCTGTTTCCTTCCTGAGTAAAATAACTAATGATGTCTAAGCCATATCAAAGATTATGCCCCTTGAATGGAACAGGATAATGACCAAGTTCCCTGTTTCACTACATGTGGCTCCAATTTATAAAAATGCTTTCTGTAGTTGGAACTAGCATCAGGGGATTCACTGTCATCCTCTGGAAAATCTAGAGGGATTTCTTAGCTTGAAAAATATTTTACTGGGACCCCATTGTCTACATAATGAAATACAGATTGACATCCGATCACCTTCACAAGTTGGTCTCATCCTCATCCTGTCACCTTCCACTCCTTCCTACAGTGCCTAGACTATTCCTCCTGTGGGAAACACCATGTCCTTTGCATGGAAAGTTTTCCCTTCCCTCTGTGTGTTAAACCCTCATGCCTGGCTGAAATGGTGTCTAGTTTTTGATGTTAATAGAACTTTATTATTCTTGTTTCTTTAAAGTATGTCACACCTTTGTGAAATATAAATTCTTTAAGACCAGGGATCATTTTATCATCTTACTTTTCCTTCTGGGTGAATAAGACCCACCCCACCCCTGCCATTTCAGTCAGTAGTGAGTTCTTCCATTTATAGCACTCATGTAGCAGTGAGCATATATCATCCATGAGTAAAGTTATTTTTGATATTTGCTAATGGATCAGAACCTTGTTCATATGGAATTATCCTAAAGGGCAGGGCCTTACCTAATAGTAACTTTATTCATTCATTTGGTGCATGTGCATGTCAGTATATGGTATATGTACATGTATTGCTTTACTGCCTTATTTCCCTGAGACAGAGCCTCACTGAACCTGCAGCTCACTGTTTTTCAGTTAGACTGACTGATCAGGGAATCCCAGCTATCCTCCTGTCTTTGTCATCCTCAGCCCTAAATGGGACATCTACAGCCCACTATTCCAAGGCTAAGGGAACATCACAGAAAAAAAGACAGAAAGTATGAACTAGAAAAAGGGATTTTGTGGAATGCTGTCCTCAAAGCTTGATATAGCTGTTGTACTCTTAAACTCTCAGCCATAATAACTACCTAAATAAGATGTATACTGTGGTAGTTTGAATATGTGGCCCCCAATATATTCAGTGTTTTATTAGTTTATAGTTTGCATCTGCAGCCACCTGGCTAGAGGCAATGTCACTGGGCCGATCTTAAAGTGTGGTGGTGGGTTTGAGATTTCAATCTAAAGATATGCAAAGTGGCCTGGGCCAGAGTGAGACGCAACCTTGAAAAACCAAAAAAAAAAAAAAAAAAAAGATATGCAAAGTGTGCCTAGCTGGAGTTCCTGAAGTGTTCTGTGCTGTGTGGCTTTTGGTTTTTGGCTTTTGGGTTTTTCTCTCTGTGTTTGGTCCTGTGAAAGCAGGCCAGCTTCTTCTGCCATTATGGAACTTTACCTCAATCTGTAAGCTTCAATAAATATCCCTTCCTCCATAATTGTGCCTGATCTGGACGTTCATCTCTGCGAACATGAAGCTGTCTGCTACATATACATATACAAGATTGAGCTCTTTGGGTCCCCACCCCTCTCCATAGGAAATTATAGGCAGTTTACATGGTTTTTCTGGGGGAGGCATTTTCTTCAGTAGTATAATCCCTGATAATGAAGTGGTTTAGGGCTGACAGAGTCTTGGGAGTAAAGAGAAGGAATGTATTGGAGCCTGAAGGGAGAGAATCTAGGTATTTCACTTTGCTACAGATAAAAAATGTCAGAAGGACATTTTTCTTATCTCTTTTCTTATCTCTGCCCTCTTTTGAGAAGGCCTTTCCTAGAAAATTAATATTTCTGGGAAAATTGTCCTTTCCCAAGAACCATAACCCCAGATACTTTATGTCAGGACTGGACTGACTAGATCAGCCGCGCATCCAAGGGATTCACATAAAAGAAGCTCACAAAGAAGGCCTGGGCATGGGCTCTCCCATTTCTGAAACTCCCTCTGACTTCCTTGGGCAAGAGACCTGCCTTCTTCTTTCTCTTAAGTTCTATCTATAATCTAATAAAGCATGTAAACTTTACCTTATGGTCTGTGGATCATTTCCATTTTTTGAATTAAGAAGACAGGGATCTGGAGGCCACTGACTCAATGAAATTTTTACATGACCACTGTGTTTTTTCCCACCCTAACTCCTGAGTTATTGCCCACCCCAGAGCTGAGATAAGGCTCTGACACTCTTGAGATGCCCCCTAATCCCTGTATCAGTAAGTTGTTTATGCTTCTGTAAATAACTCCTCATCCATACTCCTGAAAGTAACCCCAATTAAACTCACTTGTTCACCAAAAAAGCAATGAAACAAAAACTTTATCAAAGTAGAAGGGGCATTATTTTGAAAGAGGAAGGAGATCTGTGAGAGAGGGACAAGAGAGGACAATGTGTGTGTGTGATCAGAATACATTGTATACATTAAGAAAATGTCATAATGAACCTATGATTTATAATTAACATAAGCCAATAAAAATATCAAATATGTTTATGTTCTAAGTGGGCTATTTTCAGAAAATGCAAATAATTTTATAATTATTGTCATTGATTGTCAGCCTCCCTCATGTGGCTAAATTTCTATTAAGAGAGCCATGACAAAAAATTCCAGCAAGAAACAAACCACCATAGAGCAATCAGACCTGCCAATGCCACAGCACTTCCCTTGTCTGGAGAAAGCTGGTTGGAGGACTTGACTAAGCTACAATTCATCAGGCATTGTTGCATCCTTTTCTGTCAATTTAAACAGAGTATCTGGGACCAAATAGTAGTGAGAAGGTAGCAGACTACATGGGTTCTCTTTAAACTTCTTGTATTACCTACTATCTATTAAATTCCCCTTTCCACCTCCCGCTCACCCAAAAACAAACAAACAAACAAACAAACAACAAAAAAACAGGCTTGGCTCAATGCAGATGCAGTTATTGGAGGGCCTTTAGTAGCACCAAATCCTTGGAGCTTAAGGAGGTCAGGACATAATTTCTATTGCTGAGAATGATAGGAGACAGAAATTGTAGAGGCAGCTTAGGGGTGATGGACCCCTGAGTGAATAGCTTTCTCCTGGCTAAATGAAGAATTGTCCCTAAGCCTGTAGGAGAAAAACTAGGTCATTACAATTTACTTCAGGTCAAAAATTCATCAGAAGGATCTGGCCTTTCTTTATCTCTTCCCCCTTAGTGAGTCCTTCCACTTCCTTCCTAGAGAATTCCAAAATTTCTGACCCCAGATTCTTGGCATTAGGAATAAACTGGAACCAGCCACCTATCAATGGGGCTCCTAAAAATCCTGCAAACCTGGACTTCCTCATGTAGTCACTCCCCATTAAAAAACAAAAAAAACAAAAACCATTCCCTAGGAATGAAGTTCATGTCCTCAGGATGAGGCCAGTTATTGGCATTCTCTTAGTGACCCCTGATACCAGCGGATTCCCGACAGTGAGGGAGAAGTAGGAGCCAGGTTGTTTTAGCTTTAGGTAGCAAGCTAGGAAAGGGCCCAAAGAGAATTCAGCATTTGATCCAGTCCCATCTCATCCCTCAGTGACAGCACCCTCTGTTAAGGTATGTCTTAATATTAAGATATGCCTCTTTTTAAATTTTTTAAAAAATATTTTATTTATTTATTTCAGAGAGAGAGAGAGCTAGAAAGAGGCAGTCAGGGCCTCTAGTCATTGCTAATGGACTCCAGACACATGCACCACCTTGTGCATCTGGCTTACATGGGTACTGGAAAATTGAACCTGGGTCCTTAGGCTTTGCAGGCAAGCGCCTTAACCACTAAGCCATCTCTCCAGGCCTGTTGGCATCTTTTTGGGCCAGCCCCCAAGTCCAATCCAATCAGCTCTTTCCCATGCACTTGAGCCTGATGGTAAATCCCACACGAATAAGCTATAAGAGTGGCTTGCTGAATGGGCAAGGGCTTCTTGGCTATCCATTTCTCCTCACCTGAACCTCAGGGTCCCAGCTCCAGTAAGGCCTTCCTTCATTCCAGCACAATAGGGTTGATGGGATGTGTAGGAAGGATCTTTTTTCTTTCTCCTTTTCTTATTCTATTACTAACTCTTAGCTTTCCTTTTAAGCTGTGGCCCTTTTTGATTTCCTTGGAAAGCCCCCTTACATTTTCCCTCCACTCCCATGCTCTGCTTCCCACATGGGCTTCCAGGTTCTGCCTCCATATGGGCATATATACCCATACAAGTTTTCTCCCTGGATTCATAATCCCCCCATAAATAAATCCAATGATGTATGATTTGTCCTTCTCAGTCTGTTTATTTCAGTTCTTTGTTAAAAATAGACAAGAGGGGCCTGGAGAGCTGGCTCAGCAGTTAAGGAACTTGCTTAAAAACCCTAATGGCCTGGGTTCACTTCCCCAGTACCTATATAAAGCCAGATGCACAAAGTGGCACATGCATCTGGATTTCCTTTGCAGCAGCCCTGGCATGCCCATTCTCTCTCTCTCTCTCTCTCTCTCTCCCTCTCTCTCTCTCTCCACCCCCTTGCAAATAAATAAAAATATTTATTTTTATAAATATAAACCCATGTAGTCCCAAATTCTAAAACCACCATATCAAGAGCATGAGGCAAAACACCTATCCATTGTCATCTAAAAGAAAAATTTCCCCAGATTTTGATTCTTCAACTGAGTGTTATTTGTTTCTAAGATGCTAATGAGAAAAATGCTTAAGTAGCACTTACCAGTTCCTCATGATTTTTGCTTTTCTTTCTGCTATAGGAATATGGAAACAATATCTGCTGAGAGTATGAATGCATGCTGATGTAAGCTTTAATGTGGTCGATATTTCTTCTCAGGAAATCAGCCACTGCCTTCACTTCTGGCTCTGATTCAGGATAAAGTCCACAGTAGGTTTCAGAGCATGAGAAGCTGGACGCACCTTCCTCTGTAGTGAACACATCAGGGTGAAATGACAAGGAAAACGTGCTACTTTGTCCTTTTCTGACATTGGAGTCCCCTTAATATCTATGGTGCAGTGAATTTAGATAAGTTGGAGGGGAAATTAATCAGGATTGGGCCTAAAAAGGGGGTGAAAAAGATGTAACTCTTCCTGCCTGCTCCAGGAGAACCAATCAGTTCTCTCTCTCTCTACCCGTCCCCCCCAACCCAAGTGTGTCTACCGCTTCTTGAGTTCAGACCAATCAGCTCTCTCTGAGACTCACGTGAGCATGAGGTATAGTCCACCACAATAAGATTATAAATAGATCTTCATCAGGTGGGTAAGGCCTCTTTTTGTCTTTTCACCTTTCCTGAACTTCCAGGTCCCTGCCTGGTAGGTCTCCCTCATCCAGGCCCAGCTGGGCTGAGACTGGGAGGAGACACTGACCCCTACTCCCACGTGGGCTCCTTCCCTGCCCTCTCCTGCCTTCCACATAGCAGGAGCTCTCTCTTCTCTCCTCTTTCCTTCTCTTAATCTAATAAATTCTAAGCCTTACCAACTGGTCTTTGGATTTAATTCTTTAAATTCATAAAACAAGGACCTGGGGTACCCTTGAAAGAGGATAGGAGAAAGCTAGGTTTTTTGTTTGTTTTTTAAGGCGGTTTCATTTAGGGATTGAGGAGGCCCAAAGAGAACCACGAGCTGCTATTCCACATGGCACCTCACCCTGGCATAAGAATGGAATTCTTGTCTGATCAAGACTGATCTACAGCGCCCCCTGTGGCCTACAGTCTAGCACAGGAAATAAAATGGCTCAGGTGGGCTGGCTCTAGTCCACCTACCAAATTTAGAAACCAATCAGGTCTTCTTCCCCTGGCATACCTGAATCTGGCACTATAAAGGTTTCGAGCTTCCAACTCCACCCTCGCTCTCCTCTGGCATGACCCAGGCGTGTGTGGGGGGGGTCGGTCTTTCTGGGTTCCCTTTCATCTCTACTTGGATACACATGAGTGGCTTCCCTTCTCACCTAGCCTGGCTAGGTGGGGGTGGGAGAGCATAATATTATTTCTTGGTCTGGATGATTTTTCTGCTTGTGTCTGTTTTATAGTTTGGAGTAACTTCTCACTTTAATTACATGTATAATTTTCCTCTGGTCTCTGATCTACTATTAACATAGCCTGTTATCTGTGTAGTTTCCTTAAACTTGAGGAAACCATGAATGTAATGCTCTTCGTTACCCATATATCCCCTGAATTTCTTGGTCTCGGATTTGATATTTTCTCTCTTTAGGAATGCACATGGGGGGTGCCATGTGTGTTCTAAGTCTCCCTACACACACATCTAAGTTCTATGCTCTACATGCTTGTGTCTCTATTCCAGTTTCCCCCCAAAACCTCAGTTTCTCTTTTTTAAGTGGAACTTATAAACTATACAGTGTTTCCATATGAGAGCATGTTTCCTAAATACCACAATTTGTGATTTCTCCCTTAAATTTGTGATCTCCCCCTAAATAAATTTAACAATTCATAATTTATCCTTCTTTGTCTTCGTCTTTGTTAATTCTTTATTAAAGGTAGGTCAGGATTGGAGAGATGGCTTAGCAGTTAAGGTGCTTGCCTACAAAGCCTAAGGACCCAGGTTCAATTTCCTGGTACCCATGTAAGCCAGATGCACAAGGGGGTGCATGCCTCTGGAGTTCATTTGCAATAGCTAGAGGTCCTAGCACGCACATTCTCTATTTGTGTGTCCCCTTCTTTCTCTTTCTTTCACTCTCTCTCTGTCTCTGATTGCAAATAAATCAAAATATTTTTTAAAAGGTAGGACAGGCCAGGCATGATGGTGCATGTCTTTAATCCTAGCACTCAGAAGGCAGAGGTAGTAGGATTGCCAAGAGTTAGAGGCCACCCTGAGACTGAATTCCAGGTCATTCTAGGCTAGAGTGAGACTCTACCTCAAAAAACAAAACAAAACAAAAAGGTAGATCAGAACCCAAAACTTGGGGTTCATAAATTCTTGGAGACCCCCCTCTTGAACCCCAAAATCCTGCATCACCCTATATTTATTGGTTCATTGGCATTGGCGAGGAGCCCCAAAACTCTCATAACAGGTGGATTAGGGGAAGCTCTGTAAAGAACAAATTTCTGATATACAGCAAGAGTGTTTCTTTTTGGGGGGGGCGGTTTGTGAGGTAGGGTCTCACTCTGGTCCAGGCTGACCTGGAATTCACTATGTAGTCTCAGGGTGGCCTTGAACTCTCGGCAATCCTCCTACCTCTGCCTCCTGAGTGCTGGGATTAAAGGTGTGCGCCACCTCGCCCGGCTGTGTGTTTCTTTTGAAGGTCAAGTAGCAGACCTCCTAATGTCATCCTAGACTCTGTCTCCCTTGCTGAGTGGGGCCATCCATATTAAACCTTAAAAAAGTAATGAGGAAAGTATCTTTGACTGAAGGAACTACTTTCAAACTTCTGTTATATGGGCACAAATAAACTGAATTTCTTTTAGTCACTATAAAATGTTTTTTGAAGCCGGGCGTGGTGGCGCACGCCTTTAATCCCAGCACTCGGGAGGCAGAGGTAGGAGGATCGCTGAGAGTTCGAGGCTACCCTGAGACTACATAGTGAATTCCAGGTCAGCCTGAGCTAGAGTGAGACCCTACCTCGAAAAACCAAAAAAAAAAAAAAATGTTTTTTGAACTTTCCAGTTTAAAAATCATTTCTCCGTATTGCCCATAAAAGAAGAGCCTTCGTCAGTGTTGCAGTTACCGTTGTGTTGCTGACACAAAGCACTGACCAAAAGCAGCTTGTGAGAGGAAAGAGTTTCTTTTGGCTTACAAATTCCAAGGTAACACCATCAATAGCAGAAGAAGCTGGCTCACTTCCATAGATCCAAGCAGAGAGACACCACCAAAGAGCCAACAAACACCAACTGCCAGAGCTCAAACTGCTCCTTTCACACCTTACGGCAGGACACTTCCTCCAGTCAGGCTGCTGGAGACTCTTTTTTGGTTTTCCAAGGTAGCTCAGGCTGACCTGGAATTCACTATGTAGTCTCAGGGTGGCCTCGAACTCATGGTAATCCTCTTACCTCTGCTTCCCAAGTGCTGGGATTAAAGGCATGCACCACCATGCCCGGCCTATAAGCTCAATTCTTAATCAAAAACACCTGTGTCTATGGGGTCACCCATTCAAACCACCACAATCAGAAATTGAGACTGCAGAACTGCCTCCAGTACAACTTTAAACTTGCAAGCACAGGGGCTGGAGAGATGGCTTAGCAGTTAAGGCACTTGCCTGCAAAGCCAAAGGACCTCGGTTTGATTCCCTAGGACCCACATAAGACAGATATACAAGGGGGCACATGCATCTGGAGTTCATTTGCAGTGGCTGGAAGCCCTGGTGTGCCCATTCCCCCCCCCGCCTCTTTCCCTCTCTCAAATAAATAAGTAAAAATAAGCCAGGCATTGGGGTGCACACCTTTAATCCCATGGGCTCCTAAAAATCCTGTAAACCTGATCTTCCTCAACTAGCCACTCCCCATAAACCTAGGCCAGGTGTGGTGACGCACGCCTTTAATCCCAGCACTTGGGAGGCAGAGGTAGGAGGATCGCCATGAGTTCGAGGCCACCCTGAGACTACATAGTGAATTCCAGGTCAGCCTTAACCAGAGTGAGACCCTACCTCAAAAAAAAAAAAATCCACAATCTGAGCCTTTGGGGTGGGCTTCTCAAACACCCTCTTGCCTCTCTGGGCAAGAGCTTTGCCTCCTCCCCATAGGGCTTCCTAAACCCCCTCTTGCCTCCATGGTCAAGTGCTCCACCTTGCTTCCTTCTCTTATGTTCTAGGTTAAGCCCCTGTTCTCTTCCCCCTTCTAAAGTTTTAAGCTATAATAAAAATCTTTCTGAGCCTTAGCCTCTGGTCTGTGGATTTCATTATTAAAATTTGTAAGACAGAGATCTGGGGACACCTCAAATTATCAGTGTGTTGGCATGCCAAATTCCCAAAATTCTATAGCAGTACATTTACCTCAAAAATTGTTCCCTAATTCAGACAGACCTCCCCTGTACTTTGAAGTCATGGGCTTTTCTCTTTCTCTTAAAGAGACATTGCTAGAAATAAAACAAAACTTACCACACCAGTGTTTGGAAGCAAAGTTCCTATTTAGGTCTGTTCCAATACAACTATTATCCTTGTGGTGAGACCGGTTCTTTCTCCACATTCGATTCTAAATAAGCAGAGTAAGCACAAGGTCAGGGAAGCCATAGCAACTAATGGAAGGATATTACTCTTTAAAATATTTATTTATTTGCTGCAGAGGGAGGGAAAGAGAATTAGGGAGAGACAGACAAAATAGGCACACCTGGGCCTCTTACCACTGCAAACGAACTCCAGATGCATATGCCATTTTGTGCATCTGGCTTTATGTGGGTATTGGGGTTGTCAGGCTTTGCCAGCAAGCACCTTTAACTGCTGAGCCAGTTCTCTAGCCATGATGTAACTTTTTTAAAAAAGTACTGAACTACTTCTATTCTTCAATGCATATATATGTCTTAGTAAAAATTATATTTGTTCTAAATTATAAATACACTTACATTTATGCAGATACAATTATATAAACTCTGCGTGTATGTGTTAGAACCAGAAAGTCTCCATTTTTGGACTCTGACTGCCATTTCATTGTAACTCTGTTTCCCAAGAGTGACTCAGACCACTCATCCCCATCATCATTTTCCTGGAATGACCCAAACCACCTGTCTGATTATCAATTCCCTGAGGTGGACCGCCTAACAACCAAAGAACTCCAATGACCCACTGCCCCAAAAGTATTCCCTTGTCTATAAAGGAAGTTGCTTCTGACCTGTCTGGCCAGAGCTCTTCTCAGGTTGTTCCTGAATAAAGTCTATCTCTGTGGTTGAGCTGAGTCTTTTCTCTTCTTTCTCACTTTTTCTAACTGTGTGTGTGTGTGTGTGTGTGTGTGTGTGTGTGTGTGTGTGTGCATATATGTATATAAATTCTTTTTTGCTGATTAAAAATTGTTTTTGACATATATATGTATATTATTAATCATTTAGATCACCACCCCTCTTGTATCCCTTTCCCAACTCCTGCTGAACCCTTTCTTGGATGTGACTTTTAAAGTTCTGGATTCCAGAGTTGAGTTTCTTGCCTTCATCCCCATGCAGTGTCCCTTTCACATAGGCCCCATCTCCTTCCAGGCCCTGATCACGCTCACTCAAACTGTCAGTTTGACCCAAACAGAATGGTAATATTTGATGAATTTTGACCTATACAAAGAAAAACTTCATTTGGTTTCCCTTACTGGCCTTATTTAGCCCTATTTCCCCATTAATTCCATTCACAGGCTGATTTCAAACTCCTTCAAAGAAAACCTAGCTTGTGTCTCACCTTGAAACTGAACCATGCATTTCAATACTCTCTTGTATTTATTCTGGTTGGGAGTGTTAATTTGTTTGTTTGAGACAGGATCTCACTCTGTAGTCCAAGCTGGCCAGGAACTCACTCTGCCATTCAAGCTCACCTCAAACTCACAGCCATCCTCCTGCCTCAGCCTCTTGAGTGTTGGGGTTACAGGAATGACCCACCATTCTAGATTATTTTTATAGAGTTGGGGTATTTTGTTTTTTGTTTTGTTTTGTTTTTTTGAGATAGGGTCTCACTCTAGCCCTGGCTAACCTGAAATTCACTACATAGTCTCAGGGTGGCCTCGAACTCACGGTGATCCTCCTACCTTTGCCTCCCAAGTGCTGGGATTAAAGGCATGCGCCACCATGCCCGGCAAGTTGGTGTATTTTTGAACTGCATGATGAAATATCTGTTAGTAAAATGATGAGACAGTGCCTTAGATTTCTTTCAAAACAGTACAGGTAAGGTGAAAGTGAGTAGGGAATATGAGTGAAACAAGACTGCTGGTGTGCTGTATTGTGGTTTGAATCTGTAATAGCCCCTGAAAGGTCCATATACTAGCAGCTTGGTCTCAAGTCACTGTTGGGAGATGGTGGAACCTTTAGGAAGTAGGGTCTAGGAAAGAAAATAAGGATCATTGTGGAGTATGCCCTTTGTACCCTTGAAGAAGAGATTGAGACCCTGGCCCTTCCCACTCTTTCATGATGTCAGCAGCTTTGATTCACCATGGACTCCCTGTCATGATGTTCTACTTTGCCATAGGCCCCAAAATAATATCAATAACTGACCTGAACCCTCTGAAACCATGAGCCAGACTAAACTATTTCTCCTTATAAGGTTTTATATGCAGGTGTTTTGTCACAGTAACAGAAATGTGATTTTTATTGAGGCTATGTGATTAGTATCTTGGTGGTTAGTACATAATTAAGCGCATTTTTATACATATCTGAAATTTCCCTTAATTGGATTTTTTTTTTTTATAGTAAGACCTTCATGCCAACATTTAGGATTCCACAAATAATTCATCCTGAATGCCTGGTATCTCGAAGGGGACATGTTCTGTTTTCTTTGTCCCCATCTACCTTTTTCCACGTGTAGTCATAGCCATCCACATTAATCACAGGCATCACATAGAAATCCACATTGCTCAGAAGACTGGTATATAGCTTCTCTTTCCCGTAGAATTGAGTTACCTACAAGTTAAACCAAATGTGTTTAGTGACATCTCATTTTAAGTCCTACTAAACTTAGTCTTACTTTAAAATGTGTTTTGATTTTCTTCATAAGAAATTGGCCTTCCAACGCTGGTTTTTGTGTCCACTACAGCTGGTTCTACCCCAATCCAGGTGGCTTTTTCCCCTAAAGGAAAGCTGCCTCCTCAAATGCTTCAAGAATGGCTCTTCTGTCACTGTTGAATGGGATGAATGGGAATATTCCTTGACCACTGTGCTAGATCTCAGTTTCTCAAGACTCTTATAGGGCACCAAAAGTTATGTGGACTCAAAGTAAACAGGCAAGCCTGCCGAAAATAATGGTAAGTTTAGAGCTCTCAAACTGAAATCAGTACTAAAATCATGAAGATGAGAGTCATGAGGAGAGCTTGGAAGAAGATGTAGGTCCACCTCCCTGACAATGACAATGTTATCAATGACTTGGATCTTGAAGATAAAGTAGTTGAGCAGAAAATAAGAAAGAAACCCTACTGAAGCTTTCTTATAGAGCAAAATGCTACACCATGGAAATACTTAATCCTCCCAAGGAAGAAAACAAAAGCCACTGGTGCTAGATATTGACTATACAGTTTTCTACATTGCATATACATTAATATGCATATATTTGATTGTAGGTCTTGTGCAGAGACAGAATTAGTGAGGCCATATCTTCATAAATTTCTAGCATCTGCATAAAGAAGATTATGAATCTCTTGTTTGGTCTGCAGCAAATATGAAATAGATTGAAGCTAAGAAGATAGAAGTGGAAGGTTGCATACATGAAAATTACAAGATGGTCTCCATGTTGCACAGTGTTATGATGATGATGCTACACACTCCAATAAGAGGCCCAGTGGATGCGAAGCTGCTTGGTGCTACATAGGGAAAGTTCCTGAGTTATACAGCAATACAACAGCAATACCAAAACACCATTACATATGATGATAAAGGAAGAAATTTTCTTCATTTGGGAGTATGTGTGTGGTGTATGCATGTGCATATACATGTGTGTACAGATGCATATGCTCCATATGCATGTATGTGGAGGCCAGAGGATAATTAAATTTCTTGTAAATTTAATTTATGTTTTGAAGATCATAACAACATGCTAAAAATTCTCTTCCCCATATTAATATAGTCTTACACTTGAGAAAAATGTTATCCATCATTGCTTACTGAGGTGTTTAATACCACTTCCCCTAAAAAAAGGAAAATGACAGCTGGAGAAAAATGTACATCCACCAATTCATTTTGTGACTTTGGAAAAAAATTATATCTGTGTTTTTGTCTCATGTCTGCTGTCTAAATCTAAGACCAAACCTGTCTTGAAACTAGTGTTTCCCCTTACAACCAAGAAATAAACAAGTAAAAGTAAAATAAAAAGCTTTTGAGTAAATAACCCAAGAATTTGTTTACATAAAAGACAATATTTGCCTTCTGTACTCCACCAGGTCTTGGACTGTGTCAGTCTGTCTTTTGGTTATCAGGGTTCTGTAAGACTAGTGGAGAACACTGGTGTGATACAGCTATGTCATAGAATGAAAAACAGAAACACAAAGCTGAAGAATACCACTAAGGGGACTGGGGAGAAGGCTCAGTGGGTAAAGTGCTTGGCGCACAAGCACGAGGTCCCAAGTTTGTATACCTAGCACCCATGTCAATGGTGGTGGTAGTGATGGTACATGTCTACAGTCCCAGGGCTGAGGAGGCAGAGATAGGGGATCCTTGGTGCTTACTGGCTATGCAGAGCAGATGAGTGCTGGGTTGAATGAGACAACCTGTCTCAAAAATTAAAGTGGGGCTGAAGAGAAAAAGCCTGCCTGCTCTGGCTCAATTCCCCCAGAAAGCCAGTAACAGAAAGTGGCTCACGTGTCTGGAGTTTGTTTGTAGCAAGTCTGCAAGAGACCCTAGCATGCCCCTTTTTTCTTCCCCCTCTCTCTTTTCACCTCTGTTCTTCTTCTCTCTATGTCAATAAATAAAATGTTTTTCTTTTCTTAATTAGAGCTGGAGAGATGGCTCAGTGGTGAATTGCACTTCATGTAGAAGTCGAAGGCCAGGGTTTAAATCCCCAGATTCCCCATAGGACAGCTGGGTGTGGCCACATGCAACTATAATCCCAGTCCTTCAAGAAAGCCAAGACCTGAGAGTGTTTGGAGCCCCACAATCTCTGGACTTAGGCTCAAAAACGACCAGACTGAAGTGATGGACACCCACTTTCCACTCCTGCCTCCACAAGCAGGTGACAGCTTCCACCCCCACATGCCCACAGGTAAGCATATGGGGCACTACACGGGCACATACGCATGCATACATCACACACACACACCACAAACACACACAAGCAAACAATATTGAAAAGAAAATTCAAGTGGAGAGTGAGGAGAAACCTGGGATCAAGCTGTGCCCCCCCACACATGTGCACACATGTCACATGTACCTGTACTCATGTGTGTGCCCAAACACATATCAGTGTGCATACATACATGTGCAGGCACACCACACACATACACGCCAATAAAACTAAGGAACAGGAGCATGTTTCTTTGGGTGGCTAAGTAGAAGCAGTGCTACAGGGAGCCATTGTCATAGATGAGCTAAAGGAGGTACAGTTTCAAATGGGCACACCACCAACTCATGTCTTGTCTAAATGCCAACACTGTCTTTCAGAGGAAAAGATCTAGACATGAAATTAAAAATATATATTATTTGCAGTGTTTAACTTGCAGATATGTAATGTGACTTCCATTTTGTATTGACAGTATTGCTTTACACAGTTCTTGTATCTGAAAGAAATTGATCTTTTTAAATAAACATGGCTTGGGCTGGAGAGATGGCTTACCAGTTAAGGCGCCTGCCTCCTAAGCCTAGAACGCTGGTTCCAATCTCCAGCGGTTCCAACCTCCAGGTCCCACGTTTAGCCAGGTGCAAAGTGACGCAAGGGCCTTGACCACAAGGGGGCACACGCATCTGGATTTTGTTCTCAGCAGCTGAGACACTGCTGGCGTACCCATCTCTATCTGTCTTCCTGTCTCTCTCTGTGTCTCTCTCCAAAAATAAAAATAAATAAAAATAAAATATTAAATAAACATGGTTTATGTTGTTCTTATAGGACTATTTCAGTAGTATAAATAATACATTTCTTTTTTAAATATATCTTTTTTCTTTTAAAAAAGTTACTTGGCATTTTTCAGTGTGCAGACTTAACTTTCTAGAAGAATATTCATTCCTTAAAATGACTGACTGGAGAGCTTGCTCTGTTACCAAGTGGGGCTTGATGCCTTGGACAACAGTCTTGCTATTTAATGATGGCAGAAAATAGAACCATGCATATCTAAACTCTTCTCCAAAGGTTTCTTTCCTTCTTTCCTTCCTTCCTTTTTATTTTTTATTTTGTTTTTTTCAAGGTAGGGTCTTGCTCTAGCCCAGGCTGACCTAGAATTCACTCAGAAGTCTCAGGGTGGCCTCAAACTCATGGCAATTGTCCTACCTCTGCCTCCCAAGTGCTGTGATTAAAGGCATGCACCACCACACCTGGCATCCCAAACCATTTCTTTATTCAAGATTTGTACAAAGAATCAAAGAAACAAAAACCTATATATAGCTCAATAATCCACACTAATCAGCGTTTGTACTAATCTAGTCTTGTGCCCAGACTTAATTAGGTGTTTCTGTACAATCCTTAGAACTTGTGATATTTGTTTTCAGTTCTTTTCCCAAGTGTCTTGTCCTTTGTTTTAATGCCATTGGTCATCTTCCTGGTACTTGCTCTGAGCTCTGAGCACACATTATCTGAAACTTACATCTCTGGGCTTTGACTCATCCCCAGTTTTAGGGGCACATATTTCAGTACAATCCAAGGACATTAACAAGTTACCCCCAAATTACCAAATATACAGGCAGGAAAACTACAGACAATGGTTTAATTGGTTGAACCATTTCACCTAGGACTAAGCTTTGATTTAAAATATTCATTAATGGCAACATTGTCACACTTTAATTTGTGGATTAGTTTATAAGTGCTTGCTGCCTTAAACTTAGCTCAAAAATATTGATAAGAAATTTTTTTCATTATCAATTAAAGAAAAGTATCTTTTAGGTCCTACATTATCTATTCAAATATTTAAAATATTAGATCCATACAGTTATCAAAAAGTCATATCCAAATGGTTTGCTAGAATAATCACTTGTGAAAACATGAGGAAAAAAGGAAACATGGGCAAGTTTATTCTTAATCCATGACAAGTCATACATTAAAGCTTAATGAAAAAAAAAAGAAAAGAATGATCCAATCATCTTGTTTGTTTTTTGTTTGTTGGTTTGTTTGTTTGTTTTGAGGTAGGGTCTTGCTCCAGCCCAGGTTGACCTGGAACTCACGACATAGTCACAGGTTGGCCTCAACTCATAGGATCCTCCTACCTCAGCCTCCCGAGTGCTAGGATTAAAGGTGTATGTTACCACACTGGGCTCAACCATCTCTTAAATAGCTGAACAACCACTTTAATGCAGTTTTTTTTTTTTTTTGCTACAAATTTGTAAATCTCCAGAAAGATTGTAGTATTCATCCTTTGAACATTATCAGGAAAGGCTATCATTTTGAAAAGAATAAAGAATATGCAATTTTAATTTTATGGGGTTTGCTGTATTTTTAATAGATGCAGCATTTCACTATTTCAATCTTATTTTTTCTACCTTTCCCACTGGCTCTATGAAAGTCTTCCAGCACAAAGTTATAGTAAAAGTTGGTCAATGTGACAGTGTGAGCCCTGAAATTCATTTATCATTTAGCTTGGGATCCAGAGAGAAGGGCTGAGCAGGGGCTGAAATAGAGCTTGTGTTCCCTGTGTCAAACCCCACCTGGGTCTCTGCAGTTGCAATCACAGGGATTGCTCCTTCAATAACTTTGTTGACATATAATATACATACCAGAAAATTATTTTTTATGTTAGTTTTTCAAAGTAGGGGCTCACTGTAGACCAGGTTGACCTGGAATTCACTATGTATTCTCAGGGTGGCCTTGAAATCACATTGATCCTTCTACCTCTGCCTCCCAAGTGCTGGGATTAAAAGCATTCACCACCATGCCCAGCTTAAATTAATTTTTAAAATTTTTTCTGTTTATTTATTTGAGAGTGACAGACAGACAAAGAGAGAAAGAGGCAGGTAGATATAGAGAGAATGGGTGCACCAGCACCTCCAACCACTGCAAACGAACTCCAGATGCATACGCCACTTTGTTCATCTGGCTTACTTGGGTCCTGGGAATTGAGCCTTGAACCAGGGTCCTTAGGCTTCACTGGCAGGCACTTAACTGCTAAGCCATCTCTCCAGGCCCCAAAATTAATTGTTTTAAAGTAAAAGAAAGTGGCTCTTGGTATATCCACAGAGCAGTACAATGACCACCACTGCCTGATTTCAAAACTTTTTATCACCTCCCCTGAAGCCCTGTGACCATGAAAAGCCATGCCCCTTTTGACCTCTCTCCATGTGCCCTTACCTCTGCCAACAAGTTGTCATTTTTTTCTGTGACTGTGGATAGGTCCATCATGGATATTTCACATGAAAAACATGTAGCTTTTGTTCTTGGCTTCTTTCATTTAGTAAAATGTTTTCAATATTCATCTGTGCTATAGCAGGATATCCCATTGTGTCAATATACTACATTTTGTTCGTTCACTTAAAAGTGGCTGGGGACTTGTATTGTTTCCATTTCTACACATTGTAAATACTGTTGTTGTAAATATTTGTAAGCACATGTCTATAATTGTCCTGGGGATATAGCCAGGAGTGGAATCACTGAATCATATGAAAATTCTAAACTTCTTTCAAGGCACTTCCAAAGTGACTAGGCCATTTTATAATGGCAAAAACAATGAGTGAGCCTTTCCTGTCTTGTTATTGCATGTTTATTATTATCTGTCTTCTAAATTTTAAAATTATTTATTTATTTTATTTTAATTTTTTTTAATGAGACACAGAGTGTGAGAGAAAGAGTTGACATGCTAGGGCCTCTAGCTACTGCACTCAAACTCCAGACACATGCATCATCTTGTGTGCATGTGCAACCTTATGTATCTGGCTTATGTGGGTTCTGGGGAGCCGAATCTGGGTCCTTAACCTTCACAGACAAGCACTTCAACTGCTAAGCCATCTCTCCAGCCTACTATCTTTTTTAATTTCAGTCAACCTGATAGCTTTAAAGTGGTATATCAATAAATAAAAATAAAACAAGGGGCTGGAGAGACGTCTCAGTGGTTAAGGCACATGCTTGCAAAACCTAATGATCTGGGTTCTATTCCCCAGTATCCATGTAAAGCAGATGCACAACTTAGTGCAGCACCTGGAATTTGTTTACAGTGACTAGAGGCCCTGGCATACCCATTTTCTCACTCTCTGTTTGCAAATAAATACATAAAAATAAAGTGGTATTTCATGTGGCTTTGATTTTCACTTCCTAAATGACTAGTGATATTGATCACCTATTTATTTATTCCTTTAATTTTTAAAAATTTATTTATTGGAGAGAGAGAGAAAGAGGCAGATGAGAGAGACTGGGAGCACTAGGCCCTCTAGCCACTGTAGACAAACTCCAGATATATGCTCCAACTTGTGTATCTGACATCAAACCTGGGTCCTTAGGCTTCACAGGCAAGCACCTTAACTGCTAAGCTATCTCTCCAGTCCACTGCTAATTTTTAAAATATTATTTTCACCAGCCATTTCTATATTTTTGGGGGGGGAAAGAATGTCTACTCAGATCCTATTTTGAAATTGAGTTATTTGTCTTTCAGTTGTTGACTTGGATGATTTCTTTGTATATTTAGGGTATAAGTCTTTTATCATACATAAGTATTCATTTTCTCCATTCTGTGGGTTGTCTTTATTTTCATCATAATAACCCTTGAAAAACACATTTTAAAAAACTTTGGTAGCTGGGCATGGTGGTTCACGCCTTTAATCCCAGCACTCACGAGGCAGAGGTAGGAGGATCGCCACAAGTTCAAGGCCACCCTGAGACTACATAGTGAAGTCCAGGTCAGCCTGAGTTAGAGTGAAACCCTACCTCAAAAACCAAAACCAAACCAAACCAAAACAAAACAAAAAAAACTGGTAAACCACAAGAAGATGTGCTACTTTGTAAACAAATTTAAAAATAATAAAATTTTGGCAAAGCCCATTTTCTTTTCTTCTTTTGAGGTTTGTGTTTCTGACACAATATATATCAAATTACTGCCTAATCCAAAATCATAAAGATTGTCTTCTAAGAGTTTTTTCTAAAGTTTTTAAAATTGTTCATATTTTGGTCTCTGACATTTTTTTTTTTTTTGAGAGAGAGAGAGAGAGAGAGAATGAGCACACCATTGGCCTCTCAGCCTATGTGAACAAACTCCAGATGCGCTCGCCCCCTTGTGGGCAAGTGCGGCATTGCACACCTTGCGTCACTTTTGTGTCTGGCTAAATGTGGGACCTGGAGAATCAAATGGGTGTTCCTAGGCTTCACAGGCAGGTGCCTTTAATCGCTAAGCTATCTCTCCAGCCCCACAATTTTGAATTAATTTTATATATGATATAAAGTAGGGGAGCAACCTCATTCTTTTGCATGAGATATCAAGTTGTCCCAGTGAGGGACCCTCTTTTGGATCCTGCATGAAGGCATTGAATAGGCTGGTGGGTCTGTTTAGGTGTGCATTCAGAGATGAGGACCCAAAGTAGGAACTAGTGATGATCTGAGATCCAACTGAAGTATTAAAGTAATATTTCAGGAGAGAGATTAGACTGAAGGGAAGGCAGAAGGGCTGTGTGAGGCTTTGGCTTCTTAATGCCTGTTGGAAGAACAGTGGATCCTTGTAGAAGGACGACCTGAATGGATCATCTAGGTAAAGTTACAGCATCTCCAGGATTTTGAATATTTTCTTATTCTGCTGAGAAAGATAGAATTGGGTCAAACCTATGTTCCTTTCCATGTATTGCAGTGACAGCGGGCAGGATTGCCTAGACTCAGAGGAGCCCAAAACTATTTTTTTTTGATAGAGAGAGAGACAGAGAGAGAGAGGGAGAGAGAGAAAGAGAGAGAGAGAAGGAGAGAGAGACAGAAAGAATGGGTGCACCAGGGCTTGTCAGCTGCTGTGAACGAACTCCAGATGTGTGTGTTCCCTTGTGCACATGTGTGACATTGTGTGTGTGCATCACTTTTGCATCTGGCTAAATGTGGGACCTGGAGGTTTGAATGGGTGTTCTTAGGCTCCTCAGGCAGGTGCCTTAACCATTAAGCCATCTCTCCAGCCCCCAAAACTATTCATGACTAGCTGTGAATGATGTTACTACTTATTGAAATATTTCCAGATTTGACATTTTTATTTGTACAAAAAGATACAATATAGCTTATAATCATGTTCTAAGCAAATGTAACCTGTAAATACTATGTTAATTTTAACTTTGTACTATCAACTATGATTAAAAGCATAACTTTTAAAACAACACTTCAAGCTGGGCATGGTGGCACACACCTTTAATCCCAGCACTCAGGAAACAAAGGTAGAAGGATCGCCGTGAGTTTGAGGCCACCCTGAGGATACAGAGTGAATTCCAGGTCAGCCTGGGCTGGAGTGAAACCCTACCTCGAAAAACCAAAAAAAAAAAAAAAAAAAAAAAAAAAAAAAAAAATTGTTTTTTTCAGTGAATTTGAACACATTCATATTTCTAATAATTCTTTGCTAGTAATTTGTGATCAGAATATCTGGGCTTTTCCAATAGTGTGTTGCACAATTCATTTTCACAGTAACCATTTCCCAGAGAATAAAATCATACATTCATAAAGGTATATCAGACACTGTACATTTTAAAATATACTCATTACCATTAGAAATAGAGGAAAGAATATGATGGAGAGTAGATCTGTGGAGGGAAAAGTAGGGGAGGGGAGGTAATTATCATGGTTTATTGTCTATAATTATGGAAGTTGTCAATAAAAATAAGTTTAAAAAATAAAGCCAGATACACAAAATGGGAAAAAAAGAGATTTTTTTCAATCTTTGCTCAATCTTTAAATATATACATAATTCAGACCTTATCCAATGACAATGAAGTATTTAAACCAATCGAAGGTCTATTTGGTACCCACTGAACTCATGCTATTGATGGTGAGGAGAAGCAAGGAGACTACTGAGAAGTGAGGGGCCAACTTTGTATGCTGTGAGATGAGAGTTCTCCAGGACAAAGTTTCAGAGGGAAATTAGCAGTGAGAAGAACCAGTTGGTGGAGGAAGTACTGAGCAAGCTGTGATCAGTACACATCCATTGGACTCCTGTAATGTGCCAGACTGGGCTGGGTCTTAGCTTTTGAAATGCAGATTGAACAAATCAGTCTTAGCTCCCATTTTTGGAATTAGAAAAATGTGGCTTGCTGGGAATTGGTTGAGTGACATAAAGAGACATGACTGACCTCAGGCTTCCCAAAAGATACCTTTGCCCTCCCTGAAACTTGGCTATTTAGATTTGACAACATTTATTAAGTGCAGAAGGGTGTAAGAGATTTAAGAGCTAGGACTTTACTGGGTTTTTAAAATTTTTATCTTTTGATTTTTCAAGGTAGGATCAGCCCAGGCTGACCTGGAATTCACTATATAGTTTTAGGCTGGCCTCAAACTCACAGTGATCCTTCTAACCTCAGCTTACCCAGTGTTGGAATTAAAGGGACATGCCAAAACACCTGGGACAGAGAAAGAGAGAGAGAGAAAGAGAGAGAGAGACTGTGAATGGGTGCACTAGGGCCTCTAGCCACTGCAAATGAACTTCAGATGTGTGTGCTACTTTGTGTATCTGGCTTTACATGGTGTTGCATGTTCACATTGCTGGCAGAAAACACCTGATCAAGAGCAGCTTATGGGAAAAGGGGGTTTATTTGGCTTACAGACTCAAGGGGAAGCTCCATGATGGCAGGGGAAAGCAGTGACATGAGCAAAGCATGGACATCACCTCCTGGCCAACATCAGATGGACAACAGCAACAGGAGAGTGTGCCAAGCACTGGCCTGCCCCCAACAAGACACTGCCTCCTGGAGGTGTTATTTCCCAAATTGCCAACATGGCATTCAGAACATGTAAGTTTATGGGGGACACCTGAATCAAACCACCACACATGGGTACTGCAGAATGCAACTCAGTTTGTTAGCCTTTGCAGGCAAATGCCTTAGCCGCTGAACTATCACTCCAGCCCAGATTTTACTGTTTTTATTTATTATGGAGGTTAATAGTCATCCTATTTTTGACTTTTATTACTACCATTTGTCTTATATATGGCTTTTTCTTAATGCCGATCCCTTCTTCAGGGACAAAATTCTTTATTATGACACATGGAAAAGTATTATCTGCTCCGTAAGGGTATACATCCTGTTCAGTTCCCAAGAGCACAATGTGACAAGAGATGTCCAGACAATTCAAACACAAATAATTAATAGTAATAGTAGTAACTGTAGTAGTAGGAGAAGAAGAAGAAGATTGGGACCAAACTTATATAATTGCTTCAAACATTTCTTCTACTTAGTAGCCATATTACGTATATATCATATTATTTCTTATTTTCTCTGCCTCACTCCCAGAATTTAACTCAAAATTTCAGGATGTGACCTGGAAAAATGTAGTTTACTTATAGTCCAGTTGATTCAGACTCCAGTAATCTTGGATCTCATGATGAAAAACACTGGCCTAAGGGAAGACACATACTCACATAGCCTATGAACCACAGGCAGAAAGCAGGAGAGATCCACTCTCTGGCATGGATTCCACAGTCAATCCATATGGCATTTTTGGTTGGTTGGTCATTTCTAGAAACCTGCTCAAAGAAAATCAGAAAGTTAGCAAAATAATATATCTCAGGATAAAAACCTCTCATTTATATAGTGCTTATATTTAATCACTTCAGCAAATCTATAAAACGTACATTTCCTGTGTATTCCTTTGAGCTTCTCAAAGGAAATTTAAAAGTCCATGATATTGGGCTGGAGAGATGGCTTAGCGGTTCAGGCATCTGCCTCCTAAGCCTAAGAAGGCAGGTTCCAATCTCCAGGTCCCACATTTAGCCAGATGCAAAGTGATGCAAGGGCGCAATACTGCACTTGCCCATAAGAGGGCATACATCTGGAATTCATTCACAGTGGCTGAGAGGCTGCTGGTGTGCCCATTCTCTCTTTCTGCCTCTCTCCCCTCTCTCTCTGTCTCTCTCTGTGTCTCTCTCCAAAAAAAAAAAAAAAAAGTCTATGATATTAAGGGATGGTTAGTTGGGTCATAATGCTGGCATAAGTTGGGACTGAGATTTGAAGCTAGGATTCTTGGATTAAAGCTCCCACCATCACCTAGGCAGACAGAGCTAGGATTGAAGTACAGAGCAGAGACCAGAGAACCAGCACTTGAGGTAGCTCTTCACACCTCAAGGCATACTGGTGTGTGCTGCGGGGCTCCAGTCTGCAAGGGAACTATAGACACACCAAGGAGCTAAACTCCCTCACAGTTTTCATATTTTCTGTGCAGACTATTTCTCCTCTTCACACAATACAAGTTCACATATCATCTAATTTCACACAATTGATGCCATTGGATTAAGGGGCAGAGGCTTAGATCTGACTCACAGTTTGGCAGGCTAGTACAAGATACTAAATCTGTGGAATAAGAATTTTTAAAGCTTGGGGATGAGGATATGGCTCAGCAGTTAAAGGCACTTATTTGTAGAAGCCTGCCAACCTGGGTTCAATTTGCAAGTTCCTATGTAAAGCTAGATGCACAAAGTGTTGGGTGCATGCATCTCGAGTTCATTTGCAGTGGCAAGAGGCTCTGGTGCACACATTCTCTCCCTCCCTCTCTCTCAAATAAATAGCTAATGTTTTTTAAAAAGAATTTTCAATGAAGGGCATGGTGGCACATGCCTTTAATCCTTAGAAGGCAGAGGTAGGAATCCTCCTACCTCTATGAATTCAGGTCCAATTTGGGACTACAGAGTGAATTCCAGGTCAGCCTGGTCTAGAGTGAGACCCTACCTTGAAAAAACAAAACAATACAAAACAAAAGTTTTTAAACTTTACTCAATGACTTTAATGTCTTCAGAAGAATCTCAAGAACACTTCTAAAATTAACTAATTGTCAGAATTTTAAATAATTAGTTATATTTTTTAGGATATAAAGTGAAGGAAGAAGCATAAAATCAAACAAATATGTAGAGTTGCTAAAACAAGAAGAAAAGAAAAGAGAGCTACATATTGCCTTTACAGGATTCCAGGAAGTCCTTTTATCCTAACATGTAGTTAGCAATATCCAAATTAGGGAGACAGTCTAATGGCCACAGATAGTTAACTTGGATAGTCAAAGGGACTTGGATTATTTCATTTACTCCATGTCAAGAAAATCCTCAGGTGCTAGATTATTGGCCTTATGTGATCTTTTTATTTATCTACTTTTAACTTCTTTGAACTTTTTATCACTTCTGTCACTGACTGGCAATATTGTGGCAGTGCATAGAATCATATGTGCACATTCTTGATCAAGTAAGGGTAAGACTTAAAACATGTAGGATTCATGATTTCCCAGTATGCACATCCAGTTTCCAGACACATAAATTATAAGAAGTATACATAACAAGGTTGAAAATGTCATAGGTGGGTGGGCCATGATGACATGAATCTAATGTAGCCAGTGTAATCACTAAGGGAACCTAATATGTCATTGTGGTGGTTTGATTGTAAATGTCCCACATAGCTTATGGCATTTTTGACTAAGATTAAGTTTCCAGGGGGCAGGCATGGTGGTGCATGCCTTTAATCCCAGCACTTGGGAGGCAGAGGTAGGAGGATCGCCATGAGTTCAAGGCCACCCAGAGAGTACAGAGTAAATTCCAGGTCAGCCTGAGCTACCTCGGAAAAAAAAAAAAAAAAAAAAAAAAAAAAAAAAAAAGATTGTTTCCTACTTAAGTCTCCAGTAGACTGAGCCCTGCTGGAGGAGGTGTGTCACCAGGGCTGGCTGTACCTTGGAGTGGAATCCAGCCCTAAGGTGTGTTCTGATGTAGCTTGAACCCTGGATGTTCCCTCTCTTTCTCTGCTGTGGTTATATGATGAAGTGAGATAGCTTCCTCTGCCATGATGAAGCTTCCCCTGGAATCTATAAGCCTGAAATAAACCCTTTTCTCCCATAAGCTACTTCCAGTTGGGTGTTTGTCATTATATCAATGTATAGGTAACTGCAACAGCCTTATGTTTACAGTGCAAGATCTTCTTTTACACACACACACACACACACACACACACACACACACACAATTTTTATTTATTATTAGAGAGAAAAAGAGAGAGAAGGAGTGAATGGGTGTGCCAGGACCTTTAGCCACTGCAAATGAATTCCAGACACATGTGCCACAATGTGCATCTGGTTTATGTAGTTCAAGGGAATTGAACATGGGTCCTTAGGCTTTGCAGGCAAGCACCTTAACCACAAAGCCATCTCTCCAGCCCTTGTAATTTTTAAAAAAATATTTTATTTTGGGCTGGAGGGATGGCTTAGTGGTTAAAGTACTTGCCTGCAATGCCAAAGGACTCAGATTCTATTTCCCAGGACCCACGTAAGCCAGATGCACAAGGTGGCCCATGCATCTGGAGTTTGTTTGCAGTGCCTGGAGGCCCTGGCATGCCCTTTTCTCCCCGCTCTCTCTCTGCCTCTTTCTCTCTGTCAAAATAAAATATTTTAAAATATTTTATTTTTATTTATTTATTTGAGAGGAAGAGAGAGGGAGAGAACATTGCAAGATCTTCTAAGGAATAAATTAAACACTGAAATATCTTGGAGCTAGGGTGATGGATCAGCCATTAAAAGCACTTCACAAGCCTAATGAATGGAGTATGGGTCCCCAGAACCTATGTAAAGCCAGATACAAGGAGTGTATATATCTGTAATCCCATCATACCGAGGGCAATGGGAGGCAGAGTTGAGAGAATCCCAAAGCTCATGGGCCACCTACCTAATCTGATTTTCCCAGCTGCAAACAAGAGGGGCTGTTTCAAACAAGGTGCAAAGTAAGTGCTGCCGAGTTTGTCCTCTGACCTTTACACACAACTATGGCACGCACATGCCCATACCTACACACATAGATATTCATACACACACATCCACACTCATTACAAATAAAATAAATAAATAAAACACTTGGGGCCAGAAAGATGGTTTAGTAGCCAAGGCGCTTGCTAGCATAGCCAAAGAACACAAATTAATTCCCCAGTATCCACATAAAGCCAAGAGCACAAAGTGGTGCATGGGTCTGGAGTTTGTTTGCAGTGGCTAGAGTCCCTGGCGTTCCTTTCTCTCTCTGTCTCTGTCTGTCTGTCTGTCTGTCTCTTTCTCTCTCTCTCCCCCTTTCTCAAATAAATTTTAAAAAAATTTTAAAAACAATCTGGTGGTGCTGAAGTCCTTTCACTTGGGAGCTGGATGCAAGAGGCTCAGAACTAAGGCCAGTCTGGGACAGAAAACCCTGTCTCAAAACAAAAAACAGCCAGGTATTGTGGCTCACGACTTTAGTCCTAGCACTTGGGAGGCAGAGGTAGGATGATCTATGTGATTTTGAGGCCAGCCTGAGACTACATAGTGAATTCCAGGTCAGCCTGGGCTAGAGTGACGAGTAAGACCCTATCTCAAAAACACCAACAACAAAAACCTGTTTCCTGACTCCAAATCTTATCTTTGAGTGACTAAAAAGTCTTAACTATTATGATCAAGTGTTAATTCTATTACTAAATAAAATGTATTTTCACTGATTACATATTTTTCAGAGCTTCTTTTAATTTTTTTAAGGGGTAATGTGGTAGAAAACAGAACTACAGAATTGGAAAATATAACGAAAAGGTATTATGGTCAGGCTCATAGAAATTTTCAGTTTCTACATTCACTGACTTTATCAGCACAGTTTATTAAAAGAAAACACCTTATCCATGGCACTGCAGTTGATCAGATTCCCTGGCCCCTGTCCTTCCCAGATTAGGTTCAGTTTTGCTCTGGTTTTAAAAGCTACATCAATGTTTGTCTAGTAATAGGTTTCTCTTCTCTCTCCCTCTCTCTGTGGTGGCAGTAGTGTAAACAAAACAGGGACTTGAAAAACAATCCAGACCACTTCTTCTGTTTATGAATGTGAGTGCATATGCCCACGGAAAGTGGCTCACATAATTATCTGATGTCAGATAAACACAGACACTGCATTATGCCCGTCAATGCTTCCCTTACTGATTCTCCTTTAGAATCTTTACCTTTAGAACATAAAGTGGGTTCTTCTCATACGATGATCCAATGTGTATTCTTTTGACCATGCTAGGATACCGCTCAGTTATAAGTTCTATCCAGGAATATATCTACACAAAAAGAAGTCAGCAGTTAATCACAGGATAAATTCAAAGGATTTTCCTAATCACAGGGAATAGGAAACTTCCTCAAGCCTTTGGATGTTGAAGAAATGAGGAACTCAAACATTTTGATTGAACATTTATTTTTCAGGAAAATTAATAAAATTAAGGGTTTTTCTTTGTTTTTGGATTTTTGTGGGGAAAAAAAGGTTTATTTTGGCTTGCAGATTCGAGGGAAAGCTCCATGGTGGCAGGGAAAACAATGGCATGAGCAGAGGGTAGATATCACCTCCTGGTCAACATTAGGTAGACAACAGAAATAGGAGCGTGTGTCCAAAATTAAGTTTTGATGAGTGCCAAAGTGTAGAGAAAGAGTGAAACAGTTTTAAGAAGCATTATAAAAAGACAAAGTTGATCTTTAAGTATTGTCCCTGGAAATTATTTCTATTCATTCTGAGGTGCTAGAGATGGATGCAGGGCCTTGTCTAAGAGAGGCAAGGGCTCTACTATTTAGCTATGTCTCCCCAGCCCTTGGCTTTTTTTTTTTTTTTTGGCAGGTTGGCCTTGAACTCACAATTCTCCAGCCCCAGCCTTCAGAGTACTGGGATTACAGGCCTATGTCACCATGCCCCACCTTAATCCTTAATGTTATTTTAGGGGCTCATCACAGTAAGTCTCTGTGTTTGTGCATGAGCTCTTCCAACCATTCATTCAGATCTCACACATAGAAGACTAAAAATATGTTAACTTTTCAAGACTAAGCAACCTAGGCACCATCTTTTTACAGGACAGATACTTGTCTCATCTCACTGAAAGCCTGTGCAAGCATGAGATTGGTGGAATGACAAGAGACAAAGATGAGGATAATTTGGAGAACAACTCCACCTTAGAAAGTGGTTTTATTCTGGCCTCACTTCTGCATGGAAGTCCAGGTGTATCTGTGGCTCTGACAAAACTATAGTGGGAGGGAAAAATGAATAAATTCTGGAGGCAACTTTGTATACTAGCTCCCCTTCAAGACAGGCATTGATTTATTGTCTGGTTTAGGATAGCTTAGACTGAACTTTGTCATGTCTCATCATAGACCAACTTTCTAGGCACCATGGTTAAACTCAGACTTCCTGGATCGGGAATGAGCAGCACTTGGAACTTTCCTAGAGATGACTTCAAAGAGAAATCCCAGATGAGGGAAACTGAAGCACCACCATTTACCCTGGGTTCTCTTACAATAGGAAAACAAAATGAGTGGCATGTGTGAGTAAATATCCCAAAGCTGAGGACAGAGAGATTCCTCAAAGATCTGTCACCATGTACCAACCTCAGTTTCTGGATCGCCGAGAGTTCAAGGCCACCCTGAGACTACATAGTGAATTCCAGGTCAGCCTGGACCAGAGTGAGACCCTACCTTGCAAATCCGCCCCCCCCAAAAAAAGAAAAACACTTGCTGTATATCAGAAATTTGTTCTTTACAGAGCTTCCCCTAATCCACCTGTTATGAGAGTTTTGGGGCTCCTCGCCAATGCCAATGAACCAATAAATATAGGGTGATGCAGGATTTGGGGGTTCAAGAGGGGGGTCTCCAAGAATTTATGAACCCCAAGTTTTGGGTTCTGATCTACCTTTTTGTTTTGTTTTGTTTTTTGAGGTAGAGTCTCACTCTAGCCTAGAATGACCTGGAATTCAGTCTCAGGGTGGCCTCTAACTCTTGGCAATCCTACTACCTCTGCCTTCTGAGTGCTAGGATTAAAGACATGCACCATCATGCCTGGCCTGTCCTACCTTTTAAAAAATATTTTGATTTATTTGCAATCAGAGACAGAGAGAGAGTGAAAGAAAGAGAAAGAAGGGGACACACAAATAGAGAATGTGCGTGCTAGGACCTCTAGCTATTGCAAATGAACTCCAGAGGCCTGCACCCCCTTGTGGTCAAGTGCGGCATTGTGCCCTTGCGTCATTTTGCATCTGGCTAAACGTGGGACCTGGAGATTGGAACCGCTGGAGATTGGAACCAGTGTTCTTAGGCTTAGGAGGTAGGCACCTTAACCCCTAAGCCATCTCTCCAGCCCTTGTGGAAGCAATTTTAAGAGCAGCCAAACACTCAATTTCCTCCAGAAAAAAATTCCCTCTAGAAAAAAAAAAATGGAACCTATAAGTACTGTGAGAGAGAGAGAAAAAAGTCCAATTTCTTAAAGATTGAAGACCAGGTATTATTACTGTATTAGTTTAAATAGATTCTTACTCAGGAGAATAAAATGTATTTATTTATTGCATATCAAATATAAGCAAATGTATTGCTTTAATTCAGTAAGGTCATGTGGTGATTATTTAGTAAGAACAAATTCAGGTAATGCTCCAAAGAGACATGAATCTAGTGATTTTTTTGTGCCCATTCCAGTGTAGCCATCTGATTTATTATTTTCTGTTGGTATGAGCATACATTATTAACCCTAAAAGTTAGAGATACTCTTAGCTATGGATAAACATGCTGTCTTGGAGGCAGTTTACCAAATATGGCACAACCCTCCCAGGGGGGTTAACTACAAAAGAATGAATTACCACCATATAATCAACCTAAGTGTGAATTTTTTAAACATCTTCTACCCACCAATTCTTGGGTAATTTCTCACTGTTGAAATGACAGTGCTGCTTAAATGAAAACAGTAACTTTGTAGGGCAATGTGGCAACTTACTTCATTGAGTGAGTGATACTGTTCATAGTATGATGAGGAGGCCCGGGGGCTGACTGTGTCATTGGAAGTCTGCTGTTGAATAAGGTCTTCTACATCTTCCATCAGAACACTAGGTGATGAAACAGAGGGTGAGCTGATTTCCAAGAACTGCACTGGATTACCCACATGGACGGTTGTAGGTACAGTATGTAAGCATAAAGAAATGTTGCCATCAGAGCTGGAGAGATAGCTTGGTGGTTAAGGCACTTGCTGGCAAAGCCAAAGGACCCAGGTTCAGTTCCTCAGTACCCATGTAAAGCCAGATATACAAGGTGGCACATATGTCTGGAGTTCATTTGCAGTAGCTAGAGGTCCTGGCACAGCCATTCTCTCTTTTATCTGCTCCCTGCCTCTCTCTCAACTAAATAAATTTTATTTTTAAAAGAAAAGTTGCTGGGCTGGAGAAATGGCTTAGCAGTTAACGCATTTTCCTGCAAAGCCAAAGGATCCTGGTTCAACTCTCCAGTACCCACGTTAGCCAGATGCACAAGGGGACGCATGCATCTGGAGTTCATTTGCAGTGGCTGGAGGCCTTGGAGCGCCCATTCTCTCACTCTGCCTGTTTCTCTCTCTCTCTCTCAAATCAATCAGTAAATTAAATATATTTATAAAAAAGGATTATTTAAAAAAGTTGCTAACAGAACTAGTTTGCAATTCAGCAAAGTAAAACACCGTAGCTGTACATGGTGGCAAGATAAACTCAAACCCTTTTATCACAGGCACTAGGAAGCTATCTCCTGTTCAGCATGGCTTCAGGACTGCTCAGGCCTTATCCTCCACCATATCTACATTTTGTGATTGTGATTATTCAACATGTTTTCTATGAATATAGAGATTAAAAAGCACTCTGCTTCAACCCAGAACAGTATCTCATTTTTCTATTTTCAGCTAGGAACTCAGAGGAAGGTTTTTCATTGACCCCAGATATTCTACAGGGCCAAATATGACCAAATATCTTGAGAAATAGACGACAGGATAAGAAAAGATGTGGAAAAGCCATCTTGTTTAATCTCTGAACTAACTAAACACCTATTCTGAATTAAAGGAATTCCATCACCCTAGAAAAATAATTTGGAATTAGCTATCAGATTAATAAGACTTACTATATTTTATTTAGGCTAATGAATATAAGCCAAGACTTTGGCATCTGAAAGCCTTGAGTTTCTTTTCTAGCTTTACCGTGTTTCAGCTGGCTGACATTGGGAAGTGTCTTTGTAAATAAGATTTTTCTTTTCATCATATGTTGGGGAAAGTATCCACTTATAAGAGTTCAATAAAGATGATGTGATAAAATGTGTTGGTTGGCTAGGCACATTCCTAGAAGGTGGTAAAAGCTACACTACAGTACTAACAATCCTCACAGCATATTATAGCCTACCCATTGGTACATGGAAGAGATGGTCTCAAAGCAGGCACAAGGGTAGCAGGAGGATGCTGGCACTGAGGCAGTGGATAGAGAGAGAAGAAGGCAGACAAGAGACAACAAAAGAGCAGAAATCACATCATACCTGATGTGATTATATATATATATATATATATATATATTTGTTGTTGTTGTTGTTTTTTCGAGGTAGGGTCTCACTTTGGCTCAGGCTGACCTGGAATTCACTATGTATTCTCAGGGTGACCTCAAACTCACAGTGATCCCAGTGATCCTCCTACCTCTGCCTCCTGAGTGCTGGGATTAAAGGTGTGCGCCACCACACCCGGTATACCTGATAATTTTTAAAACTTTTTATGTCATCTAAATTATGCGATGGGTGTTACTGTATTTCTAATTTACAAACAGAACCATGGAAAGGCTGCTCATTCCTACAGGGTCAAACAGGTGGCTAAGTGACACTGCTGGACTCCAGCTCATGTTCTCTGCAAAGTATGAGCACCTACACTTTCTAGCTGAGGGGTAGATTTTTTGAAATACCCACTAGCTTAACAGAAGAAATGTTGGCAAAAGTTGCATGTACCTCACCAGAGTTTTTTCCTTTTCTTTTTTAAAATATATTTTATTTATTTGAGAGAGAGAGAGAGGGAGAGAGAGAGAGAGTAAGGGAAAAAATGGGTACTCCAGGGCTTCCAGCCACTGCAAACAAACTCCAGATTCATGTGCCCCCCTTGTACATCTGCTTTATGTGGATCCTGCAGGCAAATGCCTTAACCACTAAGCCATCTCTCCAGCCCTCAGCAGAGTTTTCCATAAGTTACCCCAAAGCTGACCACAGGTTCTCTCCAGATCTAGGTTTGGACTTGTCACAGGAAGAGACTCACTGAGAGACTATGCAGTCAGAGTCTTTCACTTCAGGTAGAGGCTGACGTTGTGGTTTTATCACTAACTAGTCCATCCCAGACACTGCCAGGCAGCATGTTTAATACAGTTTTTTTCTCCAGGAAGCAATGACATACTCTTCTAGTCAAATGCATAATGGGTTTTGTTTCATTTCATTTTTTCAAGGTAAGCTTTCACTGTAGTCCAGGCTGACCTAGAATTCACTATGTAGTTACAGTATGACCTCGAACTCATGGTGATCCTCCTACCTCTGCCTCCCAAGTGCTGGGATTAAAGGCGTGCACTACCATACCTGGCCATGGCTGTAGATGGTATTTATAATGCCTGTTCAATGTGTAGCAGATGACACCTACCTGAATGGAATCCTGCTCTCGTTTAAAAAGACTTTCACATTGCTTACATCAGATGCATTCACAAAAAAGTGGACTTCTTTTTTCTTTTCAATAAAGTCAGCTGTTACTGGCTGCCAGAGAACAATCTAGTTGCAAAGAAAACATTGGAGAAATAAAACAGTTGATCACATCATCCACATCTATATCTAGAGCCATAACAGTTGTATCTAAAAAGGACCAAGACAAAGACATTCATTGGCCCCTGGTTCTCGTCCATATACATGGTAGCAGAAACATCCACTTTGCAGAGAGCTCCTTTCATTATTCTCTGTACCTCTAGTTGCTAGAAAAGGCCCCAAACATACCAGACAGTTAATCAATGTTTGATGAGACAATGAATGAATATATTTATGACTCAACTCTAATGCTGGATGCATATGTCAGATGTTTAAAAGAAAAAAATGAAAATTTCACTAGAAAGTTGATTAAACATTGATTTTGCTTAGTAAAATTTCCATGTGCTTGATATTATTATCATGTTAGCATTCCTTCTCTTTAATGTCTCTCAAGAATATTTCCATCTTACTGAACTTTTTCAAGGTATTTTCACATTAATTTTCTTTAATCATTATGATATCACCTTATTATGATTTTCAGTGTAAGGATGAGACAATTAAGGCTGATCAGAACTAATTTATCTAAAATCATACACCAAACAGCAGAATAAGAAAGGAAATTCCCAGGGGAATAAGAACAAAATGTGGGATATGTGTGTGTGTGTGTGTGTGTGTGTGTGTGTGTGTGAGAGAGAGAGAGAGAGGGAGAGAGAGAGGTTCTCATGTAGTGCAGGCTGGCCTTGGACTCACTATGTAGCTGAAGATGACCTTGAATTTCTGACTCCCCTGTTTCTACTTGTCAAGTGCTGGGATTATAGGCTTGTGCCACCATGCTTGACTGATAGAGTGTTGGGGATTGAACTCAGGGCTTCATGCATAGCAGGCAGAAATTCTACACACTGAGCTACATTGCCAGCCTGAAACCCGTTTCCTTGTAGACTAACTGAGAGAGAGAGAGAGAGAGAGAAAGGAAGGAAGAAAAAAAAAGAAAGTAAGGAAGAAATCAGGAAAGCAAAAGAAATCGAATTCTAAACTTCTGCTCCTTCCTCAAGTTGTACTTCCTTCTGACTTGGTGAGGTAGCCATAAAAATGGACCTCAGCTCCTCTGAGGCACAGGTGATGCCCAGTGGCCTACACTGTGACCCAAAGGCTAAGGCCATGCTGCTCAGGGCTATAGCCAGCACTGACTACACACTGAGGGAGTTTATGCAGAGCCTTTCTTCCCATTTAGGGGTTTTTTAACAGGGAATTTGGTGAAAGAACTCGCTGCCTTCCTCCTCGCCCAACCTTTGTTGGAACTGTCCAACAGCCTGAGACCCTCCTTCCTTCCCTGGGCCTGGGACTGCATCTTGCTCTGGATGGATCTGCCATCCCCAGTTCCTCCTTTTTATCTTGAGCAAACATTCCTCTCAGTGCTTGAGCCTCTGAGCTGTTCTGATCCCTTTTTCTCAGAGAACACCCAGGAACACAGAGTTGTCAGGTTTCTTCCTTCTGCCACTTTGTTACATCATAGACTTTCCAGGGAGGTGAGTATCAGGCACAAAAAATTTAATAAATGCTCCCTTGTGGATATAGTGCTTACTCCTTGATTTAGAACCCATAATTTTTTTTTTGAAAAAATAGAACCCATATTTTAAAGGCAAAATTCTATCAAACATCAGTGACTATAGCAGTTCTGTAAGGACATACTTTCAATTGCAGGGTGCTGATTACCGTGAACATGGCTGGAAGCCCATGGCACTAATGAAGGTTTGACTGAGGGAAACAGCCTGTGATTATGGGTGGGGATGAACCTTTGACAAGAGCCTTGTCATCAGATATGGGAAGTCATACTTGATGAAAGGGGCATGGCACACATGCTCATAGAAAACAAACCCAAAATAAACATAAATTGGGAGGAATTACCTCATAGGTTGTAGTAAGATTCTGCAGAACTTCAACTTGCCTAGAGGTTCTAGGAAGAGCAGATAACACCTGGCCACTGGGGGAGAAAAAACAGGATTTAGGTTAAAAATAATGTGAAAATGGCAAACATTTTCCTGTAAGGAACTTCCAAGTAATTTTAAAAAGGGAAACAAAACTTAAAATGTTAGGACAGAATATTTCACAAAAGTCTCATGCTTCTTTTTGCTCCAATGTGACTGCAAAGCCAGTAGCTCTTCTGTTTGTAGGGTGCTTAACTCTTCCTTGTCTCTTATGCATGTGTGCATGAAAAGACAAAAATCATTTGTTTTCACTGTTTCAGGGGAGTGGAATATGCAGAACTATTTATACCATCAGTAAATTAGAAGAATCATATGGGGAGTAGTATTGTTGATTCAAAATATTAAAGTATAGCTACCATGTAACCTATAGTGCTAATGGGTATATAAAAAAGGAGAAAACAGTATGTCAAAGAGATACCTGAGTTCTCATGTTTGATACAGTCTTATTCATGATATCTATAAAATTAGTCTAAGTATCTATCATTGGATGAATATATAAAGAAAATGTGATACATGGTATGGGGTCCAGTGTTGTGCAAGTAAGACCACTGACTCACAGAATGCAAAGTGAAATTTTATTGGGTAAAAGACTGATGCTTCAGGACTACACCTAGAGGTTGGGATCTCTGAGTGCAGCCCTGAGCTACTTGGGGGTCAGCTTTTATTGTAGAGAACCACAAGATGTTTGATATGAAAACAGGATAGGAGTTAAACCATAAAGTTACTGTTAAATAGGGTGGTCATTCCAAAAATGTCACAAGATAAAGAAGTTACAAAGTATTCTTTACATGAATCACATAAGTAGAACTGAAATGAGACAAAGGACATTCCATACTATTCATCATCATGTAAACAGAACAAAGGCAAGACCACAAAGATTACTTTAAACAGAGGGGTCATGGTACATTGCATTAGGGACATTCCTTATGGGTACAGATAACAGAAAGGACCTGCATTTCACAATAAAGCCTGTGGTAATGATTTCTGAAACTTCTCCTTTTATCTGTCAAGAAGCTGACTTGGGTAGTGACCTATGACCTCCATTACGTGTGCCCTAGAGGAAAGGGCCGCACAGGAGAATGTTTAACCCAGTCTTTTGTATCTCTTTACAATACACACACACACACACACACACACACACACACACACACACACACAGGAATCATTCTCAGCTCTTAAAAAGAATGTGACATTGTCATTTTGTGGTAACATGGATGAAGATGGAGGACATATGTAAAATAAGCCAGGCACAGAAAGACAAGATCACATGGCCTTGTTCATATCTTCACTCTGGTGCTCACTTTGGCAGCACATATACTAAAATTGGAACGATACAGAGAAGATTAGCGCATGTTCACTCTGAAGAAGATGAGCTCATGGAAGGAGAAAGAAGACTGGTGACTAGAGGCCAGGAAGGGTAGCGAGGAGAGAGGTTCATCAGCTGGTCCAAAGTGATGATGAGACAGATGCAATCAAGTTCAATGTTTTATTGCACAGTGGGGCTGGAGCAAAGCACCTGGATACATGGGTTGCAGCTACATTACAGAAGCAGCTCAGACCACCACACTAGGAACGCCAGGGAGAGGTTGTGTCCTCTGTTGATACTGTAAGGTTTTGTAGCCCTCTCAAATTCAGAAGCTGAAACCCTAACCACCAAGGTGAGGGTATTAATTGGTGAAGGATTTGGGCTGTGATAAGGTCATGAAGGCAGTGCCATCATCAATAGGATTAGCGTCCTTATAACATAGACCTAAGAGAAACCCTTTACACCTTGAAAGCACGCAATGGAAAGGCATTGTCTATGAAAATATCTGCTAGTCCTTGATGTTGGACTTCCTTGCTTGTAGAACAAGGAGATATAAGTTTCTGTTGTTCATAAGCCACTCTGCCAAAGATATTTTGTTATAGTAGCACAAATGTATTAAGAATTCAGCCTTTATTGTATGAAGTAAAGCTACTTCAGCATTTATTTGCTATTGCAGCATGATCTAGAGTGGCCTCATCATGTGTCTAGTTTTGTGTTGCTGTGCGCTGGTGGGTTGTTCTTTATCTGTCCTTGAGCCAACATCACTAATCTTAGTGGCTAGAACTCAATATGAAATCTTAGTATCAGGGAGGGATGGCAGCATCATGCCTTCCTCTATTCTCCATGATGGGATGTTGTAAGACCAATATTGTGCAGGTGTGGTGCAGCTAATGACAGTTGCTGTGAAGTTATGAATGCAGTCATTACAATGGAAGACAGCATTCCTAAGCACTCCTCTCCATCTTCTGGCTCTTACCTTCTTTCTGCTTCCTGCCACAGTGTTCTATGAGCCTTGGAAGGAGTGATATAGATGCCTCATTATCACTGAGCTCTCCAAAGTCACTTATTCTCAGCACTTGGACCACTTATGAGTCTCCTCAATAGTCATGACCATCTGAAAACAAAGCTCCTCTGACCAAAGGTGAAAACAGCACTAATCTATGGGCGTAAGCATAAATATTTAGAGGGCAAGTTGATGGGCATAACATATCCATTTAAACAAACAACAACAGCTCCTTTCCTACTGCTTATGACCCATCTAGCCGTATGATTTTGACTGGGTTTTCAGTATGAGGCATTAATTCCCTCCTATGGAGCAGGCCTGAAATCCAATCAGAGAGCAATTAGTTACTCCTATAACTGTTGTGCCACTTTTGCAGTGAGCACATTTTGCCTGGCTGGACAATTGTGTAGCTCTCAGGGTCCACTGCTGGGTAAGATTGTTGATGACTTTTCTCCTTCAACAGCCTGCATAGAACCTTCTAGTGCTATGACTTTTCTAAGTTGTTTTAGGAATGGGTATGGGTCTTACATAGTTTTTTTGTTTGTTTGTTTGTTTTGTTTTGTTTTTTTTTTTTTTTTTTTTTGGTTTTTTGAGGTAGGGTCTCACTCTGGTCCAGGCTGACCTGGAATTAACTATGTATTCTCAGGGTGGCCTTGAACTCTTGGCGATCCTCCTACCTCTGCCTCCCGAGTGCTGGGATTAAAGGCATGCGCCACCACGCCTGGCTCTTACATGTTTTTATGAGATGAGTATATGGGTTTTCTATTTTAACTTCATAATTTGGTGAATTACAGTAATAGATTAGTTTCAATGTTGACACTTGTTTTAATATGTTTTCTCACTTCTGTATCATGTATTTCTTTTTGCCTTGAAATACTTCCTACACCTTGAAGAATTCTTAGTGATTCTTATATAGTCTAGTCAATAGATTAGTGTGAGTAAATAGGAATTTATTTCATTTTACATACCATTTTCTCAGGAAGGGAAGAATTTCTTAGCAGATTCATATGTGCAGTTCACCCAATTTTGCAGTGGAAGATAATTAGATAAAGAGAGGAAGAAAGCAGTGGGGCAAAGGATTGTGGGTGTATGTGGAATGTAAATTCATAAGAACTGTGCTGTTGAAATTAAAATTAAGCTTTATTAGTGGAATTTGCCAGAGGAAAACTCATTTTTTTAACTGAACAAAGTTCTTTTTTTTTTTTTCTTTTTTCAAGGCAGTCTCACTCTAGCCCAGGTTGACCTGGAACTCACTCTGTCACTCCAGGCTGGCCTGGAACTCATGTGCTGGGATTAAACACATATGCCAACACACCAAGCATGTTTTCTTCTATTATTGGACAAATATTATCTGGAAGAATGAGATTGATTTTTATTATTTTTAAAAATATATTTATTTATGCAATACAGAGAGGCAGATACAGAGAGAGAGAGAGAGAGAGAGAGAGAGAGAGAGAGAGAATGGGTGCACCAGGGCCTTTAGCCACTGCAAACGAACTCCAGAAGCATGTGCCACCTGGTGCATCTGTCTTGTGTGGGTACTGGGAAATTGAACCTGGGTCCTTAGGCTTTGCAGGCAGAAGCCTTAACCATTAAACAATCTCTCCAGCCTGAGATTGCTTTTTAAATCAGAAAAAATATGTATTCTTTAATTTAAAACTAGTCTTGCTGGGCGAGGTGGTGCATGCCTTTAGTCCCAGCAACTCAGGAGGCAGAGGTAGAAGGATCACTGAGAGTTTAAGGCCACCCTGAGACTATATAATGAGTTCTAAGTCAGCCTGAGCTAGAGTGAAACCCTACCTCAAAAAAAAAAAAAAAAAAAAACACTAGTCTTAATGGAGCTGGAGAGATGACTCAATGAGGAGTGAGTCTTATACAAGTTTGAGGACTTCAGAAGACATGAGACCACCGGAATTTGCTCCCCTAGCACCTATGTAAATAGCTGGATATGGCCACACATATCTGTAACCTCAGTCCTGTAAAGAAAACATGTGTAAGAGCAATGGAGGGGGTGTGATGGTTAAGTTTTGTGTCAACTTGATCTGTTTGGGAATCCACAGACATTACCCACAAGTTGGTCTCTGAAGTTGCTTCCAGGGAGGATTAACTAAAGGAGGAATCCTTCCTCCAGGGTGAACCCTTCCCCCAGAATGGGCGGCCCCTCTCAGAGAGGGGGGCTTTATCTAAGGAAGCTTGAGGAAGGAAAGGATCTTCTCCCACCTGGCTGCTTGTGCTGTTTGCTGTTTGCTGCTTGCTGCTTTCCTGTGTGAACTGAAGACCAGCATGGACTGAAGAGCAGAGGCTCACCAGGAAGCCTCCAGGCCTTCAGTGATGGATGGGGACTGCTGAGGCATCCAGCCTTGTGGACTGAGCAGCTACTGGGTTCCTTGGCTCTTGGGCCTGCAAACTGCTATTCTTGGACTACTGTAAGCTAATCCAATAAATTCCATGCCCCCCACCCTTTTTTGTTTTGTTTTTCAAGGTAGGGTCTCACTCTAGCTCAGGCTGACGTGGAATTCACTATATAGTCTCAGAGAGGCCTTGAATTCATAACTATCCTCTGACCATTGCCTCCTGAGTGCTGGGATTAAAGGCATGTGCTACCAATGCCGAGCTTAATTTCCCTTTTAATACAATTCATTCTATCAATTCTGTTCCTCTAGAGAACCCTGAATAATAAAGTTGTGGTGCCAGGAGTGGTTCTAGAGAAACAGAATTGTAAGGATGGAATTCTCTAGTGGGCTTGGTGCTCTCTGGAGTTTGTTCTCCAACTTCAGCACCACTAAAGGCCCTACTGGTAATAACGAGATTGCTTTTACCTGTAATAAGGAGAGCACTTTTACTGGTAACAAGGAGGGCATTAATAATCCATGGTGTGAAGTATTTAAGGAACTCATGAGGTAGATGTACTGGGTGATCCTGAGTCATATCTTGTGAAGAGCAAGGAATTTAGTGACTCTGTATCTAAAACTTTTGAATATTTGTGGAAAAGTAAGATGAATGATGATGCTGGTTGGTTGCTTCTAGCATCTCTAGATAAACTACTAAGGGAAAAGTAGAAGCTCAGAAAGGAAATTTCCAAGCTTAAGACCCATATACATGATCTGAAGATTTCTAAGGGTGCCCTGGAGGAGAGTCTCCTCTGTAGCCAGAACAGGGCTCAAATTGCAGAAAACCAAACCCAAGTTCTCACTGTAAGATTGGCTAACTTACAATGTAAACTCAAATCCCAACCCCACAGGTTAGCAGAAGTTAAAGTAAGGGCACTGATTGGAAAAGAGTGGGATCCTATGACTTGGGATGTGGATGTCTTGTCTTCGAAGATATGGGTCAAAAATCAGACTTGAAAAAAATCTCTTTTAAAACTGGTTAAAAAGCACTTTAAAGATCTTCGGAAGAAAAAAAATAGATAAACATTAAAATGAGCTAGGCCTATTACCCTAGCTACTTGGGAAACTGAGACAAGAGGATCTCCAATTCAAGGTTCCAGTGTGATAGCCTCACTCCACATTTTAAACCATGTGACTTTTAAATTGCTTGATAGAAATAAGTACATATTTTTAATTTAAACTGTGCCTGATATTTCCTCTTTTGTTTGGGCTTTAAACAAATAAGTCATTGTTTATAGACATCTTTTGGTTTTTTTATTAATCCAAAGAGTCCAAGTCTCTCCTAAGGTTTTTGTTGGCATTCGATTTATTTCAAGGTTTTTTGGTTTTTGTCTTTAAAAGTCAGATTTAACTAAGGCCTATGGTGAGATGAAATTTTATGTAAACAAAGCCATACTTTGTTGCATGATCTCATAAATATAATTACTGAGTTTATGTTTTAGATCAACTTCAACTTATATAGAGGATTATTAAGAAAAAAATTGGGCTGGAGAGATGGCTTAGCAGTTAAGGCACCTGCCTGCCAAGCCTCAGAATGCCTGTTTGATCTCCAGGTCTCATGTTTAGCCAGATGCAAAAGTGACACAAGGGCTCAGTGCTGCACTTGTCCACAAGGGGGCACAGATGTCTGGAGTTTGTTCACAGTGGCTGAGAGGCCTCTGGTGCACCCATTCTCTCTCTCTCTCTTTCTGTCTCTGTCAAATAAAAAAATTCTGCCTGAGGTGGAGTCTCATAATTTGCCAGGTATTTTAAAAGATTACAATGCCCTGTTACTTAAAAGGAGGAGGCAACTAGCTCGAGTTCTAGGCCAGCCTACTTCAAGACAGAAACAAAAATTTGCCTTAGTTACTTCTAATAAAAGCATGCGTTAAAGGTATTGATAAAGAATATCTCCAAAATGGTTATCATGTTTTGCCTATATTCATAAAAAGTGTGTTTCATGGAGTTTGTTAATAGGAGCTATCTCAAATCAATAGGTTATATAAAATCTGAAGATATATGTACTGGTATTATAAAGCAAGTCTGGTTGTCAGGTAGAGATTTTTGGTGACTTAAATATTAAGGAAGGCTTTTTCTCTACAAATTTCCAATAGTAAAATGATTAACTCTTTGGAGCCAGACTACTTGCTTCTTTGTCATTGGGTAATAAGATTGATCCATTTGGTGTGGTTTCTCTTAATAATCTTATAAGAAAGATGGTTACTTATGGGTTGAGATGATGAAAGGATAAAGAAAATATAACTAAACTGCTCTATTAGCTTCTGTATACTTGCTTGCTTCAAAGGGAAATGTAACTAATATGCTTCAGCAATTCTATGCGACCGCTTGCATACGCAGGACAGACATTTCTTTGTACAAACAACCTGTGAGGACGTGACTTTCTGCACGGGCTGGAAAGTTACAAAGTTTGCAGTTAACCCATGCACAGAAAAGAAAAAAACAATGTAACCCACAGAGAATGAAAAAGTCCTTATCTTATGATTCTGCAGCTGGGGCTTCATCCTGCTAAAACACCCTGTGTCCTTGGGGCTGAAACAGAGCCCCTGTTCCAGGAACTAAAGTTAACAGATAACTCTGGTCCCTGATAGCGCCTCACCACCTGGAGGCATCAACCTTATCTGAAAAGCCCCTAAGCTACAACATATTTGTGGTATTCCCTCATACATATGGTTTTGTCCTATAAAAGCTCTGCCTAATTGCCCCTCGGGGCTTCACCCCTCCTGTGGAAGCCCCGGTGCACCGGCATCATTAAACCTCCTGCTGCTTGCATTGAGTGTTCTCCGTGTGAGTGTTCTCGGGTCTGGTCGACTATCCCCTCGGGGGCCCAATAGGGGGTCCCTACATTTGGGGGCTCGTCCGGGATTTCGACAAGACCCCAGACCTCATATCGGACTCCTCAGAGGTAAAAGGCGCCTCCTGTTATGTCTGTAATTGTCCGTCTATTGTCTCTGATTCTGTCTGGTTTTGAGAATTCTCAATCTGGGTGCCTTGTCTGAGGGTATGGCAGGTCGAGGCTGACGGGCCTGAGGACCGCCACCCAAGCAATCTGGAGGACGCTCTTGATTGCCCGGAGGAGACAGATCCATTTTCTGTCTCCTATCTGAAGAACTCCGACCGAGTTCTTATCTGTAGTGAGAGGCACCATCTGGGTCTCGCCCTCTGCCATCTGTCTTTTGTTTTTGCTCAGGCGGAGTGCAGGCCAACTCAGTCTTTTTGTTCTCTGTGTTTTCCTGTTTATTTTGTTCTTCTATTTTTCCTATTCACCTCCCAATATGGGACAGACTGTTTCTACCCCTTTGGACTTGACTTTGGCACACTGGACTGACGTTAAGACGAGAGCTCATAATTTATCAGTAGAAATTAAAAAAAAAAGTGGCGGACTTTATGTCAGGGAGAATGGAATTTATTTAATGTAGGATGGCCTCAGGAAGAAACTTTTGATATAAGTGTTATCCAAGCTGTTAAGAAAATTATTTTGCAGGAACCCGGAGGCCACCCAGATCAACTGCCCTACATCTACACGTGGCAAGACTTAGTCCAGGATCCTCCCCTGGCTAAAGCCATGGACCCCCTAAAAAACTTACTAACAAGGATTCCTTGGGATCCGCCACAGTTCTCGTTGCAGGATCAAAAGAAAAAAAGAAGATCTACCCGGACACCCAGACGGACTTGCTCCTGTCAGACACCCCGCCGCCTTACCCGCCATCCCTCGCCCCTACAGCTCCACCTAACCCCTTACTCCAGGGAGCACAGGGGGGGCCAGCGGCGGGGACTAGAAGCAGGCGGGCTCAAACTCCAGAGACCACAGTCACCCTGCCCCTCCGGGCTATAGGTCCTCCCCCTCCCCCAGGACCAGGAGATGATCCAAACCACCGACCCTTACCACCGCTTCAATACTGGCCTTTCTCTTCCGCAGATTTGTATAATTGGAAGGCTAATCACCCCCCTTTTTTCAGAGGACCCCTCTAAATTAACCGCTCTCATGGAATCTCTAGTTTTCTCTCACCAGCCCACTTGGGATGATTGTCAGCAGCTACTCCAAACCCTCTTTACAACAGAGGAAAGGGAATGTATCTTGTTGGAAGCCAGGAAAAATGTTCCTGGGGATGACGGACGTCCCACACAGCTCCAGAACGTGATAGATGATGGGTTCCCTTTGACTCGACCCAACTGGGATTTCAACACTCCTGAAGGTAGGGAACATCTCCGTGTTTATCGCCAGGCTCTAGTGGCTGGTCTCCGGGAGCTGCAAGGCGTCCCACTAATTTGGCCAAGGTAAGAGAGATCATCCAGGGACCTGATGAACTGCCCTCTGTTTTCCTAGAGCGCCTCATGGAGGCCTACCGCAGATATACACCATTTGATCCAACCGCGGAGGAACAGAGAGTGTCAGTTCTGATGAGTTTTGTTGATCAGTCAGCACCAGATATCAGAAAGAAATTACAGAGGTTAGACGGCTTAAGTAGGTATACGCTGTCAGATTTAGTTAAGGAGGCTGAAAAGGTTTATAATAAAAGAAAAACAGAGGAAGAAAGGGAACAGAGAAGAGTGAAGGAACAGGAGAAAAGGGACCACAGACGAGATAAGAGACATGAAAAAAAAAATGACTAAAATTCTGGCCGCTGTAATTCAGGACAGGAAGAACCTAGACAAAAAAAGCGTAGAGATCCTAGGCAGGAACAAAACCAGGGCAACAGACGGCAATTAGACAAGGACCAATGTGCCTATTGCAAGGAGAAGGGACACTGGATAAAGGACTGCCCTAAAAGGAGACCAAAAGAAATCTTAACTTTGGAGGAAGACGACGAATAGGGGGAACTCACTCAGAAATTAGGACCTTGGAAAAAGCCAGTAGCCTATTTATCCAAGAAGTTGGATCCTGTGGCCGCTAGATGGCCCCCTTGCCTCAAGATTATTGCAGCTATAGCGCTGCTTCTAAAGAATGCAGACAAATTGACTTTGGGACAGACTGTCACTATCATAACATCACATGCACTGGAGAGCGTCATGTGCCAACCTCCAGACCGCTGGCTCTCAAATGCCAGGATCACCCACTATCAGAGTCTCCTCCTTAACTCAGACCGGGTTAAGTTTGCTCCCCCCGCCCAGCTGAATCCCGCTACCCTCTGGCCGGATACGGATCCCTCCGTGTTACACAACTGTGGGGAAGTCCTGGCTGAGGTCACCGGAATCAGACCCGACCTCATGGACCAGCCCCTACCAGATGCGCAGATGACCTGGTTTACAGACGGTAGCAGCTACCTCCTTAAAGGTAAGAAGATGGCGGGGGCAGCTATTGTGGATGGGAGCAGGGTGATCTGGGCTAACAAACTGCCAGAAGGAACGTCCGCCCAAAAGGCTGAACTAATTGCCTTAACCCAGGCTTTAAACATGACAGAAGGAAAAAGGGCTACAATATATACAGACAGCCGGTATGCTTTTGCCACTGCGCATGTACACATGGTGCCATCTACCGGCAGAGAAAATTATTAACGTCTGCAGAAAAAAAAAAATCAAAAACAAAAAGGAAATTATAGATTTAATCGATGCTTTGCATCGGCCGGCCAAACTAGCTATAGTCCATTGCCCAGGACACCAAAAAGGAGATTCCCTCATAGCCCGGAAAAACAGAATGGCAGATGAGGAAGCCAAAAAGGCAGCTCAGGAAGCTTACCTGTTCCCTTTGATTGAGAAAGAAACTATTCTTGCTGAGCCATTGCCCTCAAGCTACACAGAACAGGACCTAAAAGGCTGCAAAAACATTTTAATACCAAAACACAGAAATGGAAAACTGAAACCGGGACTTCTTGTCACATATACACAGATTGACTCATTTTGGACCTAAAGAAAATGATAAAAACTTTCAAAAAGACTGATTATTACATAATTGGACTTAAGGATATGGCTGAGGAACTTGTAAAACAATGTGTACCCTGCCAAAAGGTAAATGCACAAACTGTCCCAACAGGCACAGGAACCCGATTCAGGGGAGATCGCCCTGGCTTGTTTTGGGAAACAGACTTTACTGAACTGAAACCAGCACAATATGGAAATAAATATCTTTTAGTCTTTATAGATACTTTTTCAGGATGGGTGAAAGCTTATCCCACTAAAAAGGAAACTGCAACCATGGTGACAAAAAAGCTCCTGGAAGAAATAATTCCCAGATATGGAATCCCACAGGTAATAGGCTCTGACAACGGTCCAGCCTTTGTTGCCCAGGTAAGTCAGGAGGTGGCCAGAATACTGGGGATTAATTAGAAATTACATTGTGCATATAGACCCCAGAGCTCAGGACAGGTAGAAAAAATAAATAAAACATTAAAAGAGACCATAACCAAATTGTCCGTGGAGACTGGCTGTAAAGACTGGACGATGCTCCTTCCCTAGGCCCTCTTCAGGGTCCACAATACCCCCTATAGATTCAACCTGACCCCCTTTTGAAATACTCTTTGAAGTTCCAACCCCACTCAGTACATTGCTGACTCAGAAGAGTCCAGATGTAATCTCTAACTCTGATTTACATAGCAGGTTGCAGGCGCTGCACCTCCTCCAAAATGATTTGTGGCCTAAATTAAAAGAAGCTTATCAGCCTGCCAAGGACTCGACTCCACACTCGTACCAGCCCGGGGACTCAATCTACGTGAGGCGACATCGATCCACAAACCTCGAACCTCACTGGAAAAGACCCTTCACTGTGCTCCTGACGACACCAACGGCTGTGAAAGTGGACGGAATCACGGCCTGGATCCACGCCTCCCACGTCAAACCAGCCCCCTCACCTGACCCCTGCTGGCAACTGGAAAAGACTGATAACCCTCTCAAACTGCGCCTCCATCGTGTCCCTGTTACTGTTTTAAATCATAATGGCTCACTATAAGGTTTGGTTAATGTTAATGTATATGTTACTACCCTACTCACTTTTAGCAGCCTCCCCCTACCAGCTCTATAATTATACATGGCAGATCATCAATCAGGCGGGTGATGTTGCTAGTTCCACTTCTCAGTTATCTCTATCTACCCCTTGGCCTACTCTGGAAGTGGACCTCTGTAAGTTAGCTCTGGGAGCAGACTTGGTCTGGGGCACTTCTGACCATTTCTTACCCCAGTCCCACCCTGTCAACACTAGAAGCACTACTTACCCTCACTGTTCTAGTAACTACAGCCGGGCCCTCTTAAACATGGTTCCCATCTATGTATGCCCCGGGACCCATAGAGATCGCTCCTGGGGCTCACGCTGTGGCTACTCCACAGATTATTTCTGTGCTTCCTGGAAATGTGAGACCACTGGTGACACTGATTGGAAGCCCTCCTCAAAATGAGACTATTGCATACTAATAAGCCTGCTGCCCAGACTAACTATCAGAGATTCAGATGATTTTCAGAGAATATGGAGTATTGGTCCAACTTCTCCTCGACTTAAGAGGGAACCAATCACCACTTTGACCTTAGCATTGGTAATAGGTTTAGGGGCAACGGGAGCAGGAACGGGAATAGCTTCTCTGGTCTCTTCTAACCAGCACTACGCTACCCTAACTGCAGCAATAGATCAAGACTTACAAGAGTTACAATCAGGAATGAAAAACTTAAAAGACTCAGTTTCCTCCTTATCTGAGGTAGTTCTACAAAATAAAAGAGGATTAGACTTGCTGTTTTTACAACAGGGAGAATTATGCGCAGCCTTAAAGGAAGAATGCTGCTTTTATGCAGACAAGACAGGTTTAGTTAAAGACAGTCTAAAACGGGTACGAGAAAGCCTAAAACATCGTAGAAAAGAGAGACAACAACGGCAGTCTTGGTACGAATCTTGGTTCTCTAGTTCCCCTTGGATGACTACTCTAATTTCTACTCTCCTGGGGCCTCTCTTAATATTGCTCTTACTTCTCACCGTTGGCCCATGCATCTTAAATAAGCTACTCACCTTTGTTAGAAAAAAATTAGTACCGTACAGGTAATGGTACTAAGACAACGATATCAGCAATTGGCTGAGACAGAAGATAAATCCGTAATTCCATGATTGGAATTATGACAAAGAAAAGGGGGAAATGAAAGGATAAAGAAAATATAACTAAACTGCTCTATTAGCTTCTGTATACTTGCTTGCTTCAAAGGGAAATGTAACTAATATGCTTCAGCAATTCTATGCGACCGCTTGCATACGCAGGACAGACATTTCTTTGTACAAACAACCTGTGAGGACGTGACTTTCTGCACGGGCTGGAAAGTTACAAAGTTTGCAGTTAACCCATGCACAGAAAAGAAAAAAACAATGTAACCCACAGAGAATGAAAAAGTCCTTATCTTATGATTCTGCAGCTGGGGCTTCATCCTGCTAAAACACCCTGTGTCCTTGGGGCTGAAACAGAGCCCCTGTTCCAGGAACTAAAGTTAACAGATAACTCTGGTCCCTGATAGCGCCTCACCACCTGGAGGCATCAACCTTATCTGAAAAGCCCCTAAGCTACAACATATTTGTGGTATTCCCTCATACATATGGTTTTGTCCTATAAAAGCTCTGCCTAATTGCCCCTCGGGGCTTCACCCCTCCTGTGGAAGCCCCGGTGCACCGGCATCATTAAACCTCCTGCTGCTTGCATTGAGTGTTCTCCGTGTGAGTGTTCTCGGGTCTGGTCGACTATCCCCTCGGGGGCCCAATAGGGGGTCCCTACAATGAGATGGTTGAAGGAACTGGGAAGGTATTTACAATGCTTGTTAAAATGCTTTTTGAGTGGAACTTAGATCAGAATGTTAAAGTATGTAGATGAAGATGTGCATATATAGAAAGGATGTAAGAGATCTAAAAAGACCAAATTTTGCCTAAAATTAATTTGCTTTTAGAAAGAACAGAAAGCTAATTTTCAGGCTAAACCTAAACACCATGCCTAAGGATAAAGATTTTTCAACTGTTTACAGACCTTTTAGGATGCTTTAAAAGTTTTATATAGGGGCATAGACTTAATGTAAATTCAGCTTACATTAGACACAGGTGATGTCCTATGCTAGGTGGGTCCCAAAGTCATAAACACATTTGTAATTCATATTCTTTCTAGGTCTAACCACGTTAGACATAGACAAGACCCTATCACCTTATATATATATTACAAATGGGTAAAATAAATTTCCTAGGTAAAAGCAAACAACCTCAAAGACAAGCAATGCCAGGAGGCTTAACTCTGCTATTTCCTTTTGCATTTGCTTACTGTTATATGCTATTTAAAGTCATGGCTGGAAAAGGGATTACAGTCCCTTTATCTCAGACCCCATGCAAGTTTAAGCCATGTGTCCCCCGTCCCTGTCCAGAGACAAAATGGCCAATTGTCTCTGACAAGGAAAAGGAAATGACAAACGGCATATAACTTTGTTTCTCTTTATGGTTCTTCTCTTTTGAACCCCTACAGTCACATCTGTTAGATGAAATTTCTCAATAGACAAAAGGTAAATAAGTAAACTGAGTCAAGGTACTTGATCAAGTTACAAATTCCTTACATAAAGCAAACATCAGACTTACCTAAAATGTGTATCAGGATATAAACAGATGATTCAAAAAAAGGCATCAAGTAAATGATGGCTTAACAGTTAAGGGGGGGGGAGCCTAAAGGTCTATGTTCAATTCCCCAGCACCCCCATTCTTATTGATTTAAAACAGGTTCTCTGATATCCCTTCTTGAGAAAGTCTTCTATACCCATCAGCCCACATGGGAAGATTATCAGCAACTCTTGCAGACCCTCTTCACCACAGAGGAATATGAAAAAAATCCAAAGGGAAGCTGAGAAACTAGTGTTGGGAGCCAATGGCTGCCTCACATAGAACCCTAATATTATTGATAAAGTTTTTCCTTCCACACTACCAGACTGGGATCCCAATACCCCTGAAGGTAGGGTGTCCCTTAAGCTCTTTCTCCAGACTCTGTTGGGTGGTCTCCAGGCAGCCACTCACTTGGCACCCTACAAATTTGTCTAAGGTGAGTGAAGTGACCCAAGGGCCCGCAGAATGCCCTACTGCTTTCCTAGAAAGGCTGCAGGAGGCATATAGGACATACGTCCATAGATCCTTAGGCCCCTGAGAATAGGCAAGCTATTAACATTGCTTTTGTAACTCAGTCCACATCAGATATTAGAAAGGAGATTCAGAAAACAGAAGGCTTTGAGAGAAAACTTCTTTCAGAGTTAATAGAGATTACAGCCAGGGTATATAATAATAGAGACACTCTGAAGATAGACAGCCTAAGAAAATAGCTAAGGTTATGGTGGCTACCTTCCAGAAGGCACAAGGCCCCAGGAGACAGCCCTTATATTTTGCTTAGTATGATTCCACCTGAAAGGCAAATATATACTGTTCTGGACCTTAAAAAAATGCTTTCTTTAGTATCCCATTGACAAAGGGAAGTCAACCCATTTTCTTCCTTTGAATGGACAGACCCAGAACAAGTCACGAGTGGGCTGCTGACCTGGACTAGGCTTCCACAGGGATTTAAAAATCCCCCCATCCTCTTTGATGAAGCTCTTCATAGAGATTTGCAGACCTTTCACAAGGAAACACCCGAGGCAACTCTCCTACAGTACGTGGATGATCTCCTCCTAGCTGCAGAAATGGAGGAGGAATGCCTCTCTGCTACAGAGTGTCTCCTGGACACCTTACAACATCTGGGCTATTGTGTATCAGCCAGGAAGGCTCAGCTGTGCAGGTGTAAGGCAACCTACTTGGGATATAAACTCCAAGGAGGTAAGAGGATGCTGTTGGCCTCTAGAACTCAGGCCATCACTCAGATCCCCATGCCTCAGACTAAGAGACAAATCTGAGAATTCCTTGGAGCTGTGGGGTATTGCTGAATTAGCAAAGCCTCAATATGAGGCTACAAGAGGGCAAGAAAAAGATTTTAATTGGACTGAAAGTGAGGAACAAGCATTCCAAGAACTAAAGTCAGCTCTGACATCAGCCTCTGCCCTGGCACTTCCAGACTTAACCAAACCCTTCCACTTGTACATGGATGAAAATAAGGGGACAGCTAGTGGCATCCTAACCCAAAGACTTGGGCCATGGCATTGCCCAGTGGCCTAGTTATCTAAGAAGTGTCTGCTGGGTGGCCCCCTTGGCTCTGCGCTATTGCAGCTGCTTCTATGCTGACAAAGGATGCTGACAAGTTAACCTTGGCCCCACATGCAATAAAGACTCTTTAAAAAAGCCCCCCCCCTCAACTGATGGCTCTCCAAATCTCGCATAACCCACTATCAGGCCCTGCTCTTAGATCAACCAAGGATACAGTTTTGCCAAACTGAGGCTTTGAACCCAGCCTCCCTGCTGCCAGAAACTGATAAGGCATCAACTCTTATGCATGACTGCCTAGAGATCACCTCTGCCTTCCATGGACTCTGCCCAGACATAACAGGTGTGGCTCAGCTGGATCCTGATCTGGTGATGTATTCTGATGGCCAAAGCTTTGTCATGGACAGAATCAGGTGTGCAGGGGCAGCTGTGGTGACTTTGGAAGGAACCCTGTGGGCTGAGACACTACCTTAGGGTACATTGGCTAAGAAAGCTGAACTGATAGCACTGACCAAGGCTCTGGTATTGGGAAAAGACAAGACAGTGAATATCTACACAGACAGCTGTTATGCCTTTACCATAGTTCATGTCCATGGGGCCATCTACCGGGAGCAAGGGCTATTAACAGTACAAAGTAAAGACATTAAAAATAAAAAAATGAAAATTTGGACTTATTGACTGCCATTTGGGCACCTGCTAAAGTGGCTATAATTCATTGTCTGGGTCATCAGGAAGGAAAGACCGCAGAAGCAAGAGGGAGCAGACTGGCGGACCTAGCAGCAAAGAGTGCTGCCTCTCAACATCCATCAGATTGTCTGGTCACCCACTCTTTCTGAGAGACCAACATACACGGAATAGGACCTACAGCTCACATGTCACCTGATAAAGGAACAAAGTGTACAAGGATAGTATCAACTGGAGAATGGACGGCTGTTGCCACGCTAAGTCCTTGGGCGGTGACTGGCTAAACAACGACATGAAGGAACTCACTTAGGCAGCAACATGCTAGCCGAGCTAATAAGGAATGAGCTTTTCTTCCCAGGTATGGACTCAATCATCAAGGACACCACCACCTGCTGTCAGGCCTGCCAACAGACAAAGGCCTCCTCTGGTAAGGTACCACCAATAGGAGTGAGAGAACAGGGAACGGAGCCAGGTAGATATTGGAAAGTTAATTTCACGGAGGTAAAGCCAGGTCAGTACAGATATATATTTACTTGTTTATGTTTATACTTTTTCAGCATGAGTAGAAGCTTTCCCTAAGTCTGAGATAGCCCAAATAGTAGTTAAGGAATTGTTAGAGGAAATTATTCCCTGCTATGGGTTGCCCCTCAAGATAGGATCAGATAATAGGCCTGCCTTTATGTCAAAAATCACTAAGAAATTGACTAAGATGCCGGGGATTAATTGAAAATTACATTGTGCCTATCATCCCCAATGTTCAGGACAGGTAAAAGGGATAAATCGGACCTTGAAGGAAACTTTAACTAAATTAACCCCAGAGACCATCAAAGGATGGGTGGGACTCCTTCCCATTGCCCTGTTAAGGGCCAGATGTACCCCTTATGTAAATGTATGGATACCCTCCCATCCTTCCACAGTGGATTTTAAACAGATAACTGTCCTTAATAATGAAAGGCTTCTTTCTATCCAAGTCTTACAAAGAGTCTAGGAGTCCATTGTTCTGGCAGCCAAGGCTGCTTTTCAGACACACCCTGTTTGCCCCTATCTCTTTAAGCCCAGTGAATGAGTTTGAACAAAGAGACACCATATTGGGATGTTGGAAGGGCCCCCACCAGGTCATCCTAACCACTCCAATAGCTGTTAAAGTGGAAGGAACAAAATAGAAGAGGATTAGACTTACTTTTTAAGAAACAAGGGGGTCTATGTATGGTCAGAAATAATCTGAGATACACTGGCTTTAGTTAGAGAAAATCTCAGAAAAAAAAAAAAAAAAACGAGAACTTCAGAGACAAGCCACTAATAATTGGTTTCAGTCTATGTTTAGTTGTTCTCCATGACTAACTTCCCTTGTCTCTTGTATTGCTGGTGCCCTGATACTACTGCTCTTAGGCCTTACCGTAGGGCCCTACATTATTAATGCTCTAAGTAGATATACAAAGAATAGAAAAAATTCTGTTAAACTCATGGTATTGTGGATGCAATACACCCCCTTAGATGAAAACACCCAAGACACTGTTCTTCACAAGTCAAGGATTTGACTTAGTGTCATATCAGAGGGGGAAATGGAAAATGGAATGTGAAAAGACACAATAGACCTGGTCAGACATCCTCCTGTGCAGCCCTTGCCTTTAGGCACACATAATGGAGGCCACCACCCAACATTGATCTTCCTGACAGATAAAGGAGAAGTTCCAGGAGTTGTTAACATAGACCATATTGCAAAATGCAGGTGTTTACTGTTACCTAAGGAATGGGATGACCCCTCTGTGCAAATGTGCCATCACCTTCCTATACCTCTTTGTAGTGATTATATAACATAGGATGGTTCTTGCCTCAGTTCCATCTATGTGACTTATATAACCTTGTGACTTCTTGCAATAGCCCCTCTTGTTTAACAACATGTGACTTTGTGGTTTAACTCCCATCCTGTTTTTACTATGAACATCATGAGGTTATTTCCAATAAAAACTGACCCTATGAACAGTTTAGGGTTGCACCCTGAGATCCAGAACTCTGGGGTGTAGACCTAGTGCCCTAGCTTTTCTTCTTTTTCTTTCTTTTTTTACTCAATAAAACTTTGCCTCATATTCCATGAGTTGATGGTCTTACTTGTGCAACATCAGACCCCATAACAACTTGTACAGGCAGAAGCATGGAGAATACATCAGGGAATGGATTTTAAGCATGTGGGGTGATAGAGGAAAGAATATAAGATTAGATCAGGTTGAATTTATTGAAATAGGCCCATTGAACAGAGATTTTTAGATTTAACACTGACGCTCATCCAGTTGAAAGAGGTGGCAAGAGTTTATTTGATTGGTTGGATGAAGTATGGATCTAAAGATGGCCTACTGTGAGTAAGCTCAAAATGCCTGATATCCCTTGGCTTAATGTTGATGAAAAATCTAAATGGTTCAGAGAACTTGAAATGCTAGACTGGGTTAATTTGCAATGCACTGTTGGGGACCTTGAGCCAAACTGCAACCATTTGGAGGAAGAAGCCTCCACTCTTTGTGTTAAGATTTCAGCTTCCTGAGTTCCTGTGAAAATTACCAAGCCTTCCCCAAAAGCCTACTTTGATCTGTAGATAAGAACAAGGTGTAACCTAAAGATGTGTATCTTAACAAACAGGATTGATGTAACTCCGCCCTGCCTGTGATCTCAACACAGACATTCTTGTAAACATCCTGTCACTCAAGAGACCCCCACCCCTCTCTCCTCATCAATCAAAACATCTGGTAGCCATAAAATCCATTTGGCAGCCATAAATCCCATTTGCCTACATACCTTCTTCCTGCCTCCCCTATATATACCTCTGTATGAATAATAATAAATTGAAGCCTTGACTGGAGTCTGAAGCAGGGCTTTCTCCTTTGTTCCTGTTTGTTCCCCATCCAGGTTTAGCCTCCCCTCGAGCCTCTGTTGAACCCCGCCGGCCGGGGCAATGCACACTCATCTTTGCCCCCACAATGGGAACATCCAGAAGATGTGCCCTTCACTAAGACTGACAGTAGGTCCAGTGGGTCCCCCAACTCATCCTGTGGTTATTTCCCCAGAACCAGAATTCATAATTGGGATAGATACACTTAGGGGTTGGCAGAACTCCCACATTGGTTCCCTGACTTGTGAAGTGAGGGCTATTATGGTTGGAAAGGCCAAATGGAAGCCATTGGAGCTCCCTCCACCTGGGAACCAAAAGCAGCATTGCATCCCTGAAGGGACTGCAGAAACCAATGCCACTATAAAGGACTTGAAGGATGCAGGGGTGGTGCTCTGCACCATGTCTCCGTTTAAGTCTCCTATTTGGCCCGTTCAGAAGACAGATGGATCCTAGAGAATGACAGTGGATTATTGGAAACAACCAAGTGGTGACTCCAATTTCAGCTATAATACCAGATGTGGTTTCTTTACTAGAGCAGATTAACGCATCTCCTGGTACCTGATATGCAGCTATTGATCCTGTGAATGTTTTTTTCTCCATACCAGTTCAAAAGGACCACCAGAAACAATTTGCCTTCAGCTGGCAAGGTCAGCACTACACCTTTACTGTTTTACCTCAAGGTTATATTAACTCTCCAGCACTGTGTCATAGCTTAGTTGGCTGGGATCATTAGCACCTGTCCCTTCCACAAGGCATCACATTGGTCCATTATATCAATGACATGTGATTGGATCAAATGAGCAGGAGGTTGCAACCACTCTGGAGTTGTTGGTACAGCATATGGGTATCAGGGGAAGGGAAATAAATCCATCCAAAATTCAAGGACCTTCCACCTCAGTGAAATTTCTAGTTCAGTGGTGTGGGGCATGCAAGGATATTCCTTCTAAGGTCAAGTATAAGTTGTTGCCCCTGGCCCCTCCTACCACTAAGAAAGAAGCACAACATCTAGCGGGCCTATTTGGATTTAAAAAATATATATATATATATATATATATATATATATATAAAATTTATTTATTTATTTATTTATTTATTTATTTATTTATTTATTTGAGAGAGAGAAAGAGGCAGAGAGAGAAAGAGAGAGAAAGAGAGAGAGAATGGGTGTGCCAGGGCCTCCAGCCACTGCAAATGAACAACAGATGCATGTGCCCCTTGTGCATCTGGCTTACATGGGTCCTTAACTGCTAAGCCATCTCTCCAGCCCCCATTTGGATTTTGGGGACTGCACATTCCTCACTTGGGTGTGTTACTCCATCCCATATACCAAGTGACTTGGAAAGCTTCTAGTTTTCAGTGGGGCCCAGAACAAGAGAAGGCTCTTCAGCAGGTCCAGGCTGCTGTGTAGGCTATTCTGCCACTTGGGCCATATGAACCAGCAGATCCGATGGAACTTGAGGTGTTGGTGGCAGATAGGGGTGCTGTTTGAAGCTTTGGCAGGCCCCCATAGGTGAATCACAGAGGAGGCCCTTGGGATTCTGGAGCAAGGACCTGCCATCATCTGCAGACAATTAGTCTTCCTTTAAGAGTTAGCTCTTGGTCTGCTATTGGGCCTTAGTGGAAACTGATCACTTGACAATGGGCCATCAAGTTACTATGTAACCTGAGCTTGCCATTATTAACTGGGTGTTATCTGACCCACCAGGCCATAAAGTCTGACCTGCACAGCAGCAGTCCATCATCAAGTGGAAGTGGTATCCACATGATCAGGCTCAAGCAGGCCCTGAAGGCACAAGTAAGTTACATAAGGAAGTTGTCCACATACAAATGGTTTCTACTCCTGTTACAATGCCTTCTGTCCCCAAGCATGCACCTATGGCGTCATGGGGTGTGCTCTATGATCAACTGACTGAGGAGAGAACTAGGGCATAGTTTACAGATGGCATTATGTAGGCACCTCCCAGAAGTGGACAGCTGCAGCATTACAGCCTCTTTCTGGGACAACTCTAAAGGACTGTGGTGAAGGGAAGTCTTCACAATGGGCAGAACTTCAGGCAATGCACATGCTTGTGCATTTTGCTTGGAAGGAAAAATGGCCAGATGTGCGGTTATATACTGCTTCATGAGCTGTGGCCAATGGTTTGGCTGGATGGTTTGAGACTTGGAAGGAGCGCGATTGGAAAATTGGTGAGAAGAACCTTTGGGGAAGGTGTATGTGGATAGAGCTCTCTGACTGGGCAAAGGATATAAAGATACTTGTGTCCCATGTCAATGCTCATCAGAACGTGACCTCATCAGAGAAGGACTGTAATAATCAAGTAGATAAGCTGACCCGTTCTGTCAACCTCTTTCCCCGGCCATTCTTGTCATTGCCCAGTGGGCCTATGAATACAGTGGCCATGGTGGCAGAGATGCAGGTTATGCATGGGCCCAACAACATGGACTTCCACTAAGTAAGGCTGACCTGGCTATGGCTGCTGCTGACTGCCAAATCTGCCAGCAGCAGAGACCAACCAATCTGAGTCCCTGATATGACTACACTGGACCACTTCCATCATGGAAAGGGCAGAGTTTTGACCTTACTGGAATAAACACTTATTCTGGGTATGTATTTGCATTTCCTGCACATAATGCTTCCACCCAAACTACCATCTGTGGGCTTACAGAATTCCTTATCCACTGTCATGGTATTCTACACAGCATAGCATCTGACCAAAGAACTCACTTCACAGCCAAAGAAGTACAGCAGTGAGCTCATGATCATGGAATTCACTGGTCTTACCATGTGCCCCACCACCCTGTAGCAGCTGTCTTGTTAGAATGGTGGAATGGCTTTTTAAAGAAACAACTACAGGGTCAACTAGGTGGCAGAGCTTGGAAGGCTGGGGGAGTGTCCTCCAGCAGGCTGTATATGCTCTGAATCAGCGTTCTATATATGGTGCTGTTTCTCCTTTAGCCCGGATTCACGGGTCCAGGAATCAAGGGGTGGAAATGGGAATGGTCCCAGTTACCATCACCCCAAGTGACCCATTAGCCAGATTTTTGCTTCCTCTTTCTGCAACCTTATGCTCTGGTGGCCTAGAGGTCTTGGTTCCAGAAGGGGTAGTTCTTTTGCCAGGAGGCACATAGAACATTCCATTGAACTGGAAGCTAAGACTCCCCACTGGCCACTTTGGGCTCCTGATGCCCTTGAGTGCACAGGCTGAGAAAGGAGTTACAGTGTTAGCAGGGGTGATTGATCCAGACTACCAGAGGAAATTAGACTGCTCCTCCACAGTGGAGGTAAGGAAGAGTATGTCTGGAGTGCAGGAGACCCTTTATGGCATGTCTTGGTGTTACCATGCTCTGTTATCAAAGTCGATGGACAATTGCAACAATCCAATCAAGGCAGTATGATAAAGGGCCCAGATCCTTCAGGAATGAAGGTATGGGTTATCACTCCACATAAAGAACTAAGACCTGCTGAGGTGCTTGCTGAAAGTGGAGAAAATACAGAATGGGTAGTAGAAGGTAGTTACAAATACCAGCTAAGGCCATGTGACCAGTTATAAAGAACAAGGACTGGGGCTGGAGAGATGGCTTGGCGGTTAAGGCACCTGCCTGCTAAGCCTAAGAACACTGAGCAACTACCAGGTAACCTTGACTCTCAGGCCTGCAAACTGCTGTTGTTGGACTGCTGTAAGCTAATCCAATAAATTCCCTTTTAATACAATTCATTCTATCAGTTTTGTTTCTCTAGAGAACCCTGACTTATACAGGGGGAAACCTGACATTCTCTGGCCTCCATGTGTAAATGGGACTCTCCATCTGTGCCTACATGCAGTCACACACAAGCACACTCTCACACACATACACATGTAAAAAACACACTTAATTTTAGAATTGGATATGTTGGCACATGCCTGCAATTCTAGCACTCAGAAGCCTAAGATATTAGTATTGCAAATTCTAGGCAACCCTGGCCTACATAGTGAGAACATAAAAAGACATTGTCTATAAAATGCAAAATATTAATGATGTGATTACATTTTTTGTGGTTTTTTGAGGTAGGGTCTTGCTTTAGCCCAGGCTGACCTGGAATTCACTATGTAGTCTCAGGGTTGCCTTGAACTCATGACGATCCTCTTACCTCTGCCTCCCGGGTGCTGGGATTAAAGGCATGTGCCACCACGCCCGGCTAATAATACATTTTTTTTAAAAAGTCCGAGACTTAGCTTCCTGTTGAGATGTAGAAATAAGGACCAGATAGCATAGGCTCTGAAGTACAACACGTGCCCTGTGACTGCACATCCTGTCACAGCACACAGTATCAATGACAGTTACCAGAAACACCTTGCTTCAGATTTGAAATTATTCATAACTTCCTCAATTTTTTGTTATTTGTATTTTTTAAAATATATATATATATATTTATTTATTTGAGAGGGAGAAAGTGGCAGAGATAGAGAGCTAGAGAGAGAGAGAAAGAAAGAATGGGCACACCAGGGCCTTCAGCCACTGCAAACAAACCCCAGACGCATGCATCCCCTTGTGTATCTGGCTTACATTGGTCCTGGAGAATCGAATCTGGATCCTTTGGCTTTGCAGGCAAATGCCTTAACCATCTCTCCAGCCCCCTATTATTTGTATTTTTGAGAGAGACAGAGATAGGTAGAGAGAGAGAGATAAAAGAGAGAGAGAATTGGCATACTAGGGCCTCAGCTACTGAATTCAAACTACAGATGCTTGCACCACCTAATGGGCACCTGTGACTTTGTGCTTGCCTCACCTTTGTGCACCTTGCTAACTTGGGATCTGGAGAGTTGAACATGGGTCCTTAGGCAGTGCAGATAAGTGCCTCAAACACTAAGCCACATCTCCAGCACTTTCCTTCTGTTTTTGATGCATAGTAGTTTACCTTTTTTCTTTTTGGTTTTTCAATTTTTCAAGGTAGGGTTTTTTTCTCTAGCCCAGGCTCACCTGGAAGTCACTATGTAGTCTCAGGGTGGCCTTGAACTCACAGTGATCCTGCTACCTCTGTCTCCCAAGTGCTAGGATTAAAGGTGTGTGCCACCATGCCTGGCTCAGTTTTCCTTTTTCGTTCAGAATTATTTTTCCAAAAATAGGACAATGTTTCAGTTTGCCACATCTGGTTTCATTTCCCTAATCTTCCATGAATATATCCTCAAAGATAATTAGATAAATCTGTTACTTACTGTACTTACAATCTATTTTTACTGTACTTACAAAATTTTCTGCTCTTGTAGAAACATAGTGGTTTAGTTATAGAAAAAAAGACATAATAACATTTATTTTCCAACCATAATTCCTTAGCACCTAAGTATCAAAGTAGAGTGTCTTTAGATTGTATTGTGTGACAGTGTTTGACTTTAAAAACTGATCTTTTGAGCTTCTGAATTGAGTTTTATAAAGCATTGTTATATAAGTTTTGACTTGGAATACGGGAAACATTTCCAACAATTTCCAAATGGCTCTATCATCTGCCATTTTGTACTACATATTTATTTGAAGTGGTACTCTATGCATTGATTAAAAAATCAAAATATCCATCAACTCTGAAAAATGTTGAAGATGCTATATGACCTACAGTATCAATATCCAGCCAAGATTTATTTTTTGGTATGTGTGTGCATGCACATATATGAGTGTGGGCATATGCATGGCATAGTACACGTGTGACCAGTGGACAACTTTGTGTGCTAGTCCTCACCTTCCACCTTGTCTGGAGCAGGGTCCCACTGCCAAGTTTGTCAGGCTGCCTGGCCCAAGAGCTTCTGGAGGAGTCTCTCATCTGGGCCTCCCTTCTCAATGAAGGTACACTGGGATTACAGACACTTAGGTTATAGTGTCCAGCTTTAGGTGGGTCTGGGGATTTGAACTCAAGTACTCATGCTTGCATTACAGTATCTTATTCACTGAGTCATCTCCCCAGACCCAAAGAGTAAATATAAAAGTAAATAAACCCATCCATCTCATTAGTATACAAATTTGTTTTAATCATTAATAAATGGTAAAATTATATGTATATTAAAGAATTTTTAAAATAAATTTCCTTGTTTTCTGTTAACAGGAAATATTTGATTTGTATACCTATTTTACATACTTTCATACCTGGTGTCATGTAAAACCTCTTCAGGTGAAAAGGGGTCAGAGTAGAACAAATTTAAGAGGGCCTGCCCTAGAGATTTTGAAATCATACTGAGAAATTATTAGGAGAGTAACAACACTGACATAGAATAGAGGACGGTTGGGAACCTTGATAAAGTGATTCTGAACTCTGGAAATCTCCACAGGACCAAGCAGAGAGAGAGAAAGCCAACCAGCCACCACAGCACACAGAGCAAAAACTACAGCCAAAAGGTCACACAGCACACTTCAGGAACTCCTGCTAGGCACATTTGCATATCTTTACAATGAAATCTCAACCCACACCATTACCACCTTAAGACCGGGCCCCCAGTGACATTGCCTCTAGCAAGGTGATTGCAGATGCAAACTATAACTAGTAAAACACTGAATATATTGGGGGACATATATTCAAACTACCACATAAACCTACAGAGATTCAGTTATCAGGAGAGGGGAAATGTAGTTCAGAAATAAAAGGCTAGAAAATTTTATGTCAAAATCTCATACAAGTTTAACAGAAACTATTTAACCAACACCTAAGGACATTCTTCAAGGCTTTGTGTGGAATCATTATTTGTGGTATCACCAACTGGAAACCTGTGTGAATATTACCAGAAGCAGAGCTGTTGAGTGTTGGATGTCCTTTCCATTCTAGGATTTTTTTTTATTTTTGTTTTTATTTATTTTTATTTTTTTAATTTTTAAAAATATTTTATTTATTTTTGGAGAGAGACACAGAGACAGACAGAGAGGGAGATGGGGACAGATAGAATTGGACGCGCCAACAGTCTCTCAGCTGCTGTGAACGAAATCCAGATGTGTGCACTGCCTTGTGGTCAAGTGCGGCATTACGCCCTTGCATCACTTTGCATCTGGCTAAACGTGGGACCTGGAGATTGGAACCGGGTTCTTAGGCTTAGCAGGCAGGTGCCTTAACCACTAATCCATCTCTCCAGCCCTCTAGGATGTTTTTCAGCTAGAAAGAATGAGTATGGGTGCTGGGAGATGGTTTAGTGGTTAAGGATCATGCCTGCAAAGCCAAAGGACCTCAGTTCAGTTCCCCAGGACCCACATAAGCCATGGTGGCACATGCATGTGGAGTTCATTTGCAGGGCAGGAAGCCCTGGCAACCCATTCTTTTTCTTCTCCCTCTCTCTCTCAAATAAATAAATAAAAACTTAAAGAAAAAGAACGAGTCTGATCTATAACAGTTATCTCAGAGGATACGCTTCATGGCAGATTAAGGAAATGAAGTAGATCCAACAACTGCAACCATTTGGAGGAAGAAGCCTCCACTCTTTGTACTCTTTTAAGATTTCAGCTTCCTGAGTTCCTGTGAAATTTACCAAGCCTTCCCAAAAAGCCTACTTTGATCTGTAGATAAGAACAAGGTGTAACCTAAAGATATGTATCTTAACAAACAGGATTGATGTAACTCCGCCCTGCCTGTGATCTCAAACACAGACATTCTTGTAAACATCCGTGAGGCCTGTCACTCAAGAGACCCCCTGCCCCTCTCTCAAAACCTCTGGTAGCCATAAAATCCATTTGGCAGCCATAAATCCCATTTGCCTTCTTCCTGCCTCCCCTATATATACCTCTGTATGAATAATAATAAACGAAGCCTTGACTGGTGTGGAAGCAAGGCTTTCTTCTTTGTGTCTGCTTGTCCCTCATCCAGGTTAACAGCCTCCCCTCGAGCCCCTGTTGAACCCCGCCGGCCGGGGCAAGTGGCGCCCAGACGTGGGGCTTGAGGTACGAGGACTGACTTGGACGTCGCAAGGAAGGACGGCCGTCTCTTCAGCATTGGATCGCCACCTCGTTGGTGAGTGAAGATCCACAGTGGGTCACTGCAGGAAAGCCCGCCTGTAATACAGACCTGGGTAAGGTAAGAATAGCGACAAATGTCTCGGGACAAGCCATATATGTTCATAGTTTATGAACCTCAAGGCACAAAGAAAATCGGGTGATCCTTTGGGGACATCCTCCTTGGGATTTACAGGCCCAGGGTGGGCTGCCTCCCCAATGAAGAAATTGTCTCTTTATTGACGGACTTAGGTGAAGTTTCATATGGTTGTCTCGCCATTAAAAACTAGGCAGAGTTTGTTTCCCCAGTTAGGGAAAAACAAACTCCCTTTCTCCATCAGAGAAAGACTAAAAACTACAAGCCCAGGAGGGCTGCCCCCAGTGAGAAGGTAATTTCCCCACTGACGGGTCAGGCGAGAGATAATGTAAAGTAAAAAAATAAACTGTCCCTTTCTCCATCAGAGAAAGGTAAATTAACAAGCCCAGGAGGGGCTGCCTCCCCACTGAGGAATTAGGAGAGGTGTAATGTAAAGAAAAACAGACTTTTTCCATCTCAAAGAAAAAGACAGATCTCCCTCTCAGACACTGTTTTCTTATTTCATTCTTTGTTTTCGGTTTAAGCCGTGGATTTGAATCAAGGCGACAGGGCAACTGAAGTCTCTAGCCGGCCTGAGGGGCTACTCTCTGGCATTGACTGAAAAACAGAGCTCATTTTCAAATCTCAAAGAAAAAGACAGATCTCCCTGGCAGAACCTGTCTTCTATTTCATTCTTTTTACAATTTACAAACCGGTCGCGCATTGGCCAGTAAAAGCCTTTAGGGCGAATTGAATCTTAAACTTGTGGTCAGGCAGGGCGTTTGGGACCACTCGGCCAGGGGGCCATTCTGGCATTGACCTTTGGTCCCGAGCTAAATTGTTCAAATCGTGAAAACACTAGCTCTCGGGTGTTGGCAATAAACCTTCTATCTATTCCTCTTTAGCTTTACAAAAGCCACAGGCAGCAACAAAGACAAAAGCTCACACCTGGGGGCAAGGCTTAGGCTCCTACAGGCTTTTCTTTTAGCAAACCTTAAACAAACCGGCATTGTTTATTCTAGGGCTTAAGGTGCTTAAGATGCAGGGAACCCAAATTAAATTTCTTGCTCTCTTAAAAATGTCCATGGTTCCCCAAAAAGACACTATCAATGAGTAACGATGGAGTCACATGGGTGATTGTTTAAAAGATTTTTATCGCCTTCTCTTATTGAAACCTGATTAATAACATCCTTCAGTCTCACTATCAGATAAGCCCCTTCCCCTTTCTCCATTCATAGCTAAATGCAAAGCCCAGACTCCAGGGCGTGCCTACCCCACCTGGGCTCAGGCCTCCAGCAAGGTAAACAAGGAGATAATAGGCTTTATTTAAAAAAAAAAGGGCTCTTTCTTAGCTTCACTGGCTTGCAGAGTTTAGGAACTTCTAACAACAACAAAAAAAAAAAAAAAACAGTCTCAAATAGATATGGACTTCTTTACAACTGTTTTAAGCTCATTTTGTCTCTCTATGCTTTTCTGGTACTACTAACAAAATTTCAAAATATGGATAAATGCCAAATTATTATAAGTAGATATGGACTTCTTAAAAGTATTTACAACTGTTTTAAGTTCACTTTTGCCTCTCTATGTTTTTCTGGGACTACTAACAAAATTTCAAAATATGGATAAATGCTAAATTATTATAAGTAAATATAGACTTCTTAAAAGTATTTACAACTGTTTTAAGTTCACTTTTGCCTCTATACTTTTCTGGGACTACTAACAAAATTTCAAAATATGGATAAATGCTAAACTATTATAAGTAAATATAGACTTCTTATAAGTATTACAACTGTTTTAAGTTCACTTTGTCTCTCTATGCTTTTCTGGTACTATTAACAAAATTTCAAAATATGGATAAATGCCAAATTATTATAAGTAGATATGGACTTCTTAAAAGTATTTACAACTGTTTTAAGTTCACTTTTGCCTCTCTATACTTTTCTGGGACTACTAACAAAATTTCAAAATATGGATAAATGCTAAATTATTATAAGTAAATATAGACTTCTTATAAGTATTACAACTGTTTTAAGTTCACTTTTGCTCTCTATACTTTTCTGGGACTACTAACAAAATTTCAAAATATGGATAAATGCCAAACTATTATAAGTAGATATAGACTTCTTATAAGTATTACAACTGTTTTAAGTTCACTTTTGCCTCTATGCTTTTCTGGTACTACTAACAAAATTTCAAAATATGGATAAATGCCAAATTATTATAAATAGATATAGACTTCTTATAAGTATTTACAACTGTTTTAAGTTCACTTTGTCTCTCTATACTTTTCTGGGACTACTAACAAAATTTCAAAATATGGATAAATGCCAAATTATTATAAATAGATATAGACTTCTTAAAAGTATTTACAACTGTTTTAAGTTCACTTTGTCTCTCTATACTTTTCTGGGACTACTAACAAAATTTCAAAATATGGATAAATGCCAAATTATTATAAGTAGATATAGACTTCTTATAAGTATTACAACTGTTTTAAGCTCACTTTTGCCTCTCTATGCTTTTCTGGTACTACTAACAAAATTTCAAAATATGGATAAATGCCAAATTATTATAAATAGATATAGACTTCTTATAAGTATTACAACTGTTTTAAGCTCACTTTTGTCTCTCTATGCTTTTCTGGTACTATTAACAAAATTTCAAAATATGGATAAATGCCAAATTATTATAAATAGATATGGACTTCTTATAAGTATTTACAACTGTTTTAAGTTTTATTTTGTCTCTCTATGCTTTTTCTGGGACTACTAACAAAAAAACAGTTTCAAAAATTATATTTAAATTTAAATATGTGCTTAATACTAAATTTGTTAAAAAAATTTTTTATAATGTTCAAATCTACTTTCATAATTTAAATGTGTGTCAAAAGTCAAGTCTGATCTATTCTTTAAAGATATTTCATAAGGCCTTTTTTTTTAATTTTTTAAAAACAATAAAAGTTTTCATTGGTAATAATAAGATAAACTGATTAAAAATAAACTGGAAAAAAAAAACTTTAAATGTTGGTAACTAATGAAAAAGATTATTACAAAGTGGTTACATAATTTGTAAAATAAAAATATGTAACTGTAGATATTAAGTAAACTTAAACAAAAAGTTAAAGATAAAACACTTAACCAGATTACAGATCTTTTTAGATACAATAAAGTGATTATTAACCTAGGGCTTACATCAAACTAATAAAAACATGGCTCTAGCTGATAGCAGGTTACTATGGTATTCAATCTGTAAACTTAAAACTTTAGCTTGTTGATATTAATCTGGTCATGATGATGGCTTAAAAAAGACTAAATTTAGAGTACCCAATAAAGTTAATTAAGTTCCTATTTGTCAACATTTTAACTATATCTTAAGGTTAAAATTGGTTCATTAATATTTTTCTCTCACATAGTTAATATAGCTAATATACAAAAATTCCTAACATCTCCCCCTCCATTGGCACACCAGTAACTACCCAAGATCTTTAATGTAACCTGTGATAATTGTTTCCTATCCAACTGTGTTTTCAAAACATCCAACCCTGGGGGTCCTAAGCACTCAGACCGGTCTGGTAAGTATCTGAGCGCTCTCTCTCTCTCTCTCTTTCTCCTTTTTAAAAGCTTTTCTTGGGCCCTATGTTTCTGTCATATTCGTGTGTCTATGTTATTGGGCCCTCTATGTTTCTGTCATATTCGTGTGTCTGTGTTATTGGGCCCTATATGTTTCTGTCATATTTGTGTGTCTGTATGTTGTTTCCCTATGGACAGACGCTTCTCCCTTGACTTAATAACATGGGACAGTTCCCTTCCCCCTCTTTAGGACAAAAATCAAGGACATCACTCAGAAAAATGGAGTATCTATTTCTGTTCCTCAATGGCTATCAGAGGACACCCTTTCATTCAAATATTAAAAAAAATGTTTTCTGTCCTAGGAACAGACATCCAGACCAGATCCCATACATCGTGACCTGAAAAAATTTAATTAACCCCCCACCCTTTTTTCACTCCTTTCTTCACAGGTGTTGGCAGCCACAGCTAAAAGAGACATTAAGCCCACCGCTGAAGCCTTGGTCCCAATTCTTTGTGTGGGGAGGGAATGGGAACTGGGAATTACATCTCAGGTCAATAAATAAGTTACATCTCAGGTCAATTAATGAGTTACATCTCAGGTCAATAAATGGTTTACAAAATTTGTCTGTTATAAAAACCAGAGGCCCCCATGGCTGAGTATCTCTAAAAGGTCCTACAGGTATAAAACTCCCAAAAGCTATGTTATTGGACTGATTAAAATTTTTCTCAAACTTTTTCTTCACAGATAGATATTGATTAAAAGCTGTCAGTCAGGATAGATGCTCTAAAAAATGCTGTTATGTATTAAAAAGGCAGGTTGTCAATCTGGTGGTTCAAAAGCAATTGTTCTGTCATGAGCATTACTCCTTTATCCTACAATGGGACTGCTACTATATGGTAAAAGGTTAAAAATCATATTTGGGGTATTTAAAATCTTAATAATCTTAACATAAATTACAAGGTTTACAAAAGAAAATATCTGTTATTTCATATAGTCATTTGTCTTTTGGTGATCCTGCTAAGGCTACAAAAGAGATTTTTTGATGCCTTAAGTATCTCCCAAGCAGTTTCTTTCTCAGATTCTCATTCAGCTTAAGCAGGGGAAATTTACTGCTGGGCAAACATAGATTACAGAGTTAGAGGTCAACACATTCCTTAGCTAGTTAGGCCTGGGTTTAATAAATGTCTGATTCTATAATGACAGTACTGTCATCTGGCTATTAAATGATGTCTTCTAAGTAAAAAAAAAAAAACTTTAACTTGGTTTACAACAGTAATTAAGGAAATAATAAACTCAAAAATTTCCAGGAGGCTTATTTCAGCAATGCAATTACAACTTGTTTCAACATACAGAGGTGGCTGTGCCTGAGTCAGGCAAACAAACAGTGTTGCAGAGACTGAATGTAACAGGTTAATTGATTTCTTTTTTTGGTTCTTCAGTATATACCAAAATAAATATAATTTATGATTACAGTTGAGTCCCCAAGAAAATAAATAATCAGAGATACAGCCCATCTTGGGTCCCAAAGGTGGCCTCAAACAAAATTATAAAAAGTACTCTAAAAGAAAATTATTTTAAGTTTTGTACGTGTCTGCCCCTCCCTTATCCTTTTGTACTTGGGCCCAGGTGGGTCAATCATCTAATGAAATTTACTCTTAGTTGTACCTGGTATATTATCACCAATTGTATTAATTCTAAAAAGGACACAGCTACAGATTACTCCTCCAATGTAGTCTTTATTGTCATGTGTTCTCCTGACTTAATTATGCCAATCAGAAGGACTGAGTCCTGGTACTCCAGCTTCCAGAGCTCAAGTGTTCCAGCAGCTCAACAGGTCCACTATCACAGACTGGAGCTGGCAAGCTGAGGAATCGCGACTGAGGACCTGCCTCCAGCTGAGACCTTCCCCTAACAATGAATGTAAACCCTATAGCCACTGTAAGCCCTGTAAATTTGTTTACCTAATACCTGTCTGTAAAACTTATAGTTTCTGTAAAACATATAGTCTCTGTACACCCTATAGCCACTGTAAGCCCTGTAAATTTGTTTACCTAATTCTTAAAACTTATAGTTTCTGTAAAACTTAATGTCTGTAAAACTTATAATTTCTGTAAAACCTAATGTCTGTAAAACTTATAGTTTCTGTAAACCCTATAGCCACTGTAAACCCTGTAGATTTGTTTACCTTTTATAATCATTCTAGGCATGTTGGCCAAGGTTTAATACTCCAAGCCTCTGGGAACCGCATAAGCATTCAGACTTATGCACCCCCTAGGGGGATGGGTACCAATGTGGGTGTGGAAAAAACACAAGGGAAGGTCTTACTGACCACATCTGAATTCCCTGAGAGAAAACCTGACTTGCATGGAGGTTGGTACCATACATAATAATTATATAGGCCCTGCCTCCCCTCCCCAAAAGGTACCAAGGGCCAAATCTGTGGGCGATAAAAATGACCCACGGGAGGAGCCAGGTCACTTCTCCCCCACTTGGTTAAAGCCCACCGCTTGACTGCGGGCCTCCCCCTGTCTTGTATAAAAGAAGGGAGGAGATGTTGGAGACCACTGAGCCAAAAACTGCAACCATTTGGAGGAAGAAGCCTCCACTCTTTGTATTAAGATTTCAGCTTCCTGAGTTCCTGTGAAATTTACCAAGCCTTCCCAAAAAGCCTACTTTGATCTGTAGATAAGAACAAGGTGTAACCTAAAGATATGTATCTTAACAAACAGGATTGATGTAACTCCGCCCTGCCTGTGATCTCAAACACAGACATTCTTGTAAACATCCGTGAGGCCTGTCACTCAAGAGACCCCCTGCCCCTCTCTCAAAACCTCTGGTAGCCATAAAATCCATTTGGCAGCCATAAATCCCATTTGCCTTCTTCCTGCCTCCCCTATATATACCTCTATATGAATAATAATAAACAAAGCCTTGACTGGTGTGGAAGCAAGGCTTTCTTCTTTGTGTCTGCTTGTCTCTCTCATCCAGGAACAGCCTCCCCTCGAGCCCCTGTTGAACCCCGCCGGCCGGGGCAGAAGAGGGAACAAGTACAATTTTTTTTCCAGTATTGAATATCAAACCCAAAGTCTTATCCATAAATATGATTGTTTTTCAAAGAAAAGACTAAAAAGTGTTGCTGGAATATAAAATCAATAATCATAGAATCTCACATAGACATGCATGGAAGGAGAACAGCTAGGATGGTAAGAAGATTTTTTTCAGAGTGGTAAAATTTCAGTGTTTTATCCCTTTCTGTATTTTTAAAATAAAAATCACTGTGCATTATGGCTCACACCTTTAATCCCAGCACTCAACAGGCCAAGGAGCATTGCCTTGAGTTCAAGGCTACCCTGAGACTACATAGTAAATTCCAGGCCAGCCTGGGTGAGAGTGAGACCCTACCTCAAAAAGCCAAAACACAAACAAACAAAAAAAACCTCATTAAAAAAAATTTAACTGGAAAAGAAAACAATTCTTAAAAAGCTACTTAACTGAAGAAGGCTTTATTGATCTCAGAGATGCTGGTGATCCTCTCTTAGTACGTCCTTGATTACTTCAATAAAGAGTATCACTCCTGGGCTGGAGAGATGGCTTAGCGGTTAAGTCGCCTGCCTGCTAAGCCTAAGAACCTGGTTCCATTCTCCAGGTCCCACGTTTAGCCAGATGCAAAGTGACGCAAGGGCGCAATGCCACACTTGCCCACAAAGTGGCGCACACATCTGGATTTCGTTCATAGCAATTGAGAGACTGCTGGCACGTCCATCTCTATCTGTCTCCCTCTTCTTCTTTCTCTCTCTGTCTCTCTCCAAAATAAAATAAAATAAAATAAAATAAAATAAAATATAATAAAATAAAAGAGTATCACTCCCACAATTTTTCATCCTAATATGTCTCATTCTATGAATATTTTGGTCCCCCTTCCCTTTTGTAGCCACCTGACATGTTAATTCTTATATTTCTAATTTAGTTACTGCAGGCTATCATTTCTCCTGGCTTCTAAAGCTTATCCTAGCGGTATGCAATGACCATTACCCAAACACGTAGCTGGTATGTCAACTACTTCAGCATAGCACAGTAACTTTTTATAACTTCCCTGCCCAGTACTTCTATAGCTAGGTTATGCCATGACTTTGCTATCTCAGTTATTGGCTTGGAGGCCAGGTGGGGAGGTGAAAATAGCATCTGAGAGACAGAAGTGGAACATGGCATTACAGAATGAAGCTTCTCAAAAGCAGCAGGGACCATGAGATCTCAGTACAGTCCATTCCAGGTGGCAGTGTTTACATATCAGCCATAGGCTGGACACAGTGGGTGTACTGAGCAGCCAGGTTGGAGCAGAAGACAGAGATATATTATCCTTGAAAAGCTTCAGAGTTCATTAAGAGAATACAGATTTCTTATGGAAAAGATAAATGAACAGCCCTGAAACTATTGCTTTATTTTTATAATCAAAGTAAGGCAGAGGTGGCCAATGAGAAGACTGAGGACAAGCTGCCCCAAGCACAAGTCCTGTCCACTTCAGTTTCCAGATCCAAATCAGTACTTAGATGCAGAATTTCATTCTCAAGGAGTCAGGTCTTCACCCAGGAAGGCCCTACAGCTCTGTCAAAAGTACCCAGAGATCATGACTCTTTTCCAAAGAGGCATTTTCCTTAGGCAACTCTACAGAGTGCAGAAAGGGAAATACTCAAATATTTCGAGGTCTGTTGTGGGCAGAGTTGATACTAAAGTCTGGACATCTGGAGCCCTAGACTATGTCCTGCTCATGGTGGGTGCCCTGAGCATTTCTTGATGGGCCCTAGTAAGCATTTCTTGATGAGCATTTTCCTGGTCCCCAAATAATTAGTTACAATGAGCTCACTTGGCAGTTGGCAGGGCTTCCATATGGTTCCTTGCTTGTAAGGTGATTGATACCATAGTGAACAAAAAGGCAAAGGAAACCTCTGACCCTGCCTTCCCATCAGCCATGATGGAAGCTTCAGAACACATTAAAATTGAAGGGGAAGAATGGGGAGGAAAGGGTACAATGGAGAAAGGGGCCAAGGAGACAGGGGTTAAGGGAAAACCCTGCTCCCCTTGGTCGGATTGTGATTATAGGTGTGCACACCCAGCCATTTATATAGGTTCAGAGGATTTGAACTTGGGTGGTTTCACATACCCCCAGGTCCTCATGCTTGTGCGGGAAGTACACTTAACTTCTTGGTCCTCTCTCCAGCCCATGCTTGTGTGCATGTATGTGTGTAAGCACGTGTATATATATAGAGAAAGGCCGATGGTCAATGTTAAACGTCATCTCAATCACCCTTCACCATTAGCTAGCCAGTGAGCTCCTGGGGTTCCCTCCCTAGTGCTGGGATTACAGGTGTGCACCTCACCTCCATGCCTGACAATTTACATGGATGTTAGCCATCCAAACTTACGTCCTCGTGCTTGCACTGTGAGTTCTTTACCCCAGATCCTGAGATTTTTTTTTTTTAATTTTCATTGTTTGGTGCTAAGGAACAGTACACAAACATTTCAATTGTACACAAGTCTTAACACACATACCAAAAATCTAAAGACCATATACTGTTTCTTTAGACGTTATTCCAGTGACACCCAGCTTCAGTCTTGGAGGCCTTTTTCCTTTAAGAGGCTCTCGTGTACCAACATCTTCAGATGCTCACAATCTCTACTCAACTCCCACTGGTTCACAATTTTAGTATCATATGCACTGCAAACGCAAATTTTTCATCTTTCATAGTACATTATCCACATTATTAGGAACACTGGACTACCACAACTAGAGGTGTCACAGAGGCACACAGTGCTGACAAGGGCAGCAACCAAAGAGTGTTATTTTTTTTATTTTTCATTTTTTAGGAGAAGGATTTACTAAAAACACATACTGGGAGTAATTGAAAATATTTAAGACATATTAAATGCACAAATGTGACTCCAGATTGCCCTTTTAGTATGTTTTGTATTATTGGATATAAAACTAGCCCCCGACCTATGGAATGTTAAGCTGTCACCCAAGACAATCAAAGCCTCCCATAATTTAATATCCCACTATTTTCTGGTTATACCATAAATGATTTCACCTCTTTAAAAAAATCATTTATACTTAAAAAATGGGATGAGGTGGGATTTCCTTTTTAAAAAAATGTTTCTAGAACTACTAAAAAGCTTGCATTTCAAAATAGTTGATGAAAATATCCCTCTGGATTGTTCAAGAAGGGAGACAGGGACACGGACGGACCCAGTGGGTGACTAGTCAGCCTTGGCTCCTTTCTCTCCCACTTCCTCCGAGGCTGGACTCTCCTCGCTCTTTGCCTCTTGGTTCTCTGCAGGTAGGTCTTCTTTAGTCTCTGGCTTACTCACTTCGTCCTGCTTGCCCTTTGCTCCCCTCTTCCCTTTTGCTTGCACTTTTTTGTCTGAAGGTTTATCCTTTCCTGCTGCTTTTTTTTTTGGCTTCGCTTCCACTTTAGCAGGAGCTGTTTAGCAGACAGCCTGGCCAACGAGCTTGGACTCATCCTTCTCTGGGCCTTCAGCCGAGCTGACCTTCCTCTTGGGCATCATGGCCTTTTCTTTTTTTAAATATAAAATTTGTGTATGGGCTGGTAGTGGTGTGCACATGCCATGGCACACGTGTGGAGGTCCAGGGTTTGTCCCTCTTTTTTTAACCTTGTTTGAGACAGGGTCTCTCTTGTTTTTTACTAGGAATGCCAGAAGAACTGGCCCATGAGGACAGACTTATTTTAGGGATCTAGGGGTCACAGTTACATGGGACACTTTGCATATGTCTTTCTTTGTGTTCTGGGGACCCAAACCCTGGTTGGTAGGCTTGAGCAGCAGACACTTTTAACTACTAAGTCATCTCCCCAGCCTCACATCCTGAGTTTAATATTCTGTGTGAAATTCCTGCTTCTTCCCCTCTCAAAATGTGATTCTGCACATGGAGGTCTATCCCCTGCTATGGTTTAGAGAGGAGGTTTCTAGCTGTGATTCTGCACATGGAGGTCTATACCCTGCTATGGTTTAGAGAGGAAGTTTCTAGCTGTGATTCTGCAATGGAGGTCTATCCCCTGCTAAGGTTTCGAGAGGAGTTTTCTAGCTGTGATTCTGCACATGGAGGTCTATCCCCTGCTATGCTTTAGAGAGTAGGTTGTAGCTGTGATTCTACACATGGAGGTCCCCTGCTATGATTTAGAGAGGAGGTTTATAGCTGTGATTTGGCTCATGGAAGTCTATCCTCTGCTATGGTTTTGAGGGATGTTCATAGCTGCCATAGCTCTGAAGGATGATGCTGAATTTAAATAGCAGAGATGCTCCTTGACAATGGAAGAGAGCCCAGGCAGCAACTTCATTATGTACTTCACAGTTTTTCAGTGCCATTAGTGGTCTGTTCCCTGACTTGAAAGTAATACATAAGTGGGAATGAGCTTAAAGGGGATAAAGTGGTCTCAGATACTCGCAAGAATATAAAGGCAATAGAAACCACATGCCCTGTGGTACTAATGCTCCAGAAGCCTGCTATCCTGCTATCCTGCCTCCCCTCTAATTCCTCCTCTTCTTTTCTTTCTGCCTTTCTCACTTTCCTTTTTCAAATAAGTAGCTCGGCTGGCAAGCTGAGCTTAGCTTATCATTGTCCTCATTGCACAATGCAATTCATGACTTTGCTTCTAATATTCTTCCTAGTATGTTGGTACCATTTATAGTGTTTGGCCTTTCAAATTAATCCAATGTGGAGATGTGGTTTTTTTTGGCTGCTTTTCTCTTTGGCATATGGTATTTATACCTTTAAGGCTTTTTTATTGTCATTAGAGCCTTTCACTTATTAGAGAGCTTATCATACTGCACCTAGAAGTCAGCCACTAGGAGAGTGCTTGAACACAAGCTCTTATTAGGAGAATGGTCACGATAAGAAAACAATTACAAAGAATGGTCTTAGGAAGAAGAGAGACTGTTAGCTCTTTTCAGAAGGGCTTACATTCTCACCCCAAAAATAATTTATCAAAGGTTGTTGCTCTGAATAAAATTAGATTTCTCTTTTATCTTCAGTAACAGGGCATTCTTGGAAAAACAGAACTCGGAAACATTAGGTAAAAAATATATTTTATTACTATTTTTTTATTTTTGGAGAGACACAGAGAGAGACAGACAGAGAGAGAGTGAGAAGGAGACAGAGAATGGGCGCGCCAGCAGTCTCTCAGCTGCTGTGAACGTAATTCAGATGCGTGCGCCCCCTTGTGGTCAAGTGCGGCATTGCGCCCTTGCGTCACTTTGCATCTGGCCAAACGTGGGACCTGGAGATTGGAACCGGGTTCTTAGGCTTAGCAGGCAGGCGCCTTAACTGCTAAGCCATCTCTCCAGCCCAAAAATATATTTTATACTTACAGTAAAAAGAGTTTACCATGTTATTTCTTGCCTAGGGATGGGAAGCAGGATCCAGAGATGTATCTTTCTTTAAGGTAGCAGTTCATCTGCCCTCCCCTACACATGGAAAACTCCATGACATGCACCAAATATTAAGTTTTTTCATGTGATATTATTTGGTTAAATTACAGTCATATTCTCATCCCTTTCTTCAATCATATTTCAGAATATATGTCAAAGCCAAAAGTAGTAACCAAAATCATGTGTGAGGATGTTTTTTTTACTTATGTCTACACTTTTGTCTTTGGGTTTATCTCCTTCATTTGCGTCATTTAGTGCCAATCATCTGATAGTCTTATTTATTTTAAATAGACATGGTAAAACTTTTGGAGTACCTTGTAGTAGGGGATGAAGTATGTCACCTAGCTTTACTCAGCATAGAGTGAAGATGGCAGCCAGAGGCTGGCACAGTGGTGCATATTTTTAGTCTCAACCAACTGGAAGGCAGAAGGATCACTTGAGCCTAAGAGTTAGTGGTTAGGTTGGGCAATATGGAGAGGTTCCTTCAGAGAGACATGGAGGTAGTGCCTAGCCTAGTATGTACGACAAGCATAACTGCCAAACAACAGTAGAAGTCCTCCCTCTCCACTCACTGGAAGTCATCCTGCCACAACAGGATCAGAGTTAGGTATGAGGTTATCAGTTTTCATCCCCCAGTCTGCATTTCCCTTAAGCCAATCATCAAATTATGGAATATTAGAACCAGCAAAGACCTTAAAGTTATGTTCATCTGACTATTGGTAAGGTATGGAGATATATGTTACCATTCTAGCAATTTTAATACACATATTAATTTAATAACAACCACTATTTCACAATGGAATTTATTGTTTGATATTTGACAAACATCTGGAACAAAACAGAATCAACCAGCTGTTGGGTGATCGAGGGCAAACACAATTTCAGGCACATGATCATATTATCTGAATTATTGCCCTCAGGGTTTTTTTATAACTCTGAAAACCACTTATGGCAGAATTTTCCTCACCTGAAGTATGTTTCTTTGCCACACAGCTCATTTCTCATTGCTATTCACTAACATGTGGAGAAGAATCTATCTCAGAGATAAATAGAAGCAAAAGAGAGGAAAAAAATAAGACAATTTCAAAGGGAACACTTTCAAACTTAGAAAGTGTAAAAACTGACAGGTTAGTTATTAGAACATTACATGTATCTGTAACTACTTAGTACATGTATTATTATATATGCTGTAGCATGCATTCATTTGTATTCCTCTAAGCAGTTAATAGTCAAACACTCTATGGAAATAATTCTTTAAGCAAAATAAGAAGTAAATACATTCATGTATGTGTCCTCTAGAACACAACTGTTCTTCCCTTAATACTCTCTACTGAATGATTATGCACAATCCAAATCTCCCTTGCCCTCTTTTCCCTCCTATATACAAGAGGAAAATAAATGATGTATAGTTAAGATATTTTATATATGCAACAGAAAAAATAGAAATCAAGTAAGTGATATATTAGAGTGCAAGTAATTACCTTCATAACAGATTCCATTTATTTACTCTGCCTAGCCACTGAATACTGAATATAATCAGGAAAAAAATGTCTAGTGATAGTCTATCATCCTGAAATCCACTTATCTCGAAGGGCAATTAGAAAGCTTCAAGCTTCAACATTTTGCTTCCCAACCCAGTTTACTGAATCTGTTAAATACAAGGCAAACGAGTGAAGGAAAGGAGCCTTCACAGTCTAGGACTCGGGTGTGTTACCTCTGGTTGGCGAGGCCATGCTGTTCATAGAGGAGGATGGCTACAAGGACTCCAAGGACTCCATGAAGCTTCATCCCAACAGCAATGTGCTCAAAATTCTTTGAGGAGAAGGTTCCAGATAGCTGATTACGTAAGAATTTTCTTGACATACTGGTTAAACTATAACAGCATGTTCCCTCTCATTTCTGTGGCTCAGTCAGCTTAGCTTCTATATCCACTATTTCAAAGGAAAACGTGTGTTCAGTTAAGTTGTTTGGGAACTGGACCTTTATGGAAAAACTGTGATGAGAGTTGTTTTTTAATTTATACTATCCAGGGAATGCTCAATTCTCCAAAGAAGATTTGGTCTAGAAACAAAGGATAGTCATTTGGCAGGATCTGGTCTGGTTCATTGCTAAATCACCATAACATTATGTGACTAATGAGAAATCATGGCCCATGTTGAAGGGTAGCACAAAACTATCTTCCCTCATCTCTGTCGTTTTGGACATTTCAACTTAGATGGAAACATAGAAGGAGAGTTGTGGCCAAAAAAAGAGTTGAGAAGCAGCATTATATGAAGTATTATAGACTCTCCATTAAAAATATCTTTCCTTGACCTTATGGAGTTTTTGGTCCACCCATTGGAATGTCATGGGGACTGCTTCAAGCAGCAAAGACATTAATTGCTTTGAATTACTTTTGTTTAGGGAAATTTACCACAGTAACCATCATCTCAGTAAAGGCCCACCATACATCGTTCTGAAGGTGGCACCATGAACATTCTGTGCAGTGCAAAGCCACATCTACACTCTGTAAGTAGATAGAGTTTTGATACCCCTTTCCACATGTCCATTGTTAAAAGCATTGAAATATTTTTGAGGCCAGGATAGGCACATTTGAAAAATAGATCAGTCTGTCCACAATGCATATACAAGAAAGAAAAGATTAAGATTTTCTACCACTGAAACAGCCTGTGGGTCAAAGTGACCACCACTGAAACTGCTTTTTGTAAAACAAAATACATGTGCACCTGCTCATGTGGAGAAAGATGTACAGGAAGGACAGACTGTAAATGGATGAGTCTGGTACTTTACAAGTATGCATAGAAAAGAGGAGGGTGTAAGAATGGGGAAGAGAAATTGGGGAAGGGTCATGTAATAGGTAAACTTTGAATAGGTCATTATGTTTTCACATACTCAGGCATGCAAATACATTGAAATGATGAAGATAATAGACAAGAGCAAATAAACCTGAAGTTAAAATAAATAGCATAGCCAGCTGGGTGTAAGAGGGAAAACTAACCCCTGGAACTTTACTTTTCTTTACCACAAAGAACAACCAGTCAAGAAATAAAATGTTCTGACAATTGTAATAAGCTTTATGCTGTGTCCTCTATATCCTGTATCCTCAAGGGAGCAAAACAGTAAGACATCTGAATTACACTTCTTCTGAAGCAATGTGAAAACTTGCTCTAGCAAGGATCTATGGGGTGGCACCATCTTCTGTGCCCTCTAGATGCATGTACACACACACACGACTCTAACAGCTTTCTTCTTCCCTTACTTCTCCACATGCTTGGCCGCATAGAGCACTGACATGTGACAGATGCATCATGGTCTTTTGGCATCTACTGCTGTGTAGAAGGAATCTGTTGTCAGGGGTCTTGTTTGTTCCATGTAGATGAGCTGTCCTTTCTGCTCAATGATTTTTGAGGGATTACAATTATAATAATTATTATTTTCTTCTTATTATTTATTTTTATTTTTATTTTTTATTTATTTTTGGAGAGAGACAGAGAGAGAGGGAGACAGATAGAGAATGGGCGTGCTAGCAGTCTCTCAGCTGCTGTGAATGAAATCCAGATGTGTGCGCCCCCTTGTGGCCAAGTGCGGCATTGCACCCTTGCATCACTTTGCATCTGGCTAAACGTGGGACCTGGAGATTGGAACTGCTGGAGATTGGAACCAGCGTTCTTAGGCTTAGAGGCAGGCGCCTTAATCGCTAAGCCATCTCTCCAGCCCTTTTTTTTTTATTTTTGAGGCAGGGTCTCAGTCTAGCCCAGCCTGACTTGGAACTTACTCTATAGCCCAGGTTGGTCTCAAACTCGCTGTGACCCTTGTACCTCAGCCTTCTGAGTGTTGGGACTACAGGTGTATGCCACCACACCTGGCTATGAGGGATTATCATTGTCTTTGATGCTTTTCAGATCCGTTACCCTGATCAGGATGTGGATTTATTGAATGAGTGGTATGCATGTGTGCATGCATGTTCATACACATGTGAGAATATGTGCTTCCATGTGCACGTGTGTATGAAGGTGAGAGGTTGATGTCAGGAGTCAACCTTCATCACTCTTGACTTTATTTACTGAGGCAGTTTCTCACTGAACCCAGCGCTTGTAGATTCAGCCAGTCTAGCCAGTCCCTTGCCCCAGGAATCTCTTGTCTCCACCTCTGAGGGCTGGCCTTATAGGTGGGCCACCACAACTGCCCAGTATTTACATGGGTGCTGAGGACCCGAACTCTGGTCTTCATGCATGCTGTTTTATCCATTGAGCCATCTCCTCAGCCCCACAGAATAGACTTTTGATCTGAGGATTTAGGTTTAAAAAATCTTATTATTTCTTTACATTGTAACTTTCCTAGTCCGTGTTAGGGCTCTCACTGGACTTTCTTGGTCATTCCTTTGAGGCTTGTAATTGTCCTTTCATGCTTACCTGTATACTATGTTCCAGATGCATTTCTCAGCATTACTTTAAATTTAACAATCCATTCTAGCAGACCACATAATCAATGGAATTCTTTGTAAAAAGTGATTTCAGCAATTACATAAACCTTTTACAATCGGTTCTTTTTAATGCTTTCCAGTTTTAAAATATTATTTATTTATTTATTTGAGAGAGAGAGAGAGAAATAGGGAGAGAGAGAATGGGCGTGGCAGGGCCTCTAGCCACTACAAACAAACTCCAGATGCATGAGCCCTCTTGTTCATCTGGCTTACGTGGGTCCTGGGGAATCTAACTGGGATCCTTTGGATTTTGCAGGCAAAGGCCATAACTGCTAAGCCATCTCTCCAGCCCCCAGTTTTGTTTTTATCTCAGCATTTAAAAATATTATTTGAAAAGTATTTTAGTGTTCAATCATTTATAAATAAGATTTAGAGTGTTCTCTCTCTCTTTCTCTCTCCTTCCTTCCCTCCCTGTTACTGGATGATCAACCCTAGGGTCCTGCTTCTGTCTGGAGAGTGCTCTACCACTAAGCCGTAATCCTTGCCCCTCTTTGAGGTCTCTAAGGGAAAATACATGGAATATTTATTTTAAAGTCTGTGTCAAGGTGCTCAGAGTGAATTCATGTTTTCAGTGTCGATTTCATCAGACATCTCACTCAGCATTTATTTTTTTCTGTGATTTAGATCCCTGCTATGCAGGCTCATTTGAGTAGAATGTCTTCTTTGTGGTAGAAATTGCCCTGCCCTGCCCTGCCCTGCTCTTCTCTCTCTCTCTCTCCATCTATGGTCACTTCTCCCTGTTTTGCACCCTTCTGAGCAGCCCCTTGGCTTGTGAGCCTGAGCCCTGTCTTACACTGGCTTTTGCTCTATGTCAGAATGATGATATAGCCTTTGGAGACCCAGGCACAAGTCAAGGATGGCTTACATAGTTACTGGCTTAGCTCCTCCTGCTTTGGTTACACTTTTATCTTCTGCAGACCAGCTGCTACTTATAAACCAGCCTCTGGCAGCAGTGAGCACCTCTTTTGTTTTCTTTTTGTTGAGGACCATGCAGTGAAATGCATAGATCTCCAGTATATAAATGGATCCGTCTTGAAAAAATGTATATTCAAGAAGCATGCATCCCCTCAAGGTATAGAACATTTCCATCACCCCAGAAAATGCACTCATATCTGTCCCATTTCCCCCCTCCAGCAGCCACTGTTGTGACTTCACCACCACAGTTTAGTTTGACCCGTTCTATATGCCATTGGGTCTGATAGTATATTCTCTTTTATGTTAGGCTTCCTTTGTTAGCATATTTTAAAGGTTCTTCCATAATATTGCAAGTCCCAGTAATGAATTATTTTTACTGATGATCAGTATTCCAATTTTATGAATATAACACTGTTTATTCATTATTCTATTAAAGGATATCTGGAATGCATGGTGCTATTGTGCATAGAGTTGCTATGAATATTCTTTCTTAAACTTTTCATTTACAACTTCCATAAATACAAACAATATACCATGATCACAGTCCCTTCCAACAACTCTCCCATTTCCCTCTCCTAAATTCCCCTTCCATTGTATCCCTTCTTCCTTCTAGCTAGTCTCTCTCTTTTATTTTGATGACCTCATTTTTTTTTTTTTTTACTATTATGCAGGTCTTTTGTAGGTATTGTCAGCCACTCTGAGATCATGAGTACCATGGCCACTTTGTGGTTGGAAGACAGTATTGTAAGCATTCCTCCCTTCCTTTGTAGTCCCTGAGCTTTGGATGATGTGATACAGATGTCTCAGTGCTAAACACTCCACTATCACTTCTTAGCGCTTTGATGAGTTTTGAGTCATCCCAGTTGTCACCACCATCTGAAAAGAGAAGCTTCTCTGATCCAAAGTGAGAGAGACATGAATATATGGAAATAAACATAAGTATTTAGAGGGCAATTTGGTACCAGACAATAGTAGTAGTTTTCCCCTAAGGCTCATGACCTCCCAAGCCAGAGGCTTTTCATTAGGTTTTCAGTACCAGAAATTCCCTCCCATAGCGTGGGCTTCAAGTCCAATCAGGGAGCATTTGGTTTCCCCCATAACAGACATGCCACCATTGCACCAGTTGGTATATTTGGCCTGGCTGGCCAGCTGTAGAACTTGCAGGGTCCACTGCTGGTTAACACTGTTGATAACTTTTCTCCCCCAACAGACTGCATAGGTCTTTCTATCTGGACAGTTAGTCAATAGGGAGGAGGATTTAAACTCAGATCCAGCTTGATTTCTCAGTGACATGCAGCCTAGTCATGTGGAATCTTCAGCAATAAGGTCTTACCATCTAGTTCTGGTGGAAAACCAAGAGCCTTGGCAATAGCCTGTAATGTTTTGGGGGAATCAGGGGCCTCCTTGGCCAACAACTCACTAGAAGGTATCCCACATATGTCACTGAGAATTCTCTTATAACAATCTATGGCTTCTAGTCCCAACATTATCCACCTCCACAAGATACTTCTGCCCAAACTCTCTATTTTTAAACATATATATTATTAGCTAATGAAGAAGAAGGTTTCCATATGGCTTATTCATAAATCTTAAATTTTGGTTAACTTTCCTTCTACTCCTTCCTCTTCTCCATCCCCTCCTCTTATACCCCCCCATATTCAGCCCCTCTACTTATATATCTACTGCACCCTCCCCTCTATTCCCTCCTTCATAGCCCTTTTCTAGTTTCCTGGTCTCAACTACTGACTCTTATTCCAACTCACATACACATGTAAACACTTGAATATAGGATCCACATATGAGAGAGAATATGTGGCATTTGACTTTTTGAGTCTGGGTTACCTCACTTAGTATAATGTTTCCCAGAGCCATCCTTTTCCCTGTAAATTTCATATTTTCATTTTTCTTTATAGCTGAATAAAACTCAGTTGTGTAAATATACCACATCTTCATTATCCATTCATCAGTTGAAGGGTATCTAGGCTAGTTCCATTTCCTAGCTTTTGTGACTCGAGTGGCGATAAACATGGAAGAGCACGTATATCCATAGTAATGTGTAGAGTACTTAGAGTATATGTCAAGGAGTGGTATAGCTGGGTCATGTGGTAACTTTACCTGTAGCTATCTCAGGAACCTCTGTGCTGACTTCCATAATTGCTATACCAGCTTATATTCTCACCAACAATGGAAAAGAGTACCTCTTTCCCCCCACCGTCACCAGGATTTATTGTCTTTTGATTTCTTGAGGATAGCCATTTGGACAGGGATGAGATAGAATTGAAAAGCTATGAATATTCTTGTACAATGCTTTTGTCATGGATGAATATTTCCACTTCTCTTAAATAAATATCCTGGAATGAGATTGCCAGGGAGTAAAGATGTTAGTTTCATAAGCAAGTGTAATTTTTTCATGAGGAGGTTCATATTGTGCTTCCATCATCAGTATATTAGTCTTGGTTGGCCTACATTGCTGGCACTTGATGCAGTCAATCTTTTCATTTTAAGCTAGTCTCATGTGTGCAATGGTCTCTGAGTTTGGTTTTAATTTACATTTCCATGATGACTACTGATGCTGGGAAACATTTTTTTCTGTTCTCATGGACCACATATGTGTATGCTTAATGTATATATAATAGTACAGTAATGTATTGTCAGTAATGTGTAAAGTTTACTCCAACATACTTTTAGACTTATGGTCATTTTCTATCTTTGAGTATGACATGAGGTAGTGATTAAGGATCTTTAATTTTGTAAATCAGCATCTAATTGTCCCAGTGCTATTTCTTAAAAAGGCTTTTTCCCCATATGTCATCTTTGTGAAAAATCAATCATTCTGCATATGGGGGTCTACATCACTAAGTTTGCAGAGAAGTTTTTTCTCACCATAAGAATAATTGAATAGCTTTCTTTAGTTTGTCTTCCTTCTCCCTGTGCTTCAGTGTGGGCACTTTCCAGGTTTAGGATTCAAGCTCACTTATTCTTTCCCTGGCTATTCTGGGATGCTAACATAATTGAACTAATTCTCCATTTCTTGTATATTTTTATTTCTGACATGTCCATTTGGACTTTTTTCTGAGCCTCTTCCCCACACAGCATTACCCCATCTGTTTGTGCTGTGTCCATGCCAGGTTCTATGCCTTTTTTTTTTTTCAGTTATTTCCTCTCTCCCATCACTAAATGCTTGTAATTTTTCTGAAGTGACAGAGACAATCATAAAATAATAGCATATATGCCCAGAAAATGTTATATATATTCTCTTGATCAGCAGTGTGAAGTATTGAGCCAATCTAAGCTTAGCTTGAGTTGGATCTGAGCTTTGTTCTTATTTTTGTTAGATTTCATTTACCATAGATCTCAAGATATTTGAGAGAGAGACCCAATGCTTTCCTTTAGCAGGTACTAGGATCTGAGTATTAGGAGGGCTTATTTAAGTTCTCCTTCCCTGCCTGCAATGGTCATCAAGCTAGTGCTCCTGTACCCCAGGAGGGTCTCCTGTCTTCCCCCCCAGACAAGGGCAGCCACTGTCTCCTACTCCATGAAAGGCCCATTTTCCCTGTAGGGCTTCTTCTCTCCCTTGACCTCAGGCTTCAGCAGACCTTGAGTATCTGTACCTCAGGTCTTCTGACCCTTCCTTATGCAGATGACATTGACTCCTCAATCTAAGACTCAGTTGGCCTTTGGGTTTTGTAATGGTTAACTTTATGTGCCAACTAGACTATGGGCTACCTAGATGTTCATTCAGCATCACTCTGGGTATGTCTATGAAGGCATTTCTGTGTGGTTTTAGCATTTGAATCAGTAGATTATGGTATAAGCTCAATATGAAAGAAAGAGCTTTGTTCAGTCTGTTAGAGGCCTGAACAGGATAAAATGCAGAGGAAGAAAAGTTCTTTCTCTGCCTGATTGTCTTTAGCGCTGATTCTGGTCTTCTATTGCTTTCAAACCTGTACTTGAACTAGAATTTGCATAATCTGCTCTCCTGGGTTTCTAGTGTAACAACTGCAGTTCCTGGGACTTTCAATGTACATACTGCCTGAGTGAATTACCTTAAACGATCTTTTCATATATGTATATAGTGACAGAGATGTAAAATAGGTAGTGTTGCCAGGAATTGAGGAAGGATTAACCTATACAGAGGTATAGAAGAATTTGTAGGGGTAGTAAAAGCAATCTATATTTTGATTGTTGTGGTTATAAGTTTTATCCTGCCAAAAGTCTCAAACTTGGCATTTAAAAGTTTAATTTGATAGTATGTGGAAACAAAGAATAGAAAAATAGGAAGGGAAGGAAGGAGGAAAAGAAAGGAGGGAAAGAAGGAAGGAAACAAAGGAGAAGTTTCTTTCCTCCTTTTTCATCATTCCGAGATGCTTATCTGTTGACCCTTGTACCTCGGGTGGAATTAAAGAAACACTGAAGAAGTGGGAGCAGATGGGCTCTGCCTCTCGGTGTGGACAGTTCTCTTGTTCTCTTAGAAGTGCAGTGTCTTTGGCAAAAATGAGCTTCAGAGCAGCCTACATCACAGAGCTATACTAAGGATTCCATACAGCTCACTCCTGTTAAAAAGGTAAAGCATGAAGGGAGTGATTGTAAGCCAATGTGTACTGTGCCTAGAACTTAATCACAACCATAGAAACAATTGGTCTAGCTATTTTAGGAGATTTAACTAATACCACCCCAAAAGATATTCTAGCAGATCTAGCAGATTGAGTCTTGGCCCCATTGTGGGACCCAGCTCATTTGGACATTACTTCTCTAGCCAATTTGGAATTTTAGGTGGCAGAAATAATATGGCAAGTATTTCATGCAGCACCCTAGCCCTCTGCCTTTATTAAGGTAGACATGAAGGCAACCTCTGTGATGACTGTTGCCTTGGGCCATCTCCCAAATGTGAGCAGCCTGACAATCGAGGCACTGTCACAGTGACCTCAGCCAGCTCAGCTCGGATATGTAGTTCAGGCTTATTGTTAGGTAAGTGCTCAGAGAGTCAATCCATGTGATTTTTTAAATTACAAGCTCAGGTGCAGCTAAATTTGCAAGCTTTCCTTTCAAATTATTCAGCCTATTAAAGCTGCATAATCTTGGGAAGCTTAGAGCAGACATAATTGATGAAATTTTTTTCACTTCACACATTTTCTCCCATGTTTATTCATGGAAAGCGAATCTGTGTTATAATTTACACAACATCTTGGGTATCTGGCCTCCTCTGTCTCGAAGGGGAGGGAATAAGACACATCTCAGAAGGGGAGACATGGGATCTGTAGACAAGACTGAGCCTGAGACCTCTGGCATCAAGACAGGCAAATGTAAAGTTGACAAGAAAGGCTTATATGTGAAACCTTTCCAAGACTTAATTTCTCTTTTATGAATCTACATTCCCTTCTATAGTTGTGCCCACCTAGTAAGATGTTCCAGCCAAGCCTGTCCTTGGATTAGCCTCCAAGGATATAGCCTGGCAGTTCTCAAACTTGACTGTATGTTAACATCACTTAGGGTATCTTTTCCATATCCAGCTGTCCTGCCTGCATGCCAGACCAACTAGAACAGAATCTTTGGGGAGGATACACATCAGCACCTGGAAAGCTCCTGAGATGATTCTAACATTCAGCCAGGGTACAGGACAGTTGATCATCTCCAAGTGTGGTCTGAGTCACAGACTGCAGACTCTCCTAGGGTGTTTGTGAAAAATGCAGATTCTAGGTCTTCCCAGCCCTGTTGACACCAAGTCTCAAGGTGGAATATGGGACATTTGTTTCAGTCGACACCAGGTATTTCTTAAGCACCCTAAAGTCTGAAATCACTCCTAAGCCTTTCACTTGTCCATCTGTTTGTTTCTTGTGACAGAGCAGGCCATTCTCTCCAGCAGCCATACTGGGCTTTCAGTTCCTCAAAGATGTTAAGTTCCTTAAGTGACCATGTAAATTAAGATTCCAATATGTGAATCCTAAGGATACATACACACCACATACACAAGCCACAGCATGAGTCAACTGTGCTCTTAATAAGAGCAGATTTTAGCCGGACATGGTGGCACATGCCTTTAAGCCCAGCACTTGGGAGGGAGGCAGAGATAGGAGGATCGCCATAAGTTTGAGGCTACCCTGAGACTACATAATGAATTCCAGGTCAGTTAACCTGGGCTAGAGTGAGACTGTACCTCAAAATAAATAATAAATAATAAATAAATAAATAAATAATAAATAAATAAATAAATAAATAAATAAATAAATAAATAAAAAGCAAGCCAGGCGTGGTGGTGCACGCCTTTAATCCCAGCACTCGGGAGGCAGAGGTAGGAAAATTGCCGTGAGTTCGAGGCCACCTTGAGACTACATGGTTAATTCCAGGTCAGCCTGTCAGCCTGGGCCAGAGTGAGACCTTATCTCAAAAAATCAAATAAATAAATAAAAATAAAAATAAATAAATCAAGAGTGGGTTCTGACTGTGTGTGTGTGTGTGTGTGTGTGTGTGTTTGGCTATGGATGCCGAAAGACAAGCTGAGGTAGGGTTTCTCTCTCTGGATTTCACTCTGCTGTGGACAGTTTGCTCTGCTGCTGCTTTCCAGGAAGTTCTCCTGTCTCAAGATTGCAGAAGCCCACCATGGCATCTGGACTTTTTTTTTTTTTTTTTTAATTTAAACCAACTCCAAATTCATGCTCCCCCTTGTGCATCTGGCTAACGTGGGTCCTGGGGAATCGAACCTGGGTCCTTTGGCTTTGCAAGCAAGCGCCTGAACCACTAAGCCATCCCTCCAGCCCACATCTGGACTTTTTAAATGGGGCCTGGGGAGACTGTACTCGAGCCTTCAGGCACAAGCAATGAGACATCCTCCCAGCCTTGACAACACTTTGCACTGTGAGGATTGAGTATTTGGGACTTACAAAGTGAACTTCTGTTCTAGCAGAACCAAGAAATGTCTACTGAAGTCATCCAATTGTATGCTAGATTCCATATAGCTTTAGAACAAAACATTTGTTTGCACTGTAATTCTCTAAAGATTTCTATTCCATAAAGGATATGTGATCACTCTCTACTAACCAATATACTTATTTAATGAAACTTCTCAATGTTCACATGTCAGATAACAAAAATTTTTACCATTGCCTCTGTCTCTGAATTTCTAATGGTGAGATGGTGAGAATTTACTCAATTACCTATGCTTCTTGCCTGATATGAGTTATTAAGCACATATAGCCTTGAGGCATGAAGAAACATTTATACAATTTCCCTTTTATCTTTTATTCATAGTCTCAGCTGGTAAACAGAAATAGGAGAAAGGACACAAGTAAATAACCATGGTGAGCAGTTCAGGGTTTCGTTACAGGAATGTTGTTAGGAAACTGTCAGTGACCAGGTTTCACAAGAGTGTCAGTCAACACTGCTGGTGCTTGTTCTGACCATTGGCTCTTTCTGCATTGCAAGGCTGGCAGGGCTGTGTTGGGTAAAACAATGCCAGGTCACCAAGGAGCCCTGCTGGTTGTTACTCCAAGCTTGTCACTAGTGTGGACAAAGGATAAAGATCAATGGCAACAGATACAGTCACAGAAGGATGGAGGCTGAAGAACTGTCCCAGGGATACTGGAAGTACACAGGGGTGACTTGTGCATTTAGCATCAATCTGACATGGCTGGTATAGATGATCAAGAGTTTGCATAGGGCTGGAGAGATGGCTTAGCGGCTAAGGCGCCTGCCTGCTAAGCCTAAGAATGCTGGTTCCAATCTCCAGCAGTTCCAATCTCCAGGTCCCAGTTCCAAGGTCCAGGTGAGGCAAGGGCCAGGTGCAAAGTGAGGCATCTGGCGCAATGCTGCAGCTTGAGACTGCTGGTGTGCCCATCTCTGTCTCCCTCTCCCTCTCTGTCACAGCAGATGAGAGACTGCTGGTGCACCCATCTCTGTCTCCCTCTCTCTCTCTCTCTCTCTGTCTCTCTCTCCAAAAATAATAAAAAAAAATTAAAAAAAAAAAGAGTTTGCATAGCCTGCAAAAGAGACCATTATCGTGCCTGGGACTAGCCTCAATGACTGTGGATGCATGTGTCTACATGGATAAAACTGCAGGCTGTGGGACTAAATAATTTAATTTGCACTCCATTGGCTCCAATGTCCTTATTTCCAAGCAGACAGCATTCCATGTTATTCTAAAAATTCTCTATTTCACAATTTTTCTCACAATTACTTGTCTGTTTACCATTTCCCACTGTCAGTAAACATTTGCTTATGACTAGTATAAATAACTTTCTCTTTTTAAAAAATTATTTATTTGAGACAGAGAGAAAGAAACAGTCACAGAGAGTGAGAATGGGTGTGCCAGGGCTTCTTGCCACTGTAAACGAACTGATCTGGCCTTACATGGGCACTGGGAAATGAACTCAGGTCCTTAGGGTTTGCAGGCAAGTGCCTAACCACCAAGCCATCTCTCCAGCCCAATTTTCTTTTTGCATGTGAGTATATGTGTGTTATGCATACATGTTTGTCTGTATGTGTGTGGGAACCTTTGTGTGGGGGTACACTTGTTCATGTGGGTGGAGGCCAAAAGTCAAGGTTGGGTATCTTCCTTTATGGCTGTCCTTATTCTTTGAGACAAGGTCTCTCATTGAACCTAGAGCTCACCAACTCAGCTAGACTAGCTAGCCTGTGAGCCTCAAGAATTCCTCACCTCCACTTCCCCAGTGTTGGAATTATAGGCAAGCATCACCATACCTATAATTTTACGTGGGTTTTGGGGATCTAAAGTTGGGTCCCCATGCTTGAGCACCAAGCACTTCACCCACCAAACAATCTTCTCAATCTGGTAAATCACTTTCCATTTTCCTCTTATTAAAATCTAGGGATCTGGGAATGGTCTGTACTTGGTATCAACCTGTGTCAGTCATGGCTCCTGCCCACCTTTCCTTCCTCAGACCTGAGCTCTTCCAAAAATACTTGTGAATCCATCATTCAAATCAATTTTTCTGCTGCTCCTGTGATATGCCATTTTACCTTTACCTTTGTTATGTTATTGGTCATACTCATTTATGTTACCTGTGTGTGCTGGCCTGTGGGCACATTATCTCTTTGCTGGGCTCACTTTTTAAAAAATTTTTTTATTATTTTATTTATTTTTGGAGAGAGACACAGAGAGAGATAGACAGAGAGGGAGAGGGAGACAGAGATGGGCGCGCCAGCAGTCTCAGCTGCTGTGAAAGAAATCCAGATGTGTGCGCCCCCTTGTGGCCAAGTGTGGCATTGCGCCATTGTGTCACTTTGCATGGGACCTGGAGATTGGAACCGCTGGAGATTGGAACCAGCGTTCTTAGGCTTAGCAGGCAGGCGCCTTAACTGTTAAGCCATCTCTCCAGGCCTGGGCTCACATTTTTCTTTAGACTTTAGTAGAGGAGTTGGGATTGGCTCAACCCTTCACTCTAGGTTAGGGTTGTTAGTAAAATAATTTAAGGAAACTTAAAAAGAATCTATGCTGTAGTCCCTAATGTTCAATAACTTTTCTGGGGCAGAAATTTGATAGGCACTTCTCTGATAAAAATTAACACTCTAGCCGGGTGTCATGGCACATGCCTTTAAACCCAGCATTTGGGAGGCAAAGATAGGAGGATTGTTGTGTGTTTGAGGTCACTCTGAGAGTGATTTCCAGGTCATCCTGAGCTAGAGTGAGACCCTACCTCGAAAAACCAAAACACTCTATGTTCAAGAAGTGGGTCATATTTACTGTGGCCATATTGGCTGGGGCAGAGAGGCTGAAACAACCTAAATAATCCATTTATAAGCTACTAAATACAGTTTGTTACACTTATAATGCAATGTACCTATTGAAGATTAAGGCAGATTTATATGTGAAAAATATGCATTAATATCCAAGATATACTTAATGGAAAACAGTAAGATGCAGAATAATGTTCAGCATAGATGAATATTTGTAATAAAAAGGTGTATGTGTGATATATGCATATGACAGAATATTCTAGAAAAATTCAAAAAATTGATGGGGTATGGAATTTGGGAGTTGGGACAGAGGCAGTGGTCAGTTGCTAAAGTAGCTCATTTGGGAGTCTGATAATTACTGGATTGCAAATATCCCCACCATGGCCAATTTCAATACTGATTTATAATAGGTGTACAAAACTCGCTTGGTTCCAGGGAGATGAGGGAGCTAGAATCAAAGCACACTTTAGGCATGGGGAAAGCCTCCTGCTTCCCATTGTAGACCCTTGAGTGCAACTGACTTTCTTATGCCATGCTTGGCTTGCCCATTGAAAATGCATCAATTTACATTATTTTTTTCAAGGCAGGGTCTCACTCTTGCCCAGACTGACCTGGAATTCATTATGTAGTCTCAGGGTGGTCTTGAACACACAGCGATCCTTCTCCCTCTGCCTCCTGAGTGCTGGAATTAAAGGTGTGTGCAATCATGCCCAGCTGATCTTGCTGTTTTTTATTTATTTATTTTTATTTGCAAGGAGGAAGGGGGAGGGAGCGGGAGAGAGACAGAGAGACAGACTGAGAGAGAGAGAGAACAGGTGCTCCGGGGCCTCTAGCCACTGCAAGTGAACTCCAGATGCATGTGCCATCTTGTGCATCTGGCTTTACGTGTTTACTGGGGACTAAGCCAGGTTGTTAGGCTTTGCAGGCAAGTGCCTTAACTGCAGAGCTATCTTTCCAGCCCAACAAATTACATTTAGGAAACCTGTCAGGCTTAGGCTATGGTAGTCTCTTCTCCAGGATAGTCTTGGCTTTCCTTCCTTTATAGTGCTTGCCTGTTGTCTGGTCCTTATACAGTCTGCTTATTTATGAGACCTGTCATTCCCGTCCAGAACCGAACAATACTAATACTTGTAGCCTTACTATGTGGTGGGAAGGAAGCTAGCTCCCTGGTGTAAAAGTGGCAAAATAGTCAGTCCAGGAAAAAGACACTTGCAAGAATTAGCCACAGGTGAGGTTGGGACACACAGCCCAGGTGCAAAAGCCCAGCTTTCTAACCACTGTGGCTCCTTTGGGGATGAATGTATACCACATTGATGGTGGGACTGCATCTGTTTCAGTAGCTCAGCCTTGAGAGAACTGGTTGCAGGAGAATCTGTCCACATCCCCTTAAGCACATCCACCTCTACCAAAGCAAGTCTCAATCCAGAGTTGGAGGAGACCCGCATCATGTCTCTCATTCAGTCTAGAAGTCATTTGCATCAGTCCTGATCCTTATGATAGGGTTCAAAGTGTTTTGGACAGTTGTTTTTTCAAGTTTCTTTGCCTAAATAATTGCACTTTAAGCTTCAATGTTCGGCTGAAACATTTCTCCTCAGGTTGTTAGTTTACTGCCATTTGCTTTCATGTCACCTGGCCATTCCATGCCACTTATCACACCTGTAGTTTCAACTGTGTGATGCCTGTCTCTTATGTAAGCTACTCCTAAAGCCCTGCAAAGTGTCCCTGCATATCAGGTTCCATGTTAGCTATATGCATAAGAAAACGGGTTATGGCACGGTGTTCCTAAGCCTGCAAAAGAAAACATACAGGGACACCAGAATTGGGAATGTTTTATTTGGAAAGATCTTTAAAGTTATCTTCATTTTCCATGAAGGTAGTAACATTCTTTCTTCCTGCAGGCAGATGGGGAAAAATCATCTGAGACTACATGAAGTGCAGACTGAAGTCAAAGCCACCACTTTGCATGCATCCAGATGCAGCAGAAATCAGGTTGTAAATGAGAAGTCGTTCTTTGGCTTCCTGAGCCCAGGAATGGATTCAAGTCCTTGCATTTCAATTACTTTGGAAAACTGGCAAAGGTCCTGGAGACAAAACCTCATTGATGGGCTCTTTCTATGTTGGTTCACTGTGACCTGTTGCTTCTTAACCTTTGGTCATTTTCATTGAAATTGCTTGATCTATTTCAGCTACTAAAGTTCATACTGTTCTTTTGAAAAGTTTTAAATGTCCAAGAAATCAGCTTGTATTGTAGCCAGCATCGACTCTTGTCATCTGGCTGGGTATGTCTGTGTGTGTGTGCAAGAGGGATGCAGCAGGGACACTACTCATTGGCACATGTTGCTGCCCCTAGTGGGGGACAGGGGTGGCACAAGCTTTTGTAGTACCAAAAGAGCCAACATATGGCCTGGCAGCAATCAATTATACTGATATCTAAGAGCAAGTGAAGCTGAGCAAGATTTCCAAATGTCACCAGGCTTTTTGCCATACCACAATGGCTACATATGTAACAAGAAGGAATAAATACAAGGAAAGGCAGCACCCTGGACTGCTCCATGCTGCCTCCTCATGGTTTTCTTCTCTAGCATACCTTCTTGTATCCAATCTAATGCCAAAGAGTTAAAAATTTACCTGAAGCCACACCATTCAAGATGTTAGATTGTGAATCCAAATCTTAAGTTAAAAACAGACTATACCCCCACAAAAAACCCAGATGACACATTGGACCTCAGGTTTTCAAGCTGCCAGGGACTCTTGGGTTGGCTACAAGCTGACTGATTCATCAGATACTCCAACCGGCCTAGAGACAAAGAATGCAAGAAGAGGGTGGCAGAGCAGGCATGGTTCTGAGGGAATGTTGAGCAAAGTCACGGAGAAAATGTGGGAGAAGAGGACAGAGAGAGGCTTATAATGATCCAGTGTTGGCTTACATCAACAGGCGTTGAAACAGGGTTGTTTTTCCCCTCTGGTTCTTATTCTGAACAAGAAAAAAGGCAGCCAGATTAAATCAGATGGAAAGATTAGTGAAATTAACACTGAAGATTATATCCTTGACTAACAACAAAAGCAGTTAGTGCACTTGGAAAATAATTTCTTTTTATTATTTTTAAAAACTTTTCTATAGAATTTCAAGGAAACAAAAACGAATTTTAAAAGTAGGAGATTGGATCTTCTAAAAAACAGAAGTGAGTTTTGTTAAGAACAGGAGAAGCTACTTAGCTGAACAACTGTGCACATTTTGAATCATGAGCAATGCCAAATGAGTGGGAGCTTTGGAGTGGGCTGATGGTAGCTTGGGTGTCCTGGGCTGTGCTGGGCCCTGAGGGTAAGTATGTCACCTTTTGGCTTGCTCTGCTGGACTTACACCCTCTTCATCCCTTTCCCCATGAGGCAGGCAAACACGGTCATGACCATTTTGGGGTTCACTTCAACCAGGTCTTCTGGAAGGGCATACACTCTTGCTCCAATTTTTCGGGCCATAGAGATGGCATACCTAAATCGGGAAGAGAAAGAACACATGCAGAGAGCCTTAATGACAGCAAATGAAGGGGACCACTCAAAAACATAAGCACAGTGTTCTATAGTCAGGGGAGAAGCCAGTCACCCCAACTTTCCACATGTGCAGATAAATCTAAACTCAATAAACTTCCACCAAAGTTGTCTTGCTGTCTAGCCTTATGACAATCATCAAATGAAGTATGTGTCCTTAGAAAATTCTCCAGATCCTGCCACTTTTATATAAATATTTTATTTATTTATTTGAGAGAGAGAGAGAAAGAGGAGGGGAGAGAGGGAGAAAGAAAGGGAAATGGAGGAAATGGGCAAGCCAAGGCCTTTAGCCACTGCAAATGAACTCCAGATGCATGTGCCACCTTGTACATCTGGCTCATGTGGGTACAGGGGAATCAAACCTGGGTCCCTAGGCTTTCAGGCAAGTGCCGTAACCACTAAGCAATCTCTCCAGCCCACTTTTTTTTTCAGGTAGGATTTCATTCTATCCCAGGCTGGCCTTGAACTCACAGTGATCCTTCCAAGTGCTGGGATTAAAGGCATGTGCCATCATGCCTAGCTGATCCTGCCCATTTTGATACCCACAAATAAGAATATTCTCTGGGTTATAAGAGTGTTCCAGGAAAAAAATCTGAGAACTCAGTAAGAACTAATGCTAGGAAAGCGGTGTACACTATATTTCAACCACAGCAACATTTTTATAAGAGGAAAACTCATTATCTAATATCTTTACCTGACACATCTATTCTTTTCCTTGTTCTATTCCAGTTCTTATCATATATACATTATCTATCATGCTATGCTACTAGGATAACCAGTTTTGCATTCTATATTTTGCATATGAAATTATTATAGCTATATCAGAACATTTTAGTTACATTAAAATTATAAATATTTTATTTATTTGAGAGAGGGAGAGAGAGAGATAAAGACTGAGTATCAGCATACCAGGACCCTCTGTCCCTGCAAATTAACTCCAGACACATGTGCTACTTCATGTGCCTAGTTTCACATAGGTACTGAGGAATCAAACCTGGATCATCAGACTTTAGCCTTTAATGGCTGAGCCATTTCTACAGCCCACATAATGAATTCACTATATAGTCTGTCTTTAAATGAGACCATAATGTTACATGGCAATTCTTTTATTTACCCTTTATCCCATTCATTGTCTTATAATGGTTTACTATAGATACTTCACAGATTTCCTACCCACACAGGCCCTATTATTCCCTTCTATTTTCCTATTTAAAAAAAAACTTTATGGGCTGGAGAAATGGCTTAGGGGTTAAGGTGTTTGCTTGCAAAGCCAAAGGATTCCAGTTCGATTCTCCAGTACCCACGTAAGCCAGATGCACAAGGGGGCACATGCGTCTGGAGTTCATTTGCAGTGGCTGGAGGCCCTGGTGTGCCCATTCTCTCTCTCTCTCAAACAAATAAATAAATAAAACATATTTTAAAAACTTTACTTTTACTTTAGTGATCAAATTAAATTAAGAACAGCACTTCGAAATAGTCCCATTCTTTTCCCTTATCTACCTTTCAGTAACTTCTATATTAATTATTAATGAAGTAAAATTAATGTTTCCATTATAAAATATAGAGGGAACGTTTTGTAAAAATCACCAAGTAAGCTTTTAAAAAAAACCTACACACAATCTTGACTCAAAAATATAACTATTCTTAGCATTTTATGAAATTCCTACCATACATGTTTTTTCTTTCCTTTAATAAAATTTTTGCACTGTTAGAGAACAAACCTAGGGCCTCTCACATACTAAGGAAGTACTCTACTACTGAGCCTCATCTCCAGCCCAGATCCAATTTTTCTAAGAAATGTATTTTGCCCTTGTGAGAGAGTGCATAAGAACCTGGGCTCTGAAGTCAGGCTCTGAATCTCAGCTGTGCTACTTAAAAAGTGCAAGCCCTTGACAAGTTTCTTCAACCTAAATCACAGAACCCATGACCAGCTCATCTTAAGACATTAGTTATTTTTTCTTATTTTAAAAGATGTACAATTGTTATCTAATCTATCCATCTACCTCCTGATTACTTGTCTTTCCAGGTAAGCTCAGCCTAGATGTCACTTGCTCTAAAAACCTATAGTTCCCTCTGGTCCCTGTATCCCCTCTCCCATTCTATCCATTGCACTCAGTAGTCATAGTTCAATTCTTTATTGTCTGTCCAGTAGACTGTGCTGAACATCATCATACTGGGAGCACAAACTGACAACAGAGAAAAGGGAAGCCTTGCCTTAAGGGCAACCAGCCCTGCTGATAGGCTGATTGCTACTTTTTCATGATCATGAATGAATATGCTTCTATGGTTTTAAACTACACAGCTTGTGTGGTACTTTTTCACTGTATCCTTGGGAAATGAACATGACCTAATTGAAGAAGGGTGCCACTCTAGAGCAATGGTGGTAAACTTTCTATAAAAAGACCAGGCAACACTGCAGCCTTTTGGCTAAGATCAATTATTTTAGGTTTGCAGGCCTTGTTGAAACTTCTCAACTCTATTGTTGGGTCAGATAAACTGTTATATAAACCATTGGGCTATGTCTCAATAAAACTTTATTCATAAATGCTGACACAGGCCACATTTGGAGGCTGTACATAGAATTCATTTAGCAGGAGACTGGTAAAGCACAGCTGTTCTGCTGGTGAATGCTCTTGGGTTGAATGCTATCTCTGCCTATTCATATCCATAGATATTCATAGAATGAGGTGTTTATATTTGGAACTTTCCATGTATAAACTTTGTTTTGGAAATCTTAAATTAGGATTAGGAAACCAGTTTTATAGGACTATAGACTAGCTTACTAAATATGACAAGATTCTTCTTTTGCCCTATTGTAGCACAAGGAGCCTTAAAATGAACTTGCATCACATCTGAAATGATCATGAGACTATAATAAATCATAAGAAGAGACATTATGAATATTGAAAATAAAATGTTTGCCCAAAGCATGAGTATCAGTTTTACAACTGTTCCTCCTCCCTAATCCAAGGTTTATTTATTTACTTTGCATTGTTGAGTTTCTCTTCATCATCCAGGCTTTCTGTCTTTAGAAGGTCGTAGTTAATGGAACCTGGCTGGATGGCATCAATGAGATCCAGAACTGGAAGACTTGTACTAATCTTCGGGTCCTATGTGGAGAGAAAAGGAGGGTTTTGTCAATACATCCTTAAGTTACTTCCAACCAGGAAGTGGGCAATTCTCTGTTCTTAAATATGAAATATATACAGCCTGAGCTGGGAGGTGGCACAGTGTTCATGTGGTATTTTCCAACCCGTGTTAGTTTTTGTAGGGTACCACCAATGTCCCAGGTAACAGGATTTACTCTCAAACAGGGAATGGTAGGGAAGGAAGTTAGGGCAATTAGGGAAAAGCATAAAGTTTGCCTTTAAACTACCGGTTATGCATGAATAGATATAGTAGAGGAAGGAGTATGTGAAAAAGAACCCATCTGAAAGCAGAGACTCAAGATGTGAAGGAAACCCTGCTTTGTTTGGGAGGAACGACCAGGAGTGAGTAACAAGATTACTGGGAAAGGTGCAGGTGGACTGGAGCAACAACAGATGCTTCTTCCCTGAAGACGTCAGGAAAAGAGAGCAGTCACTGCCAGGGAGACAGCAACAGCACAAAAATGATTAAGTACAGAGACAGTAACTAATATTTGCTGGTGCCTCACATTTTTCCCAGCATGGTCTCATATTATCATCCCAAGCCTTAGATGTAGGCATCTAATGTCTTTTGGATTTTAAACTTTTCAATTTTATTTCTTTTTTTAAAAAATATTTTATTTTTATTTATTTGAGAGAGAAAATGGCAGGAGAGAGAGAGAGAGAGAGAGAGAGAGAATGGTGCCAGGGCCTCTAGCTGCTGTAAACAACTCTAGATGCTTGCACCACCTTGTTAATCTGCCTTACATGGGTCCTAGGGAATCAAACCCAGGTCCTTTGGCTTTGCAGGCAAATACCTTATCTGCTAAGCCATCTCAATTTTCTTCCTTCCTTCCCTCCTTCCTTCACTCCCTCCCTCCTTCCTTCCCTCCCTCCCTCCTTTCTTCCTGTCTTTCTTTCTCTTTCTTTCTTTCTTTCTTTCTTTCTTTCTTTCTTTCTTTCTTTCTTTCTTTCCGCTTTTTTTGAGGTAGGCTCTCACTCTAGCTCCGGCTGACCTGGAATTCACTATGTAGTCTCAGGTGGCCTTGAACTCATGGCGATCCTCTTACCTCTGCCTCCTCAGTGCTGGGATTAAAGGCATGTGCCACCATGCCTGGTTTCAGTTTTATTTCTTAATTGATACAAAATTTTATGTATCACAAAAATCATGATTTGAAGTGTATATACATTGTGGAGTGGTTACATCTAGCTAACAAATGCATTACTTCACAGAGTTGTCATTTTCTGTGGAAAGTGTTTAATACATTTAATATTATTTTAAATAGTTTATTTTAAAAATATTTTATTTATTTATTTGAGACAGAGAGAAAGAAGCAGAGAGAAAGAGAGAGAGGCAGATAGCGAGAGAAAGGGAGAGCCAGGGCCTCCAGCCATTGCAAACGAACTCCAGACGTATGTGCCACCTTGTGCATCTGCCTTATGTGGGTCCTAGGGAATTGAACCTAGGCCCTTTGGCTTTGAAGGCAAATTCCTTAACCACTAAGCCATTTCTCCAGCCCACATTTGATATTTTTTACTCTGGTGCTGGGACTTAACTCAGAGGCTCATGCATAGTAAACAAATGCTTTACCACTGAACTATACCTCCCACTTCCACATTCCATCTTAACTGACAGAGGAGAAGAAACGTCTAAGGGTAAATAAATTTCTGGGAAGTGGTAGAACTAAGATTGGAACTAAAATTCTTAGTTACCATCCTGGGCTTTGTAAATGTTTGAATGCTTATATCTAGTACTGTGTGTACTCCTTGCATGTGATGCATAAGATTCTACACATGTGTTCTCTTCTGTCCTGGCCCTGGGGACAATGAGTGCATTTGTGGGACCATCCAAGCATGCTAAGTTCAAGCAGCTATACTTGGAGGGTTAAATAAGAATTAATTCTAAGCAAGAGACAGAACACGGGAGCCCTACTACATACTATTTCTCTTCCATGGGTTTTTTTGTGCAGGTAAAATATTATTTTTAATGCTACAATACCATTTTGTATTTACTCTTGAGTAATAAAATAACCGCTGTGAAACTGAAATCAAGTTGGAATCACAATCTAATTTCTGCCATTAGCTTTAGCTTCTGCTCCCATAGGACTTGTGACACAGCACCAACCCACCAGCATCTGCAGACTCCAGCCCTGCTGTGCCCCCTGCAACCTGCCCAATGCTGCGGAGGTAGCAACAGGCTGAGGAGTGGCAGATATCTGGTAGCAGAGCAGATGACAAGGAGACTAGGATGATTTCCAACATGATTACTCACTAATGAATTGTGTTCGTTTTTAAGGGTTACACTTAAAAGAAATGTGGGGCTAATTTGATATTTCCTTTTGGCACACCCTGTGGCCCTTTTTATTTAATCAATATTGTAATGACTTAGTGAGAAGACAGAAAATGAGAACAGAGAGTCATATGAGAGAAGAATTGTCAAGCATTCCTACGAATGAGCATCACATGGCTTACCAAACCTCGTCCATTCAAGGACATCCAGGATAACACCATGGAATAATTAATGCTCTGGGGTGGCAGCTACAAGGAGAAGGGCCTGCGACTAGCTAGTTCATAGTAATGGTTAAGCGACCTACAGATACACTTTTTATTCTTTTCTTTCTTATGAAGTAGAAACTTTGCACAGATGCATCATGTGTTGGTACCATCATTTCCCTCCTCCCTGACCCACTCCCCTGAGGGCCTTCTAGTGGGATTGCTGGTATTCCTCATGGTGGCTAATTAGTTGTGAGAGCAGCAGTCAGTTATTATGGTGGGGGCAAGGCCTCTGGATATTCCATCCCGTTTTGTGGCTCTTACATTTTTTCCACCCCCTCTTCTACAGAATTCCCTGAGCCTTCGTGGGTGTGCTTTAAGTTTATTTTAGTGTTGAGCTCTCAGTAGCTTCTGGATTCTGCTTTGGTGTGTTTTGTGTATCCTCAGTGTCTGCCTCCATCACTCTGGCACAAGTTGTCAGGCTCACCATGGAAGCAGCACTCTTGCTCATCTTGCCAGTTCCTCTGTGGTTTCACCTGGGCCCTGGCTGCTGTGCCAGGGGTGTTTCATCTGCTGACAGAGTCATCTATCTTGTCTTGTTGATAGAGTTTGGTTGTCCTCAGTTCTCACTGCTTTCTGGAGCACATGGGCCCAGAACCAGATATACTGTTCTTAAACCCCATTCCACAGAATACTTTCTGCCATCTTAGGACACAACACCTGCACTTAATAACACTGAGACTTTGTTCACTCACTTATAGAATGTGGACAATAGTAAAGCTGGCTTCTACTGCAAAGATGACTGTAGAAGGGTCCTAGTACTGCGAAAAAAAAATCAACATCTGGAACTCCTTTGACCTTGTTCTTCTCCACTGCCTTTCCAGATCTCTTTCTGAAAAGAAATTCTCACTTCATCACTCATCTGTGCTCAGCCATCCAGACTAGGCAGCAGATTTGCAGTGGGCAGAAGTTCCCATTGCCTACAGGATGCTCCTGCACTGTCCTATCCAGCTCACTACTCTTCCTGGGGAGAAGAGACTTGAATTTCTTATTTTGAAGCAGAGGGCTGACAGCATGATGCAATGCCACACTGACAGGATATGAATCTATCTCTCCGTGCAGTCCTGACCGTCAAACTGGACCAGTGTCATTAAGATGCACTGACATCACTGCGCTGTAGAGCAGGTGTGCAGGCCTCCCAAGGAAGAGTCCCGAAAATGTATGAATGGCCTAATACATTTACCAACATATAATGGTGTGAGTGATAAAAATAGGATTTGGATATATATATGTGTGTGTGTATGTATACATAATTATGGGTTTTATTTTAAAAATATCACATGGGAGATTATTTAGCATTTTACACTTCACAATTATAATGTCAAAAATTGAAGCCATGAAACTGCACATTTTATAAAACGTAACCATATTTTTGCTACATTAAAAGAACAGGGCCAAAAATGGGGCATTAAAATCATAGGTTTTAAAATTAATATTATAGGAGAAGTGATGAGAAAATTGAAAATGAAATGGCCATGAACCTCACAACAATAATGGGTCATTTAAGAAAAGAAGGAACCTCAAGGCCATTTAATACATAATAAAAACACAAAGATAAGCATAGAGCCTGTAACAGAAGACGAAAACTTTTACCTTGAAACTAGAGATGCATGAGCTTTTCCCGGCCTCCTTCAATGTTTCATTTACCCAGCTGACAATAATGTCATCGTTGACCTTCTGTCCACCACCAATTTCTTCGAGGATATTCAGTGTGTACCTGAACAAAATCAAGAGTGACGTCTGGGGAGAAGGAGCTAAACTCTTTTACTTTTAGGCATGTCATAGAAGATGACCTGAGCACTATTACATTAGAGGAGTAAAAGACTATTTAATAACACTGTTTCTCTTTAGAATAAAATATAAACATGTGTTTGTTACAATAAAATACAAAACAAATGCCTTCCTGTACTCTACCATCACTCTGGACAAGAAGAACAAGTGAAGAGAAGAACTGTGTGAAAAGGAAAAGGAAGGGAAGGATTCCTCTAGTCAGTAGCACTGGTCTTCAAGGAGCCATAGACATTAAGGAACAACTCAATGTTAGATGACCCCCAGCAGTAAATACGGTAAGGGGAAAATATAAATCAATTTCTTATATAAGTGACATGTTAGGAATACACTGGGAAAGAGCATCATTAGCCTGAGGATAAGAATTCTCTTAGGTTCAAGGTGGTTTTGGAATTGATTTTTAGTGGAGAGAATTTTTAAGAAGTCACATCAGGCCCTTAAAGTTCCCTGGCACAGAGTAGATTCACGACTCCCTAAAGCTGCTTCCTTCTGCACAGGAAGAAAGCCACGCAGGTGAGCCCCCTCGGCAGGTTTGTTGACCTCATGGCTCAGGTTTGCAGGAGGGGGTCAGATTACCTTTAACAGACCTCTTCTCAAAATCTCGTCTGGGAGGGCCTGTCTACAGGAGGTCACCATCTATCTACTGTGCCCAGGACCACCCTTACATAATCCATCGGCAATCTGACTCCAGTTACTGTTTCTACACAAAGCACAATTCTCCCATGATATCTCAAGTCCAGCCATCCACTAAAGAGTCACTCTTCTAAAGACAGACTCCAAATGTGAAACAAAACTAAGTTGGCTGTATGTCTAGGGTTGTTTCCTTGTGAGATCCTTAATCTTTATTATTACATATGCTCATGGTACCTATGCTATGAGTTGGAACCCTGCTGACAAGATCTTAAGATTACTAGCATGTTCAAAATGTGCCAGGCTGAAAAGCCCTTTGTCCAAATGAAACAGCACTGTGAATGCCAGCTCTAGGCAGTTTCTCACTCAACAAGAGCATTGAGGAGGTGTGGGTGTCAGAGGCCAGGGAAGATGTGACTGTTACTTGCTGGCTTTCCTGCCTCCAAACCCTTGTTTTAGTTATTTAACTTTTGGCACAGAGGGTCAAATCTCAGTGCTTTGTTTGTGAGACCACCCTCCAAGCTGGTGTGATGTAGAGAACGGACTCATTAGCCTGCCTGGGGTCTATGCTTTTGCTTCAGTCTAACTATTGTTGCCACCTGCGGGCAGCCTACTGGTTACAGGCTTTTATCTCTACATTTATGCACAGCCTATTTGCCATCTGTCTGATCTGAGAATGATTTCCATTCTAATGAAAGAAAAGGGATGGTTTAAGCACATATCTTTTATTTGTTGGGGCGGGGGAATGACATACCATTTATTGTCTAGATAAATGACCAAATTACGACATCTGTGCAATAAAATGAAATAAATTCCATCTAGAACTTCATTAAATAGGTCTGTTAATATGTGGCATGCAGAGAAAAAAGAAAGCAGAGCAAAATGAAAATCCCTTTGGGTACTATTTACATAATTACCAGTCATTGATTCTCCTTCAATAGTAATGTATTTCTCTGTCCACTTTCTTGCATGCACAACAATTATGTAGTAAGTGGTCATGAGAAGTGACTCATTATGCTGGTAGTCAGTAGCAATAGGCAGGCCGTGTGTGTGTGTGTGTGTGTGTGTGTGTGTGTGTGTGTGTGTGTGTATACATACATACAGTCAGCCTTACTATAGGCCTTTGGGCCATATTTTAATAAAAACTCCCAGAAGAAAGATCATAGAACAAAGCGATTTTCAGATATTATGAAATTGAAAATAAATAGAGTTTGCTTGAACTTTCTTATCATTAAATCAAAACATAAAATGGTTATTTCATATTGTTACTCATGAGTAAATGTAAGTATTAGGAATAAAAGGACTTTGACTTTTGTTTCTAAAGCAATCCATTTAGAAATGAAAACATGTAAAGACAACAAAGCTAGTTTGGAATGAGGTTTTGTAATTATATACTGGTGAGAAAGCCACTTGGAAATGTGTACTGATATTCTAGAATAGTACATTCAGTAAAACAGAAGACAATTTCTTAACTCTATAGTTTTCTATGCCAGAGGGACCTCACGAAACATCTGTCTCCCACCATTAAGGAGTCCACAATGTTGAGATGGCAACTAGAACCCTATACTTGGTAAAGCAAATGTGAGTCAGGTACTAAATATATTATAATCATTGCTAGTTAACCCACATCAGCTAAAAACCTGGTTAGAGCTATCAGTGTAGAGGAAAGGAATGAAGCTACCTCAGAAAAACCAAAATAAATAAATAAAAGGAAAGGAAAAAGTTTCATACTTAGAAAGCTGTACCCAAAATTCACAAGCTCATAGTTTTCTACCAAATATTATTTAACTTTTCTTATCATCTATTTTCTATATGTTTGGCTTATTTTATTATTATATTACTTACATATATTACTAATAACACCATGTAGCTCTCTATTAATCAAGTTTACATTCAGCTCCCAAATATATCTAAACTTTCATAGATAAGCTTAAAAGTTTCTATTAAAGGGACACACACCCAATGGAGTTAACAAAACATAGGACAGCATAAAGGAGAAACAGAGTTTATAGCAGCCTGTATTATCCTGAAATGTTGAAAGAAACAATGTGAAAAATAAAGAAAAAGTAAATAAAGGTGAGGCCAGCCTTTAATCCCAGCACTTGGGAGGCAGAGGCAGAGGCAGAGGCAGGAGGTTTGCTGTGAGTTTGCCAGCCTAGAACTACAGAGTGAGTTCAAAGTCAGCCTGGACTAGAGTGAGACCCTACCACAAAAAAAGAAAAGAAGGAAAAAAGAAAAAGAAAAAAAGAAAGATGAAATTAAGACATTTTCGGATATATAGAAGCTGAAATAATTTACCATCAACAGACCTAATCCTATTGAAATATTCCTTATACAAGGAAGCTGATATTAGATGGATATCTAACCATAAACAAAAGATAACTGGCTGTTGTTTACACAAATTAGTTAAAAGTAAAAGGATAGGGCTGGAGAAATGGCTTAGCGGTTAAGGCATTTGCTTGTGAAGCCAAAGGATCCCAGTTCAATTCTCCAAAGTAAAAGGATAGATGCACAAATGGCTGGATGGCTTAGCGGTTAAGGCATTTGCTTGTGAAGCCAAAGGATCCCAGTTCAATTCTCCAGGACCCACATAAGCCAGATGCACAAGGGACATATGCATCTGGAGTTTGTTTGCAGTGGCTGGAGGCCCTGGAATGCCCATTCTCTCTCTCTGTGTCTGCCTCTCATCTCTCTCTCTGTCACTGCTTGAAAATTTTAAAAAAAAAGTTTTAAAAAAAGTTAAATGATAGAGAAAGACATACCAGGGTAATCACAAATCAAGAGGAAGCAGTAGTGGCTATATTAATATCACAAAAAGTCAATTTCAGAAAAGAGTATCACCAGACAAGGAAGGTCACTCCAAAATGATAAAAGAAAGATTCATTAAGATGAAACAATAATCTAAAAAGCTTATGGACCTAATAACAGGTTTTCATTATTGTAGATAGAATTAACAGAAAAAAAAGTAGCAGGAAAATAAAAAGGACTTCTTTCATTAGTATATCTATCATAAGGTATTGCTTTATTGAATTAAAAAATTAAAACTGCTGGGCATGGTGGCACATGCCTTTAATCCCAGCACTTGGGAGGCAGAGGTAGACGGATCACTGTGAGTTCAAGGCCACCCTGAGACTACAGAGTGAATTCTGGGTCAGTCTGGGTCAAAAATAAATAAATAAATGAATAAATAAATAAATAAATAAATAAATAAATAAATAAATAAAACCTTTTTCTAGCATGTTTCTTGATAACCCGTTTGACAAAAAACCATTCATCCTCCCAGTCAGTTACCTTCTCATTAGCTGCCATGTCAAGGCCAGGGTAAGCGTGCGGTTTCCTTCATTGAGATCTTGCCCACCAATGCCAACAAGAGAAAACTTAGCTTGATTCTTCCCCAGCTCCACTGCATAATTACAGTTCTCAAGCTGTTAGTGGGCACAAAGGAAACAGTTCAAAGCCATCATCTTGATTACAATAAATATCAAGTAAAATGATAAAACTAAAGATAAAAACTGAACTAAGTAACATCAGAACTGAATGATTTTATAAATATTGACTTGTTCTGGAATTCTACATTTTTTTTTTTTTGAGGTAGGGTCTCACTCTAGCCCAGGCTGACCTGGAATTCACTATGTAGTCTCAGGGTGGCCTCGAACTCATGGCAATCCTCCTACCTCTGCCCCCCACCCCACCCCAAGTGCTCGGATGAAAGGCGTGCACCACCACGCCCGGCTGAGGAATTCTACAATTTTAAATTAGTTAAAAGAATTTCCAGGGCTGGAGAGATGGCTTAGCAGTTAAGTGCTTGCTTGTGAAGCCTAAGGACCATGGTTCAAGGCTCAATTCCCCAGAACCTACATAAACCAGATGTACAAGGTGGCCCATACATCTGGAGTTTGTTTGCAGTGGCTGGAGGTCCTGGTGCACCCATTCTCTATCTCTCTGTCTATGGCTCTCAAATAAATAAAGATAAAAAAACCAAAAATAAAAACAACAAAAAAGAATTTCCATTCTTCCTTAAGTAAACATTCTCAATCCCACCCAAATTTCCAATGTGTTCTTAAGTCAAAACTAGAACAAATTTATTATTATGAGCATTTTCATAGCTATTCACACTATGCAAATAGGTGTCCTTAGTTATCTGTCTGTAATATTTCTACAAGAGTTGAATTTGTGACGATGGACAGGAAGATTTGTACTTTCCATCCTAAGTAGACAGCATGGATAGACATGGAAGGCAGATACTCCTTTGGCTACTTGTGGCTCATTAAGAACCACAAAGAGGAGCAATGGCTGTGCCAACCCTGTTGTTAGAAAACAATGTTCCCACTATGTTGAAAGTAGAAAAACTGGTGGTGGGGAGAACCCCGGGGCTGTTTGCTCTAGTTAGCTTAATTAATTACATGATAATATTTAAAGATATACATCATGAAATTGTAAATAAGTAATCAAATACAGTAAAAGATTCACTTTATTGGAACCATCCAGGTTTCTAATGGCTATACTATAATTTAATTCCTGGTAAACATTACTTATCCGAGTATGTCCACCTGATACCGTATTCACAATGAGCTGTGGCAGGCAGGTGACTTCGCCCGCCTGATAGAGCACCAAAATAGTCAATGTTTACCTTCTTCATGTTGCCTCCCAGTTTGGGGTATGGAGGTTTGTTTACTCTGTTCCAGTCAACAGGGACTTTAATCTTTTCATAGAGCTGGAAGATGACCAGGGCATCCGATAAGTCACTAATCAAAACAAACACAGAATTCTCAGATATCCAACAGTTTGTTCAGGCATTTCCTTACATCTTAGCTCCAGCAACATTTCCAATAACCCTGAAAAACTAGTAGGAGTTTTACCATCTTCAAATATGTAGAAACTATGACTCAGAGTCATAGGAAATTTCTTTTCCTCAGGTGTGAATAGCTCTTTATCAAATAGTATAAGAAACACTTAGCTTCAAAATTTCCACTTCATGTCTGGCTTGCTCTTGAGAAGATTACAGGCTTATGACATAGTGTAAATTTGTCACTTGCAGAGATGTAATTTGGGAGTGAGTGTTTCATCTGAGCATCCTACATGTGCAGGTCACTGCTGCACTCTTCCTCATGTCTCATCAAAGTACATATGTTTTGGGGAAATAATGTACACCATCATGCTCTGTGCCATCCTATGCTCTTTCGAGGTCTCCATTTTTTCATATAAAGGATGAGTGAGTTCCCAACTACCTACCTGTACAAGTGATTGACTCGAGGGTTAACGCCCAGTGAGTTCATCCAGTTCCTAAATGTCCGCTCCTCCCTTGTCTCACCTATATTAATGAGGATGTGTTATTTTTATGAAAACAGACCTTGTTTATGATCTAAGTTCAGCTAAAGAGGATGCAATAAGTGTTACTATCCTGCTAATTTTTCCCATTCCATTCCAACAAGTATTTCTAGAGCATTTATTAGTTTTCAAAATCGTGTGTGTGTGTGTGTGTGTGTGTGTGTGTGTGTGTGTGTGTGTAGACTGTTTTGAGTTGGCCCTAAAAAGGAACATTCTTGCTAGGAAAACAAGATTTGAGGACACCAAACAGAAATCATAGAAGTCAGGAACATACAGAGGGGCAGATATATTGGCTCCTCCAACTGATAAAGGACGTGCAGAATTGAAGCTTCACTTTTTGGGTCAGTGAAAGATGGACTGTAACATGGAAAGAGTAGAGAGGATGTGGGGAATGTGATGTGGGATAGGAGGAGCAATCATGTAAATATGAGCACAAAGGGGTAGCAGGCAAGACTCTACTAAGAACACCAGGAGCCAAATTGTCAGTGGTCTATGCTGCACAGCACAATGAGATAAGACTGTCTGGAGGCTGAGACCAGGACTGGGAATCTACAAATGCCAGGTAGCAGATTTGGCTTGACGCATGAGACCATGCCAGACATGAGTTCTCTTGTTTTATTACTAGAATCAATTCTTGAGCAAGGCAGAGATATAATGAAAGCTCTAGCAGATGTGCCTGGCAGCAGTCTGCAGCATTATTAAAGGTGCTATGCATTTAAATTAAGCATGCAGAGGGGTAGTATTTGGCACTACCATGCAGGGCACATTCAACTGTCTGGTGAATGGAGGAATATGCCCCAAAGACTTCTTGAAATAATTGGTGTATAAAGTGATATGAATCCAGAAGAGTGGAAAGGGAAAATAACAATCCAGAAGACATTTTAAATGAAGAATTATTGATGTTGGTTGATAGAATATATTTAACAGTAAAGGAGAGGAAGATATTAGCTTTATTTTAGTTTTATTTATTCACTTTACTTATTTATTTATTTATTTATTTATTTATTTATTCATTTTTTTTCCACTGAAGGGGCATGTTAAACAGGTCACCTCTTCTTTTGTGTATTATACAATCCATCTGAGACTAAATGACAACATGATGGAAGCCACACATCAAGGTGTGAAAGAACGTAAGAGTTAGCCTTAGCTTAAACTGGCAAAACAATTTCCATGTGACACGCTGGAGTTTAGCTTGGGATTTTGTTGGGTGTTGCTGTCGGCACTAAGGTATTGCGTGCTGTTTTTTGTTTTTAATTTTTTAATTTTTTTAATTTATATTATTCTGATTTTACATTCATAGTATCAGTTCCATTGTCCTCCTCCCTGTCCTCCCACTTTCAAAAAGACCCTCATCAATGGAAAATGTGGGTCGTATTCATTGTTTTTTTGAGGTAGGGTTTCACTCTAGCCCAGGCTGACCTGGAATTTACTATGTAGTCTCAGGGTGGCCTCGAACTCATGGTGATCCTCCTACCTCTGCCTTCCCAGTGCTGGGATTAAAGGTGTGTGCCACCACACCCAGCTAGACTTTTAGTTTTGATGACTAAAAGCAAACACCCAAACCAAATTACTATTAATGGCTAATGGAAATGAGAATTACTAAAAGGAAGCAGATAGGAAAAGAAGTGGAGTAGGAAAGCAGTGGAGGGACAGGAGAATTGATTAGTTCTGTTGTATATATGCTTTACTTTAAAAAACAGCCAAAGGCCGGGCATGTTGTTGCATGCCTTTAATCCTAGTACCCAGGAGGCAGAAGTAGGAGGATCGCCATGAGTTCAAGGCCACCCTGAGAATACATAGTGAATTCCAGATCAGCCTGGGCTATAGTGAAACCCTACCTCAAAAAACAAAAGAGACAGCTAAGGATCCAGACTGCTAAGTCCATGAGGGGGTGCCTAGTGGGTTTGATACAGATCTGAGATTAGCACAGTGCACATACACCAGGCTGTGGCTTACCCAGTGGTGCCCAGGCAGCAGGGGTGGACACAGATTGATTCTGTATTTCCAGTCAGAGGAAAGCACTGCCTAAAGCCAAGACCTTAAATCTGGACTTCTTCAATGACATCATTTAATGTAGTCCACAATAAAAAACAACTCTGGAACAGTTGTAGAAACTGAGGTTATATGCCAGTTGTCTAATCTTAGGGTATTAATTTGTAAAATACAACTGTCAGAATTCTGCCTCAAAATACTTCCTTATGCCCTAAAAACCCAAACAAAGAAACAAAATGTAAGTGGCAAACTCAGTAAGCATATTATAATATAAACTAAATATTTTATTTTATTTATTTTAATTTTTTATTTGCACACATACACAGAGGGAGAGGGAAAAAGAAAGAAAGAGACAGAGAAGAGAAGAGAATGAATATGGGCACATCAGGTATTTTTGCCTTTGCAAATGAATTCCAGACACATGTACCACTTTGTGCATCTGGCCTTACATGAGTACTGGGAAATTAAAGTCTGGGCTGGCAAGTTTTGCAAACAAGTACCTTTAACCACTGAGCCTTCTCTCCAGCCCCTAAATATCATTTTAGATGGTGAGTGGTGACTATTTCTAGCCTCCAGGAGTTAACACAGCTTATTAAGTACATACATTTAGCATTTGGAGGTCAGAATTAGTCCATGAAATAATTAAATATATTGCCTTCCATAAAACATTTTTTATGTTTTTTAAATACTTTATTTATTGATTTGAGAGAGAGAGAGAGAGAGAGAGAAGGAAATAGTCAGATACAGAGAGAGAATTGGCATGCCAGGGTCTCTAGCCACTGCAAACAAATTCCAGATGCATGTGTTACCTTGTGCATCTGGCTTATGTGGATACTGGAAAATTGAAACTGGGACCTTAGGCTTTGCAAGAAATGCCTTAACTGCTAAGCCATCTCTCCAGCCCCTGGTAAGACATTTAATTCTGAGAACAGATGAAGCCTGTGTATAATAAATATGATATAATCATATTTTATTATTGATTATTAGATACAATTTATGAGACTAATTTATTTATTCTCTGTTGTGTATCTGAGAGTCAATGGTCTGGTTGTACCTATTTGCCTAAAGTATCATTTTGAATTATCATTGAACTGGAATTGTGGGCATTTTTCTTTCTTTTTTTTTTTTTTTGCCATCCTAAGCAACTGTGTTACCTTCAAGAGCCCCCCAGTCGATGTCCTGGTTCTCTGGTTTGTGCAGGGCTGGGTATCTATTAAAGAGGTTGGCAATGAAAGCCAGGTTCAACTTGGGGTTCCCTCGGACAACATCCGTGGCAGTGACGAACTGCCTGCAACCCAGCCTCTCCGCCTGCTGCAGCATGCACTCTGCCCTCTGGGTGTCATCCTTCTCCTGCAATGAAAGGAATTCTCAAGGCTGGGTCAGGACCCACACACATGCACAAGCATGAAAGAGAAATGGAGTCTCACTAATACAGTGAGTGTCTAAAACAGGTAGATTCTTAACAGCAGCACATAGTTACACACACACTCCCTCTCCCTCTCTCTCTCTCTCTCTCTCTCTCCCTCTCCCAAATCAGAGTCGTAAGTAAGAGGATCTCACAAGTTCAGTGATCAAGTCCTCTCATCATTACATAGAATCATTTCAGATAAGTGGTTGGTTGCCTTGTTTTTATAGAAATTCAGTAAATTCTGACAGTTTATCGTTTACATTAATTTATTTTTATCTATTGAGCTTGTTTTTATTATAGTTTTCATAGACTTCCTGAGACTTTTGCCTATCAAAAAGTTTATTAAGAACTAATGTTCCTATTTCCAATGCATAAATCTACAGTTGTCAGTAAGAAAATCTGATGAGTTCAAGCATCTTTGTTTTTAGTTTTTCAAAATTATTTATTACTTATTAGAGAGAGAGAGAGAGAAAGAGAATGGTAACTCCAGGGTCTCTAGCCACTGCAAACAAACTCCAGATGCATGTGCCACCATGTGCATCTGGCTTGCATGGGTTCTAGGGAATCAAACCTGGGTCCTTAGGCTTAGCAGGCAAGCATCTTAAGTGCTAAGCCATCTCTCAAGCCCACAATAACCTTTCTTACACTGAGTTGGAATACTTATATCCAAACAAAATAAATGTCAGTTACTTAATATACATATTGTCAGTGGTAAATATACTAACTTAGCATTTGTAAACCTTACAGTGAAGACTACCTCCTATGCTCAAATAATTCTGGAGAATTTCCAGTCCTTTGTAAACAAATTCCTAAAACAAGACTAAATTTTTGTTTTCAAATGATCTACTCTTCATAAAGTCTATGAAACCACCAATTTTCAGAGAACACTACTTTAAATCAGAATTATTTCTTAAGTTGATGCTTTACTCCTTTCTCCTATACTTTTAATTTATTTCTCACTTGGGATGAGTCAACATCAATATTAATTCATTGTATTAAATTCCAATGATAGTACATGAGGGACATAAATGGACAAGACAACTTGTTGAGATCAGAGCTGAAAGTGCTACCTGAAAGTGGCAGAGCCCTTGCCTAGTAGGTGTGAAGCCCCAGGTTTCATCACCAGCACAAACAAATAAACAAATAATAACAAATTTTAAAAACCCTGAAGAATATGCTACTGCTTTGATCAATACCCAATGCATATATATTATACCCCATAAATTAGTAACTATTATTTGAGAACTGAAAATTATGCTAAATGAAAAAATTGAAATTATAACATTCAGATCCAGGTTGATATTATAGAGCCTATGAAATGATGGGCATATAAAGAAGTGCCTTGCATGGTATATACCATTAATTAATATTGCACCGTTTCCTCCCTCCCTTCCTCCCTTCTTTCCAAGTGGGCTAGGTGCTTTTGTTAGGTAGTTTGGGGTTACTGGGCCCTGTCCTTAAGTCTGCCCTTGCAATTTCCACCTTTTAGAGATCAGAGAAGGATCTCTCCTCTCCTTATCTCTGGATTAAAGGAGTTACCTAGATCTGTTTTTCCACAAACAACCTGAGCCCCTCCTGGAAGGGAGTTCCCCTTTCCTAGAATGCAAACCTGATCCTGGCATTGTGGCTTCATGTCAAGCCTCTTCCTGAGCCAGACCCTATCCCAGACCAATCAGCCCTCACTCTGGCTCACCTGAGCCAGAAAGTAAGGCCCACTACAATAAGGTTGTAGGTAGTTGCTTACCAGGTGGATGGCCTCCCTCTTTGCTGGCTCCTGAACTTCCAGGTTCCCTCAGTAGGGATGAGGCAAGGGGAGACAACCCCCCACCCTTACTCCCAAATGGGATCTACTCCCTTTTACCTCCCCCTTGGCAGGAGCTCTGTACTTCCTCCTCTTTCCTTCTCTTAATCTATTACAGACTCTATAAACCTTACCCTCTGTTCTTTAAATTCATAAGATAAGAATCTGGGGTACCCAAAATTTATCGGTGCATTGGTGTAAGGAACCCTAAAATTCTCATCTCCCTCCCTCCCTTCCTTTCTTCCTTCCTTCCTTCCCTTTATTTTATTTTTTTATTTTTAATTTTTTGGTTTTTTGAGGTAAGGTCTCACTCTGGCCCAGGCTGACCTGGAATTAACTATGTAGTCTCAGGGTGGCCTTGAACTCATGGCGATTCTCCTACTTCTGCCTCCCGAGTGCTGGGATTAAAGGCATGTGCCACCACGCCCGGCCCTCCCTTCTTCCTCTGATTATTTCCAGGTTCAGTCTCACTGTGTTTAGTAGTTCAACACAATTCTAGAGCAAGGGGCATGCAGCACAAAGGAATAGTCAACACCAACACTACCATGTTCTCCAAAGACCTTACCCGTAGTCCTGACATGTCAATAACTACAGCAGGGATACCTTCTTCATCTCCTTTTGGAGCCACCTGCTCAAGGAGGTGGTAATAAGCTTTTGAATCCTGTGAAAAATTAAGAAATTATAACTTCAAAATCATATAACTAATTAGATACTTAGTTTGACAATTATTTCCCAAAAGTAAACATTTTAGTTCTTATTCCATTATCATTCAACAATATATTAACTTGTAAAGCTGGGAATGTTCACTAGTTTGAACATTCATCTGGGTGTATTTCTATTGGTTTTCTTTTTTTAAGAGTCTATCAATTGATAATGCAGGACATGCATAAAAGGCAACACAAAGAAGCAGTATTACTTGTGTCCTCGGTAGAGGAGCAACTTATCTACATGTATTAAATAGTATGCAGGAGAGGACATATACCTTTATATTGCTGCAGAAGTCAGTCAGCTAAGATTTAATTTAAAAAGTGACAGAAAAAGGAAGCAGAAGTTTAAAGCAAGGTTAAAAAATACATTTACATGGACAATCAGCAAAAGAAAAAATTCAAAGACAGAAGACAAAAAGCTGAGGCAAGACAAGTTTAATAAGCAGCACTGTTTCCTTTGTTATTTCTCTTCTTATTTATTTATTTATTTAAGACAGGATTTCACTATGTATTTCAGGCTGGTCTCAAATTCATGATCCTCCTGCTTCAGCCTCCAAAGTGCTGGGATTACATGCAACAAATAAAAGGAGAAATATTATCATGGCAAATGTATTCAATATTTCTCATAAAGTAGAAAAATGGTTAATTTTTGGTTATAATAAATAGGATATAAGTACTGATTTCTCAAGTTTTCTTATATTCTGCAATATGCATATTGACAAAAAGAAGTCTCAAAGGCAAAATCTTAAAAATAAATATATTCTCAGTCAATGAAACCATATAGGATTTCAGATAATTTATTTAAATAGTTTAAAATCTTCTTCATTTCTCTTAAGGCCTGAAGAATCAGCAGCTGTGTTGTTTTTAAGCTGGGTAAAGTCTGGGCAGAAGTGAGACATGTTCACCCCTTGGCATTAGACAGAAGAGAGCCAGAGATGAGAGTCAATGGAGTTAAACCTGGGGGTATTTCTCTTGCTCTCCTCCCTTCCACTTTTCACTGTAGTTATCTGCAAGTCAGTGAACACCAAGAAAATCTGTCTAACATGTGAACATATGTCCCATCATTAGCCTTGCTAAGTAACCCCACATCACCTCACCCCGGTAACCCTTTCCCACTCTCATATGGACTTTCTTGGCTGGTTTGATGGGAAAGGATCTGAAGGGCCTAGCTGCTCAGGTGCTTGCACTGTAGCACAGCCTTCCCCGCCACCTAAAGCACAGGCACTGTGAAGTGCACAATTGGCTAGTTCCTGCCTCAGCTGATACTTCCTAACTTGTTAATTATTTGAATAATACAGCCATTTGGTGACAGGAAGTCAGGTCCACTTATGGCAAATATAAGCTTAAAAGTCTTCCAACAACAATGGGGCCAAAAGCTGGGTGTGGTGGCACATGCCTTTGATCCCAGCACTCGGGAGGCATAGGTAGGAGGATTGCCGTGAGTTCGAGGCCACCCTGAGAACATAGAGTGAATTCCAGGTCAGCCTGGGCTAGAGTGGGACCCTACCTCAAAAAACCAAAAACCAAACCAAAAAAAAAAAAAAAAAAAAAAAAACCCCAAAAAACGGGTGGGGGGGCTAAAGTGTTGAGCAGAAAGGAGATACAGTCCAGCTCCTGCTAAACCCTATGTGGGTTAGTACTACTGGAAGAATGTTGACAACTAGTGAGAGATGCATAATTAGAACAGCAAGTTTATCTAAGGCCCTAAGAAATGGAGGACTCCCAGCTACAAGCTTTACTCTGACTGGTCCTGGGCCTGGAAAACACTGAGTTTTCAACATTACCAAGTGAGTCTATAGTGGGACACTGTTACTCAAAGATTGATCTAAGCTTGGTGGACTCCTGGCAGGTCTATAACTTTCCTCTAGTTTTTTCTCTTTGGAGAAAGTTTCCTTCACTTTTGAGAAACTAAAAACTAAAATGTCTCCTCGTGTTGCACCTTGCATCTCAGCCAGGTCCAATGGGCACTGACTTGTGTGCTTTCTGGGGCTCCATAACAGCTCCTTCAAGGGTTTTTACCTTGGTCTGTTTGTCATCAACTATAGCTATTTCTGCTCACCTTTACATGGAATAAATTTGTAGATCTTGTGGTAAGGATTAAATGAGTTGATCCATGTATGTATAAAGCACTTAGATCCATGCCTGGCATATAGCCGACACCATATTTACTAGTCTGCTAGTATAATTAGAAGAGTCACCCTTATTTAAGTTTTAAAGAGGAAGGCCATTAGATGGTCCCATTTGTAAAATCAGAGACATTAAAGTCCTACATATATTCTCTTTACTTAAGCAATAGTGTGGCCCTTGAATCATCTTACCCTTGTGGTCTACTTTCTGCTACTGAAACTCAAAGCAAGATTCATCTCCTTTTGATGTAGTGCATCGTGTTGGGACTGGGGCAGGTTGTGTGGCCCAGAGCTAGAGCTGAAGATTCACTGTTGTTTTTTTGAGGTAGGTCTGACTCTAGCCCAGGTTGACCTGGTACTCTGTAGTCCCATGCTGTATTCAAGGTAGAGCTGCAGATGCACTCTTTTTTTTTAAAGTATTTTATAAATTTTACTTTTATTTTATATTAGAGACAGAGAAAGGGAAAGACAGAATGGGCATGCCAGGGCCTCCAGCCACTGGAAACAAACTCTAGATGCATGCGCCACCATGTGCATCTGGCTTACATGGGACCTGGAGAATCAAACCTGGGTCCTTAGGCTTCACAGGCAGGAGCCTTAACTGCTAAACCATGTCTGCAGCACTGCATATGCACACTTGAGACAGGAATGGCTCCAAACAGGACCACACTAAGTTTAGAGCTGTTGAAGACCCAAGGCCCAGCGCCTGTCTTATCCCAGCTAACTTCCCAAATACCCTTCACTGCTTTAGTTAGTGGTGTTCAGATGACATTCCTCCTACCTTGATGTCAGTGCTGAAATTGGTGATTTTATTACAGCCTGCATTTTCCAGATGATAATTAGCCCACCTCAGCAGGAGCTCTTCAGGAGATAGCTTCATCAAATCCTCCAGGGTCTCTCCCTCTCTCAAAAGAGCAATTAGAGCTGAAGAAGCACAAAAATGGACACAAAGAAATACAGAGGATTCATTACAACCAAAAAGGATCCTTATAGCTATTTCTGCTCACCTTTACATGGAATAAATTTGTAGATCTTGTGGTAAGGATTAAATGAGTTGATCCATGTATGTATAAAGCACTTAGATCCATGTCTTTTCCATGGAGTAAACACCTTACCATAGCTTCCTATAGTGAGCTAACTTATCCCCATTTCTGAGACAGAGAAGACAAGGTGCTAAAGAACTTCAGTCCCAAGCCTCCAGCACTGGTTACAGCCACAAAAGTAACCAAGGCTCAGAATGCTCTGCCTGGTCTCAGACCACATTTCTTGCTATGATGACACTTTTGTTTTTAAGAGATTGATTTTCTATTGACAGTGTTTTTTCTTCTATTCCCACTGGTGTTTTATATTTCAAATGATTACTTGAATCACTATAGCAAACCAACAATGTAATCAATTCTCTGTTTCCGCAGATGAATAGATTTTTTTTTTTTTTGCTTAGTTAGGTTTAAATTTAACTGATCTGAATTTGTAAATCAATGCTCTTTCGTCTAAGTTTCAAGATCCTTATTTTCTTTTTTAAATTGTTTGTATTAAGTTTAGAATATTGGCTTTAAAGTGGTATTTCAGGATTATTCACTGGTTACATAATTTGAACTCAGAAATTAAAAATATGTATAGCCAAAGATTAGAATTGAAAATTAACTTGTAATTTTGTGATTTGTATGACATTCCAACTAAGTAATTATCATTTAAATGGGGACAGGATGGTGAGAACAGACAGAAAAAGACTGAAAATTCAAAAACTTCTCCCTCCCTCCCTCTCTTCTTTCCTCCCTCCCTTCATTTATTTCCCAGTTCTGGAGATTGAGCCTAGGGCTTCATACATGCTAGAAAAGTGTTTTATAACTGAGCTAGCCCTAGCTCTCTTTTGCTTTTATTTTTTGAAAAAAAATTTATTTACTGGATAGAGAGAGAGGCAAATGAGAGAGAGAGAGAGAAGGAAAGAGAGAGAGAACAAGTGTGCCAGGGTCTCTAGCCATTGCCAATGAACTGTAGTTGCATGTACCACCTTGAACATCTTCTTATGTGGGTACTGGGGGATTGAACCAGGGTCTTTAGACTTTGTAGGAAAGCACCATAACTGCTGAGCCATCTCTCCAGGCCTGCTCTTGCTTTTTGAGATAGAATCTTTTAAATTGTTCAGGCTGGCCTTGAACTTACTCTGAAGTCCAGGAAGACTTTGAACTTATGATCCTCTTGCTGTTGCCTCCCTAGTAGCTAGAGTTACAGCACTGTGCCACTAGGCCTGGCCTTAGTTCAGAATTCTAAACCTTAAATGGAATTTTCTATCTGTTTCTAATTTTGATGTTTATTTTATATAGTTAGTGTATACAACATGATATTTTGTTATACTTCTCTCAGTATACATATACATAGTGATTACTATATTTTATTATAGTTAAGCAAATTACTGTCCATATACCCCATATAGTTACCTTTCCCCCTGTTCTCTTTTTAAAAAATATTTTATTTATTTATTTATTTATTTATTTATTTATTTATTTGAGAGAGAGAGAGAGAGAAACAGAGACAGAGAGAGGGAGAATGGGCACGCCAGGGCCCATAGCTACTGCAAACGAACCCCAGACACATGTGCCATGTGCATCTGGCTTATGTGGGTCCTGGGGAATCGAACCAAAGTCCTTTGGCTTTGCAGGCAAGTGCCTTAACCACTAAACCATCTCTCCAGCCCTCCCCCTTTTCTCATTGTGATAAGTACTTAAAGTCCCATTTTTTTTGACAAATTGCTATCATATACCACAATATTATTGATTATAGTCCTCATGTTTACATTAGTTTTGAGTCTCATTCATTTGACATGAATATAACTTTACTATGAGCTACATCTCCCTCTACAGTCTTGATAAAAAATAGACCAAGTTTCTTCTAATCTGGTACACATAATGAAGTGTTTGAATGGAATTTGTTTCATGAAATCTGTATTAAGACTAGTCTCTTATTTATTTATTTATTTAGTTAGTTTTTTGAGATAGGGTCTCACTTTAGCCCAGGCTGACCTGGAATTTACTATGTTCTCTCAGAGTGGCCTCAAACTCATGGTAATCCTCCTACCTCTGCCTCCCAAGTGCTGGGATTAAAGGCGTGCGCCACCATGCCCAGCACTAGTCTCATTTATTATGAAGTCTCTCCAAGCAATATGGGCTCTGAAGAAAAGCTCTTGAGGTTGAAGCTCCACATAGCTGAACTGATAGGATGTAGCATTATTATTAGTCTGGTCTTTAAAAGCTTTTGCTCTGTCATTTTAAAAAGTCTGGTCAGGGGCTGGAGAAGATGACTTAGTGGTTAAAGTGTTTGCCTGCAAAGCCAAAGGATCCCGGTTCAATTCCCCAGGACCCATGTAAGCCAGATGCACAAAGAGGCGCAAGCATCTGGAGTTTATTTGCAGTGGCTGGAGGCCCTGGAATGTCCATTCTCTCTCTCTCTCAAATAAATACATAAATAAAATATTTTTAAAAAGAAGTCTGGTCAGTATGGATAGAGTCATCTATATTAATACAATGGATTCAATATAACTACATAATTTCCTAAACTTGAGAATTTATTATGTTTTCTGTGCCATTAAAGCATTTGAAATTTTCTCTTACCTTCATTTCTGCTGAGTTCAATGTCAGCAAACAACCCAATCTTGATGACTTGCCACAAAAGTCCCAAGACCAAATACGGCTTCCCCTCCTTCAGGTCCTCAGCCCCTATATTAACCACATGGCATCCAATGGCTGAGGCAGAGTTCAGAGCCAAGTTCAAGTTTTCCTAAGGGAGAAAAAGAATGCAACCTTTGGTCTTTCTCTTTGCAGACACCAAATGACTACTGATTAGAAACAGCAATGATGTTATCCTTCTAGAATATTCCCAGGCCCAGAGGCATGGTGTTCACTAGTTTGAACACTGAGACAGAGCATGAAATAATGAGAGATCTAGTAAGCCAGACACTGGGCTTACACAGTAGCCTACTCAATCAAGCAGCCCCCTCTGGGCAAGGTCCATTCTAGTTACCAGGAGAGTAACGAGTCTTATGTGTGTCCATCTTGTGCTGTGAGGAAGGCTACTTACTTAGCACAAGGAAAGTCATTGTCTTGTCACTGGCCATAGCTAACAGTACAACTGTTTACATAAATCAGGGTCATAACAGAGAGAAACAGAATAGCATTCTGACTTGCAGGTTTGGGATTATGGAATGAGAAACATAAATCTGAAAAGATGGGTTTTAATAGGACAATTAATTAAGTATCCACACTAACTAGAGAACTTGTGTATATACACAGGTATATATATTTTCCATTGCCATAACTAGCAATATGTGTGCAGTGTAACTCTACGTGCAGTTGGAATAGTTGAGGACGTCTTCAGACTCTAGTCTATGCTCTCTTCCTGTGACCATTATAGAAGAACCATCAGTGCCAGAGAAGTATGGAAGTTATTTTTATGACCAATTAAAAACAAAACAAAGGCCAGCAATAAAAAGATGAATGCAAAAATGCTGTTTCTACTTATAGGCAGAATTATGAGTAAATGGTAAGTGCATTCCTAGGTGTTTAATCATTGTTTTCAATCTGATCACCACATTCATTTTAAATCCGAATAGGCAATAGCCTGTTGTTCATGATTTAAGATACTAGGCATGGCTCCTGAGCAGGAGAATTTCAGTAATGTTAACATATTGCCACATAGGTGGAAGTGGCTTCTGTCCTGCTGGTGACTATTCTGCTCCTGGACATACTGAGAGGACAGGAGAGGTATGTTCATTATGCTCATGGCAGCGGTGGCAGTGCTGTGAAAGCTGTCAGAGCATGTCCCCCTTTTACCCTTCTACTTCTTACTAAGGCTTTTTTTTTTTTTTAAAGCTAAATGTTGTGTGCTTGGCATCAAGTCGAAGATAATTTGCTAGGGAAAGTTTGAGTGGAAATTTTAGTCAATGTAAGTGTATTCTGCCCCCCTTCACCACACACAGTGAGCAATGTTTTCAAAACTCTTTGGTATGTAATTATTTTGTTGCAATAATGTTTCAAAATAGCATGATTAGATGATATCTGGGATTTGCTCCAAAATAATACACTGGACATAGGTTGGAGTGTCCCTGAAGTAATCATTTTAAAACTAGGTAATTAAGTACTCTAACTGGTTGATTAGTCTGCTTGACATTTTTCATAATTAAAAGGTGAAAACTGGAAAGAAAATTAGTCAATGTCAATTTGATTCTAAGTAGCCTAAACAAACCCAGCTACTAAAATGCCACCAACCTCCTTTCTTTTTGTGTGCAGTGTGTATGTATGTGTGTGACACATGATATAGATAGATGTGCATGTTCCAGGCTAACATGTGCAGAAGCCAGAGGAGAATGCAGGATGTCATCCTCTATCACTCTTCTGCCTTACTTCCTTGAGATAGTCTTTCACTAAACATGGGGCGCCCATCCTTCTTCATTTGGACTGGCTGACCAGGAAGCTCCAGTGATCTTCCCATCTTTGTCCCCCTTAAAACTAGCATTACAGGTTTGGGCTAGCATGTTTCACTGCTACATTAATGAAGCATAAGACAGAAATGTGACTTTCTGCCCCACTCATTATGAGAAATTACCGGTCCAAGGCCTGGGCTTGGGAAATATTATCTGCACTCCTGGGAAACTGACTCAGGGTGTCAGCACTCCTTCCTGCCCAGGCCAGTCCTACGCTGAGGTAATGGTGGGGAGATGTACCTGGATGGTGAAAGGGGTGAGTTTCTTTTTGTTGATTGTTCTTTCATCAATTGTGTCTGGCACTGACAGGTTGATCATTTTACTGAAAGAGAAACAAATTAAAGAAAGCAGGCTTTTGAGTGACAGAGCCAGGTAACACTGACGTTAAATTCTTGCAACATTATTAATCATGTTGGCAATACCATCTTTGCATGCAGAGCTTGGATATAAAATTAGTTATGCCACTTTGATTCTGATTTGAACCATCTGTGGGAAGAGTTAATGCTCCTGAAGTTGTACTAAGATAGTAAGGCAAAAAATGGAGACTTCATTCATTCACTTAAAAAGCTAAAAAATTTTCCATTGTATCTAATACATTGATCATACATCAAAAGCAAGCAATTATTTATGAATACTTGATTTTACCCAAGTTAGTATTGATTTAACCTTCAACTGGGCATAAAAAATTCACTTAGGTAATCTCCATTTTATTTGTAAAAAGGAAATTTAAAACAAATATCCAAAAGGAATTCAGGCTTGATGGTACATACCTGTAATCCCAGTTACCTGGGAAGTTGAAGCAGGAGGATCACTTGAGCTACAAAGTGAGTTCAAGCCCAGCCTTGGCAACTTAGTGAGCCTCTGTCTCAAAGTTTTAAACTAAGAGGGGGGCTGGAGAGATGGCTTCGTGGTTAAGATGTTTGTCTGCAAAGCCAAAGGATCCTGGTTTGATTCTCCAGGACCCACATAAGCCAGATGCACAAGGGGGTGCATGCATCTGGAGTTTGTTTGCAGTGGCTGGAGGCCCTGGCACACCCATTCTCTCTCTTTTTCTCTCTCTCTGCCTATTTCTCTCCCTCAAATAAATAAATAAAAATATATTTAAAAAACAAACAAACCTAAGAGGGCTGGAGATGTGGCTCAGTGGTACAGTGCTTGTTTAGCATGTGTGAAGTCCTGGGTTCAATCCCCAGGACTGAAAAAAAAACTAAAAGGGATAAAATCAAAATTTAAAAAGTAGTACATCTGACTACAAATATTTCTATTTAATGAACAATCAGTATGAATATTTTCCAAAAAAATTTTATTCAGCCACTTTTTGGTTCTTATTTTTAAACAATGAGTAAGTTCAGCCACCCCACCACTAATGAATGGTCTGCAATTACAGTAACATTGCTGAAGCAAGAGCTGTAGAGGCAGGAGGTCTCCTGAGGAGAGAACACAAGCCCCCACTCAAGGTGCCTCTGAGTCTGAGTCATGTATTTGTGTGCAACAACCACAGGTGGTTTTGCTGAAGGACGGAAGCTTGCACTGGAGCACTTCAACTACTCCACTGCCCTTCTCAAGTCTTTCTGCTCCCAAGGTAGGCCATGCTCAGATGCAACCAAGTGGCACACATTCCAAAAGTAATTGCTTCTGACCTTCTGTTAGAATCTCTATGACTATGCTTCTCTTTATAGCAGCTTTATATTTTTCATTACAAGTAGCTTCTGAAATTAGTTTGCTCTCTGGACTCTGGCAAACAGAAGTTTAATTTAGAGGGTACTCTACTACAGGTTAGTATCAAAGGAAGATGACCTGTGCTGAGCACACTTAGTGCTGACATTCCAGAAAATGGGGCAGTTGTTTGGAAACCAGGGAGAAAATTTTCCTTACCAAAGGACAATGCCATCCCCTACAGCATTAAAGAGATCGTCTGTGTTCGGATTCATTGGGATGACATGCCGACAATCGGAATCATTTTCCAGGGCTTTGTTTATCCAGTTGACAAAGGCATACTTCTCTTCCTCTGAAAGTAAATGATTAAAATGACATATGTTCAATATGCAAATATGATCTTAAAACAACATTATCCACATGAATCTCAAATTCCCAAACCCTAGAGAGCTACTGTAAGGCTACACAGTCCATTATTTTATCATCTCATATTTATTCAGTTTTTTAAAAAAATCTCAGATCACTTGGGAAATAGGCATAGAATCTAGTCATAAAGACACTGCTAATTGATTCAGAACAAAATTAAAAATATATATGTTATATTTAAAAGCAAGTATATATATTTATATACAAATAATAAAAATATTTTATGACTGTTTAATGCTCAGCCATAAAGGGGCATCTATATCACCCCCTCCACAGCTCAAGGAGTGTCACAGAAGAAGGGGCAGAAAGAACACAAGAGCCTGGGGTAGGGGGTGACTGTGCAATGCTAACTTCCAGGAATGACATGGCTATTTGTGCTCTTCAACACACAGCAACTATGATTACCTGCACAAGATCTGCACAGCACTGGGCCTGTCAGCATCCTGTCTTGGACAGGGGAGCAGGGGGAGGAAGCTTATGGGGATTCACATATAGTTGATTAACAGAAGAGGGACAGACATTTTCTTTAGTGTTGTAGCCCCTAGTAAGATACCCATGCTTCTGTAAACAAATCTAATGAAACACTTTGGCACACAAAATAAAAAAAGGGCACAGAGAAGGAGGAGGAGAAGAACAAGTGGGCCCAGTGGGAAGAAGAAAGGGTTCAATACCAGTGGGAATGGGAGGGGGACAAGAGAATGTAATAGTGGGGTGGTGAATAAGGTCAAGACATTATGTGCATGTATGAAAATGGCATGATGAAACTCATAATTATGTATAATTAACATATGCAAGTAAAGCATTAAAAAGAATTTGATCAAAAAATGTTTTATGTAGGTATAATTTAAATGTAAATGTGGTTTACTGCTTACAGGATAAAACTCAAGGTAGCCCTGCTAGTTTAAATGCTGGATGACCACAGACAATCCTTGTGGTAGCATTGAGTTTCTTTATGCAGTTATATTCAACTATTAAGAAATGAAATCATTTGTTATATAACCTTTCTTTCCTATCCGTAAGGCCACAATGTGTTGCTCTTGTGTTAGTAAAATGACAGGCTATGCTTCATGTCCTAGTACTGTATTTTGCAAATTGTGAATCACTCAACACAAGGTCTCTCTGAGGAATTCTGACTAATACTTAGGAAAGACTGTCTACTGAATCACTATCTTGCAGATTCATAATGCTGTTTAACATAGCAATAACTCTGAAAATACCTATGTTTTAAAAAATAAAAGGCTAAAACTTGTGGCTTTTCCACTTCTAGAAACCCCCTCTTGCTGTACAGAAACTTTCCCTTCCTTCTTTCTCTTAAGTTCTATCCATAATCTACTAAAATCTCTCTAAACTTAAAGAAAGAAAGGCTAAACTTTGTCTCAGCAGCTGCAGGCAGTGTTTAACCATGAGCTTATGTTTAACATAAAATCATCAGTTTGGGAATGTTAGATAACAAGACTGCTTGGGCAATTAGAAGTTTTCATGAAGGCTGCTGCCTAGCAGCCTTCAGGAAAAACAAAAACAAAAAACAAAACAAAACAAACAGCCTGCCAAATCAAAGAAGACACATTTCTGACTGCTCAGCAGACATCAAGAATAGTCATTATACTCAAGATAAAGTCTCAAATAGCTAATGTCTATAAGATGTACAATGGAATTTTTGAGCTTTTAAAGTATTTTACAAATGCAGATGAGATCACTTGGTATTACAATGTACCTGTAGCCAGGACCACTCCTGTATCATGGGCCTGGAGCTGATCCACCTCCACACAGGGAGCAGGTGGGACTCAGTACAGCTGTGTTTGCTGCCATGTTCTTAGCCCTTCGGTTTGCACACTAAATTTTAAATCTGTAACCCAGAGGACCAGATCCTTTCTACATGTTTCATTCTCCTCCAATTCCTCTCTCATCCTCCCAGCACCCTTCCCACCTCTGCCTTCCACCCATCAGCACAGCCTACCTGAATAGGAGTGCTGGGTGCCTGCGCTGGATTGTTCTGAGGTGCCACCAATCGCACAGATGCCCTCCTTTTTATTGATTGCTTTTCTAAAGGTTTTGGCAACTTCAGTGCTTTTTAGGCCATGGAAAACCTGAAAAAAAAAAGAATATAAATTTTGTTTTGTTTTGTTTTGTTTTGAGAGGGTCTTGCTATGTAGCTCAGGTTAGTCTAGTACTCACTGTGTAGCTCAGGCTGGCCTCAAGCTTGCAGCAGATCCTCCTACCTCAGCCCCCCAAGCACACTGCACACAGCAAAATATATTTTTAGAAGCCCAAGAAGATCACAAAGGAAAGACTATGCAATGGTGAAGTAAAGCAGGAAGGAGTGTCTATTTGGATACTTTTTTCAAAGGGATTTTGTTTGTTTTGAACATTTATTTATTTATTTTGACAGAGACAGAGAGAGAGAGAGCAGATAGAGAGAGAATGGGTGTTCCAGGGTCTCTAGCCACTGCAAATGAACTCCAGATGCATGTGCCCCCTTGTGCATCTGGCTTACATGGGTACTGGGGAATTGAACCTAGGTCCTTAAGCTCTGCAGGCAAATGCCTTAACTGCTAAGCCATTTCTGCAGCCTATAGATACTTTTTGAAATTGAGTTAGGTTTCAAATGCATCTCCTTGTATTTGCCACTGTACTCACCTTGATAAACTCATCAAAGCTGATCTTCCCATCTTGGTCCTGGTCACCTGTAGCCATCAGATTTTCTGTAATTTCTCTTACCCTATACCCAGGCAGGGGCAAGCAGGCAGCCTTGAACAAGTCATTTAACTCATTGCAGCTGATGTACCCATTGCCATCAGTATCTGTAATGCAAACAATGCAGAGAAGGTCAAGGGCATCAGAGCTAGCCTTTAGAAAGTCAAAAGGAGAGTAAATGAGAGTGAGGGGGCCAGAGGAGGTGATTAGTGGACACAGCTAAAGTTTAAGAGGCTCCTGCTATGGGAGGCAGGCACTAGTTTCACTCTCAATATTCACAGAATTTCAAAGCAGAAGTTTTGGGGGGAATCTTTAGGAATGCATAGAAACTTGTAAGTAAGCTACAGGGTTAATGATGAAGAGTAAAAGGAAGTACCTCATGACAGCAAGATAAAGGAAACCAAGTGCAGACAAGATGTAACAGGTGACTCTTAGGGACCATCTCCAGGGAACAGCTATGGCACAGACAGAGTCTATATTCTATGTTGTGAGAAAGACAGAGACACCCTCTCAAGTATACCTTTCACAGATAACTTCTTTGGGCCCTTTCTCTCCTGTCACCACTGCAGATTTCCACATGACTCATTTTAGTAAATATGCTGAAGCTGCACAGTACAGAACTGTACAAGTGGGTGCCAGGTCTACTCACCAACTTTGGCAAAAGCCTCTCTGAGCTCCAGCATTTCCTCCTCAGACACAGATCCTCTGGCCATTTTCCCTGCTTTAGAATCAGACCTGGGGAGAAGGAGAACACAGGAGTGAATTTTGTGTCTCTCAATATTCATATCATATGCTCAGAAGCAAATCCTGTTTCTTACAAGAAGATATGACCTTCTGCACCCTCCTTGGTTCATAGCTGTCTTTTTAAGATGTAAGCCAGAAATATTCTCTGCCCATCTTCCATGTGGAACCTCCAAGGCAGATGTCCACATTCCTCCCCTCCTTCCCCAAAGAGACTGCCTCTCACATCAAGTGATAGAGCTCATTTCCTGCCCCTTGAATTGGGATGATGTTTGGATCACTTTGACCATCAGAAGTAAAGTGACTCCCAGGACAGAAAATTTCTGCTTCTTTCATTTGGAATGATCATTCTTGGGATACTTCTCCTTGGTACCCAATTGCCATGCTGTGAGAAATTCAAGCCACATAGAAAAACTAATGAAGGAGGGTGAAGTGCTGTGATTACCAGGCCCTGGTGAGCTCCCAGCTGATAGCCATTCACTTGCCAGGTACTGGAGGAGGCCTTTGTGTACCTGCTGGCCCACTTAAACTTCTAGATGACCACAATACAAGCCAACATTAGAAGGAATAGAAGACTTACCCAACTGTACAATAATAACATTACTGCATTTTATAGTATTTTATTTTTATTTATTTATTTGAGAGAATGCATGCCAGGGTCTCCAGTCACTGCAAACAACCTCCAGACACATGCTCCACCTTGTGCATCTGGCTTATGTGGGTCTTGGGGAATCAAACCAAGGTCCTTTGGCTTTGCAGGCAAGCATCTTAACTAATATACAATCAAAACACTTAACTTTTACATAAATGTCTTTTTTTTAAGCTATCATCATGATCATATTTCAATTAATATGTTTGGCCAAATTCGGAAAGAGTTAGTCAAAATGCCATACATAGTTAGGGATGGAAGAAAGAAGCCCACCCTCCAATAATTCATACATGGAAACTTCAAACACTTTCTAGGTGTTTTCTCAGAAAAGCTATAGTCTTGCTAAGCAACATGCAATTTCTTCATCCTTGTGCATTACTGCTGCCCTCTAGCGGGTGGAAAGAGGATGAACTAGAAAATGAATTTCACTGTCTCAGCTCCTTGTTAATTCACAGGTATTTCATAGGGTTCCAGGGAAGATGGCTGGATTCCTCAAAGCAGAGTTGCAAGTGGAGGATGAGTATTCCTAAGTGCTGAGCATTTTAGTAAAACTGTCAATTTTAAAAATACTTTAGGTTTGTTGCAGGAATGCTTTGTATAAATTGGTTTCCTTCTTTATATTTCACACCATTCTATAATACTGTATTTATTTTCAATGACAACCAACAACCACACAAAAAGCAAATGTTTTATCACTTAAATCTAGAGGCCAAAATTTCATCACACTCAATTTTGACAATCTATATCCATTATCCACCAACTTTCTGCCACATACAAGTATCAATATTTTAAAACTTCCAAGAAATTTTTTGTTACTTTTGTTAATAGAAACCTTAAATGTGAATGAAAATAAACAAATACCCAGCTCCAAGAAAACCAAAAAGTAAACAAATAAAAATAACAACGTTGAGAAGGTTGTTTGTAAAATTTAGAACATCTCCTGCCCATATTGTCTTCTTTATTCATCTGTGGGGACACCTCTTGGTTTATGGGTGTTCATGAGATGAGATAAGTTCATATATTTGACACATATTTTATAAATGTCTGCTGTAAGCCAGACCCTGCTCTTTACTTTGGCTAAACCATATCTATGTTGGCATATTACTGAAAAGCATAAAACAACACTAAATAAAGGTAGGATAATAAACAGGATCTTGGTATCCAAACCTGGCCCTATCTTTTATAGAGCATGTTAGATTATGAATCATAATATGAGACTGCTAAGAAATGGAAGTACAGACAGGAATGAGGCTGCATTGTAAGTCTCAAAAGCATAGCCTAAGACACAACAAAAAAATTACAGTATTGGGTAAAAAAGAAAAAAAATTAAAAGAATTCCAAAGATCATGCTATAGTAAAGAAGTAGAGAAATATTTTGGCATAAAAATTATATGGCCCATTCAAAAATAAAAGACTCAAGAAAGGGCTGGAGAAATGGCTTAGCAGTTAAGGCACTTGCCTATGAAGACTAAGGACCAAGGTTCAATACTTTAGTACCCACATAAGCCAGATGCACAAGATGGCACTTGCATCTGGAGTTCATTTGCAGTGGCTAGGGGCCCTAGCGTGCCCATTCTCTCTCTCTCTCTTTCCCTCTCTCTCTCTCTCTCTGTGTGTGTGTGTGTGTGTCTCTCCATCTGCCTCTTTCTCCCTTAAATAAATAAGTACACATAAATAAACTTTTCTTTTGGTTTTTCAAGGTAGGGTCTCACTCTAGCTCAGGCTGACCTGGAATTTACTATGTAGTCTCAGGGTGGCTTCAAACCCATGGCAATCCTTCTACCTCTGCCTCCCAAATGCTGGGATTAAAGGTGTGCACTACCATGCTCAGCTATAAACATTTTTTAAAAGTCTTAAGAAAGACATAAATTGGGCTAGAGAGATAGTTCAGTTGGTAAAGTGCTTCCCTGGTAAGCATGAGGACCTGAATTCCATCCCAACGCCTAACTTAAAAATAAACAAAAGCTGGGCATGGAGGCAAGTGCTTGGGGAGGAAGAGAAAGGTGGATCCCTGGCGCTTATTGGCCAGCCAATCTAACCCACTTGGTGAGCTCTAAGCTAGTGAGAAACCCTGTTCTAAGAAGGGTTGGGGCATCTGAAGATGACATGTAAGGTTGTCGTCTAGCCTTCACATGAACACACATGCATGTGCACATTTGCACATACCCAAACACAAACACATGTACACACAAAGAAAATAAAGGTTATCTTGAAGCACAGTATGTGTGTCAAAATAATTACCAACTATAGCACCAATAATATCTTCCTAAGAGATTTATGAGTGAGAGAACCAACTCAGGGATGCTAACTAGTGAGAAAGCCTTCAAAGTTCAAAAGCCCAGAGGTTTTGGAATGAGGCTACATTGTCAAAAGCAGAGCCAGCAGTGATTCGACAGGCAGAGTGAAGAGAAGGGGTTTAACGTTGGGTAAGAGGGGGGATGGAGAGGAAGTGCTGGCAGCTGAGGTCACTGTGATGCTCTGGCTGTTGCTAGGCCCATATCTGAGTAGTCAGCTGGGGAGAGTCTCTTATCGTTGAGTTTCTGGCTCCTAGAAACAGTTTAGTTTTTAGAGAGAAGCAATGTCAGAAAGAGTTTATCATAGGTTTTTTTTAACTTTAAAATAATGCACTGCTTTTGCAAATATTTATTTCTGAGAGAGAATGGGCTCGTTAGGACCTTTTGCTATTGCAAATGAACTCCAGACACATGCATTGTGTTCTGCATTTGACTTTATGTGGGTATTGGGGAATTGAACCCAGGCTGTCAGGCTTTGTAAGCAAGCACTTCTAACTGCTGAGTCATCTCTCCAGCTCAGCTTTCTAATTTTCTTCATAAGGACACTGAGTGTGCAACAACATGACATGCTATCTCTGTCCACAGATTCTCAAAGATAATGCCAGGCTGGGGTGGATAGATGCAGCTACCCACGTGAAGAGGAGGGAAAGGATGCAGCTACCGGTAAAAGGCTGATTAAGGTACATAACGGAAAAGAGAACCTTTAATAACTAAGAAAATAATTGCAAATGGCAGCATTTTCACAAAGTGCAACAGTAGGAAGAAGAAGAAGAAGAAATGTCAGGACATGCAGCTCAACTGATTTTTGAGGACATCAGTGAAGTTAGCATTTGATGTTAGCTATTTTATATAGCCTGTGTGCCCATTTTAATTCACGTGTGCTTGACGGAATGGATTGTGCTAATGTGAGCAAGGTTCACAGGAATAACAGGTGTGGGTATCAATTTCAAATATTGGATCCATTTTGGCCCTGTACTGGGTCATGCTGGGGCTAACAGAAGGGGCTGGGGCACATGCATCTTTCAGGACATGAAGAGTGCTTTCTTCCACTCAGCTCTACTGCCTCTGTACTGAGCAGGGCCCTATTTACTTTCCCATTTCTTTGGGTGATAGGGATTGAACCAAGGTTTATATGCTAAGCCTGTGCTCTGCTACAGATCCCATGGCCCTTTTAAATGGCTGCACCATCTAACTCTGCCCTGCCAAGAACCATTTTATCAGCAGTACATTCTGGAACTTAATTTCTGAATCAATGACCAAATGGCATACCTAAGATGACAAATTTCAAATCATTTACCTAGGTCACATATGGCTGCTAGTTTTTTCTGTGAGCACCTAAACTTAGTGGTAGAATTCCAAGATATTTGGCCCAAGAAATCACTTTTTTAAAAATTGTAAGATTATCTCTTAGATCCCAAGAAGCAACTAAATTCTCCTAAGCTGCAAACACCACAAAGTTGGCAAGTTTTGTGATTCTGCTCAAAGAAAGATGGTATATCCCAGATCGGTAGTGAAAGGTAGCTTTTGAGAATGGGATGCCATGGAAGTGTCTGACTCACATTCCCTGGCATCAGAATGCAAAACCAAGAGTAGTTTTTCCCTCCATAGCCCTGCATAGTGAGCAGAAGAAAACAGGTCCTGTAAAGTAAGTGCACATGTGTAAATGGTAATTTCTCTGAGAAGTTTTATAACATCATGAAAGAAGCAGGAGGGCAAAGTAGCCTATCCTGAGAGCAATGCTCATGGGCCATAGTCAGTTCTGAAAGTTGGTAGCTATGGGCTCATCAAGGTTGTGAATGGGAACAGTGATGTCCAGTTGTGTAACCTGCTGGAGTCAGGGGGCATCTGCAACCCAGCATCCCATTGCCAAGGGACTCTTGTGAATGTGCCCCACTTTTCCTGCCACTTGACTCAGTAGTTAAATAAAACCAGATATTCAGGACTTTTGCTTCTAGCAGCATTTCAGTAACTTTAGAGCTTCAAAGGGGAAATTATACAATTTCCAAACACCTCCATGGACTATGAGTAACCAAAATATGTCATGTAATACAACATGAATATTCCAATATTAGTTAGCATTAGGCTAGAATGACCAAGAAATGAAACAAAAGTACACAGGTTCCTGGAGCAAAATAATACAGCCACATATTTATTCAAAGGTATATGAAAAAAATTATCTGCTTTCACTTAATCCTGCCCTTTACAAAGTAGACCACTGCAGAAGATCTAACTTAGAATATATAGTAACTCACTGCATGTACTTGCGATATATTTTTGTATGGCAAAATAAATGATGACTCTGAAACAAATTTTTAATGACTTTGTTTTGAAGAATTCAATTATAAATGGTCTCAAATATATAGAGGGATTATTGCAAATCCTTCTGGCAAGTTAAAATCTCCAATTTGTCTTTTTCTTTTCTTGCAAATACACTAATTCCCTCAGGGTTGCTCCAGGACACAGAGTCCTTTATCTCTGTCCTCTGAGGTAAGTCTGCAGGGAGAAGGGCAGTGAGAGCCTCTTATTCACTGCACAGACTGGGTGACTCTCTCGGTTGCTCTCTGGGGGCGACATGAGCACTGAGGAAGCCATCAGGTCACATTGCTCCAACCTGCTCACCCTCTGATGCTCCAGAGTCATCTGGTTTTGTCATTCAATAGAGAGGCTTCTGAAGTAGAGCCAGGCACACAGAACTCATTATATCACCTACTCAGGTCTTATTGTCTCTGGTCTCTTCCCTCCCTCACACTCCCAATGCCTCTGTTATCTACCAAGTTATCCAAACCCAGTTCTTGAAAGCAAAGATGATACACTGGGCTGGGAATTGGGAACATGTCTCAGTGCCTCAGCACCCCTAGGCTGTAACAGTGTTACTCCTGGTACCAACATTTTGAAAATGCACAGCTACCTTTCATTTCACATTCTGTCACAAGGTTTAAGAACTATACTTTCCCCACTGAAAACTCAGGCATTCTAAATGCATGTTTTCAAAGTTGAATATTCTCACATATAGATGATTCCCCATCATCGTGCTACTGCTACCTCCTATTCAGTAGTTTACTCATTCTTTTACTACAATGAGTTGTTTATGTACAGAGTACTGCTCTGGATGTTGGGAGATGGGGTGGGTAAAAGCATGGAGGACACAAAATTGGAGTTTCATGCACCCACAGCTAAATGTCACATTTCAAATGCAAAACACACATGATGGTTAATTTATTGCAAAGGGGCTAATATAATGAGAAATATTCTCAAGATAAAAAATAAATGAGTGAAAGGGTTAAATACAGGCTTTTGAGGAGAAATAACACTAGATATGAATAATAAGTTAACATAGAAGTTGGTTGAAAATTAAAATACCATGCTGGGTATGGTGGCTCACACCTATAATCCTAGTTCTGAGTGGGGAAGGCTGAGGCAGGAGGAACACCATAAGTTCAAGCCAATGTGGGTTACACAGCAAATTTTAGGGCAGTCAGAACTACAATGTGGGACTCTATTTCAAAAAAAAAAAGTAAAATCAATTAATAAAATACCAAATCCAAATCCTCTTCCCCTCCCCTACACACATTAAAGACATTAGGTCATTAATACAATTAAAATTTTCCAAAGCATTCCCAGCTGAAGTAACTGGAAGATATGGTGTGTCCCTTCCATGTTAAAAAGTTTTAAAATCCTGTTCAGTAGCTATGTGCAAATCAGAGGCAGTATTACAGATGAATGGTGAGGCAGGCACAGACACCCTCAGCAGCAGTGGCTATGTCCCAGAAGTACCTCCTGAGAAGTGAGCAAGCAGAGGAAGGAAGAGCAGGCCTGGGTCCCAGGGGCTGGGGAGGACTCCTGCTCTTACCTCAGATGCATGTCCTCATGGAGCCCAGGCAGATGCTGTGGCTCAGCTGCTCAGCTCCCAGAAGCGAGCAACCAGAGTGGTCTGTGCTTTTTAGGATGTCATCACATACAGTTTAAGATATACTGATCCAATTCACTCTTATTTTCCAGACAAGACACAAACTGTCCCAGAAAAAGAACCACTTACTATTTTCTTTCAAAATAAGGAAACTCTATAGCCCTCTGGTGTCTCATGTACCTACCTTGTAGCCTAAATCTTTTCTGATATGATTAAACCTCCTCCTTTCTTGGGATAGTCTCAAGAGATTACAGAAGCTGTTTAATTCATAAAAGCCCCATCTCCTCCCTTGGAGACTCATCAGCTCTTTTTTTTTTTATTCTTTTAATCTGTTTTATAAAGGCTTATGTGGGACCTTGAGAATTGAACTGGGGTCTTTAGGCCTCAGAGGCACGCACCTTAACCTCTAAGCCATCTTTCTAGCCCTTAGGTACTATTTTTAAAAGCCAAGATATGGCAGGTGTGGTGGCACACACCTGTTATTCCAGCACTTGGGAGGCTTAGGCAGAGTATCAAGAATTCAAGGCCAGCTTGGGCTACATAGTGAAAAAAAAAAAAAAAAGACCCAAGATAGAAGCAACCTAAATGTCCATCTACTGATGAATGAGGAAAATGTGTTATGTAGTGTAAACCATGGAATGATATTTTACCTTTTAAAAATAGAATAAAATGCTGGGTGTGGTGATGCACATAATCCCAGCATTCTGGAGGCAGAGACAAGAGGATTGTCGTAAGTTCAATGCCAGCCTGAGACTACACAGTGAATTTCAGATCAGCCTGGGCAAGGGTGAGACCTTACTTCAAAAAACATACAAAAAGAAATAGAAGAAAATTTTGTTAATTACAGGAACATGCAGGGAACTGAAGGACATTATGCTAAGTGAAATAAGACAGGCACAGGAAGGCAAACAGTACATGATCTCATTAACATGTAGAATATAGAGAAGTTGGATCTTACAGAAGTTGGGAGTAGAATGGTGGCTAGCAAGAGACTGGAGTTGTTGGTGAGGGAGTTAGTCTACAGTGTCACTGTTCCACACGAGGATCAAGTTCTGGAGCTCCACTGTATAGCATGGTGACTACAATTAATGACAATGTATTATATTTTTGAAAAAATGCTGAAGAAGTGGATGTAAAGTGTCTCCACAAGAGGATATGCATTGATTAACTAGCTGGATTTATCTATTCCCATATAATATATGTATTTCAAAACTTTATGTTGTACATGATAAATATGGACCATTTCATATGTCAATTAAATCCAATTTGAAAAAAAGACCCTAAGAAAATAACAACAGCAAAACTATACCAGAAAACCCATCTATTTAGAGAAATGGAATCTAAGTGATTAACAGAAGGGTTCCCATGTAACATGGCTGCGACTATAAATCTTTTCTGCCTATGTCCACCACGGTCCCAATGGAGAAAAGAGGTTCTTTCTTACTGGGGTTCTCCAAACCACAGTCATCCCTTCATGTTTTATGGAACATTTGCTTTATCTCTATGATGAAAATACAAAGATACACCATAAAGAATGTCCTTGAAGGACACATACTCTAGTCATGCAAGTGACAAATTACCCTATTATGAATATGTCAAAGATAGCATCCTCATGGTGCTGTGGGAGTACTGAGAGAATCCACGCACTCTGCCAGGGAAGAAAGGGAGAGACAGCAAGGGGAAGGAATGGAATTAAATCATAGGGAAGCAGTAAGGAACTTTCCAAATATACAACATAGAAAATGGAATTCAGGCAGAGAGTAACTCCTCAAAGTAAAAGACCACAGCAGCACAGGGAGAAGGCTGTTGCAGGTTTGGTGTGGCTTGAGAGGGTGGGGGATGCCAGTAGGGTTCTCCTCCCTACTAGCTCTTGTTTCCAGGAGGAAAACCCAGTGACCTCGGCTGTGTTCCAGCATGATCCCCACTTTGCAGATAACACAAATTTAAATGGCCACCGGATTCTGCCTGGCGCCACTCTGGTTTGGTTGCATGAACTTCCTCCTTAACTCCCTGACTCCATAAAAAGCACTGCAAAGCTAAGGGGGAACTAGAGGTGTCAGAAGTGAGAAAATGGGGCCCTTGACAGTGAAGTTACCCCCCCAAAGTCTTAGAGTGAGTCAGTGACTAGTCTGAAAGGAAAAGCAGAACTGCCAGAATCTTAGTTTCACCCAACTAAGTTATGGGAAAATGCAAGTCAATTGGCATTTTAAGAACCTAAAAAAAAAAAAAAAAATCCTGGGCTGCAGAGATGGCTTAGCAGTTAAGGTGCTTGTCTGTGAAGCCTAAGGACCCATGTTCAATTTCCCAGATCCTACATAAGCCAGATGTACAAGGTCACACATGGTGTACAAGGTGGTATACACATCTGGAGTCCGATTACATTAGCTGGAGGCCCTGATGTGCCAATTCCCTTTCCCTCTCTCTCTTTCTCTCATAAAAAAAGCCAGTCTGTTGGGCTTGCCTCAAAAAAAAAAAAAAAAATCCCAAACATTGAGATGCACAGTCCATGAAACACAAGAAGGGAGGGAGATGGGAAGGAGGGGTAGAAGTTAAAAGTAAAAATTAGAGCTTTTAGAAATTCATCTTAGGGAATAAACTCTAATATCCACTATAAAGTATATGAAATACTAAAGTCACCACCTGTAAGTCCCGTGTCACTGTGGTGTATATTGTGTGTTTTGTATGAGCATTAATCTAGACTTTACATCATGGTTTAGCTCCAAGGACTGTTAGTGTGCCTCATTTGGGCACTTATATCTCATCCCCCGACCCCCCCAGTCCTACAAGTCCCCACAGATTTTGCAGATCTGGCAGGTGATACAAGCAGCCATCAGCATTGGTGTTAATGGGTTTTACTTTGAATGGTCAAGAGGCTCTTGCCTGAGACAATGACAGTGGAAAGTACCTTTTAACGGTTGAGGAAGTGATGCTAAATGGGGAAAATGTACAAAAATCTTAAGAAAAGCCTAATCACACCCACCATGAGTCATGAGAAGAAAAGAGAGCCTTGGGCCCGTGAAACAAAACCCACTGTGCTCTTCTGCTCAAGGCATCAAATGCTCAGAACCAGTTCTCTGAACCTGCGCTAGGCTCCCTTCTGCTCTTCCACTCCCTGTCAGGCACTTTTCTGCATTCTAGTTTGAGCTGAAAAACAGTGAGACAGTGCACAGACCACATTTGCATATTAGCAATGGCCACACAGCTTCCATTCATTCTTAACAACATGACCTCAATCTCACTTGAACAGCTCTGTAGAGCTGTTCCTTTAGAATCTCTGATGACATGGTCATTTTTAGGAAAAAAAAGAAAAAGAAGTTACAGATACAGGAAAGGCAGGAAATTTATGTTAATTTTTTTGGCTACATTGATTTTGACTTTTGTAAAAGTTGCAGCTGTCTGGAAAATATTTACCAATACTGATTTATAATAAGCTATTTCTTTTGTCAAAATCATAAGTGGCAAAATGAGAAATTTCAAGAGCTAAACAGTCTGGTCTCATATGCATAATTGTTATTTTAGGAACTTTGGACAATAAAACCCTCCAGTCTCTACTTGCTTTTTCAGCAGACTCATCAAATGTTTGGCTGGGAGCTTATTGTTAAACAATGACATTGGGAACAATCATTCCCTACTCAATCCCAGAAAGGACTACTTAAGATCATTATCAGGAAGCACTTAGAGGATCATGTTAGAGTGTACAATGTAGTTTTGCTGTTGTTTGAGACAGGGTCTTGGTTTGTAATCCAGGCAACACACACATTTGGGATTCTTCTGCTCCAGCTTCCCTGTGCTGGGATTACAGGTACTCTACACCACGCCTGGCCCAATGTAGTCCAATGCACATAGTTTTCAGCACTTACTTGCCCACTTAAAATGGAAAAGAGGCAAAGAGTGAGTCTCTACTCTGCACACTACTAGACTATGGCCTTTAGACAAGTCACATATTAACCCTCCTTGAATCTCAGTGCAGTCATCTGTAATAAGGAGATAATAATGCCAACTTTACTTAGCTATCTAGGAACATAAAATAGCAGCTATATTTCAAATGCTTGGCCTATGAAACATGGTGGTGGGCATGATAGGTATATACATAAATGCATCATGATGAAATAAAAAGGCACAATATACTCAAGAACATCCCCAGAAAACACAGTTACTTCAGTCTGTTGATAACGGATAAGCTTCAGAGGCTCAAGAGACTACTGAGGCCCACATTTGGTGAAGATCTGAATATGAATCCAAACCTGCCTCCATTTGCTCCCTTTCTCTACACTACACCTATGACAAAGGACTACAGGCCCCCTTGTTCACGATAGTGGAACAAAGATGAAGGCAGGTTTCATCAAAGAGAAAACCATGTGACTATCATCAGACAGCTGAAGGATCACAACTGCCATTCTCTGTGTTCACAGGAAAGAGAGAATTACTTACCTCTCATGAAAAGTCTCCATCTGAAAGACAATGCACCCACCATACTTTACCATTCATTCCACAGGGGAAATTTTAAGAATGTTTATAAGCCACTGTTTCCACACAGAGGAAGTTCAATGCATGTGCAGAAGTTGAATGTAAGCCTACGTACATGACCTTTCTCTTTTTAATTTCTCTGTGCACCTGTTTCCTAGCTTTCTCCACAAGGAACTTACACCTTTCCTTTCTTTATGCTGGCCTTCAGGTGAAAGTAATTGTTATAGTTTGAATATGAAATGTCCCCCACAGGTTCATGTGTTTGAACAGTTTGGTACCCAGGTAGTGTTTGAGGACTTGTGGAATCTCTGAACTGTTACCTAACTTGCAGAAGTGGGTTGATGGAGGCAGGCCTTGAAAGTCATATTTGCCTCTGATCTGGGTCCAAGCTGTTTCCTGATCTGTCAGAATATGAACAAACCACTCTGCAAGTTCTGTCACTATGAAGGGAGGTGCTAGTCTCCAAGCCTTCCTCAGCATGATAGATGACACCCTCTGGAAGGGTGAGTGCAAGGATACCTCTCCACCCTATGCTACTTTCATCATGCATATGGTCATAACTATGAGAAAAGTAACACAGAACTATAGGCTATGCGTCTCTTGCCCAAATGCTTGGGACCAGAAATGTTTCAGATTTCAGAGCTTTTTGTGATTTTGGAACATTTACATGTACAATGTTTACATTTGAGTGTGCCTAATCCAAAACTCTGAAACCTGAATGACTCAAAATCTGAAAATTTCTGAGAATCATGTCAGCACACAAAATATTTTAAATTTCAGAGATTTAGTAATTCACATTGTTGGATTAGGGAAGTTCAGCCCCTGTGAGATGATATTATCAAGGAAGTACAAAGGACCTATACTTAGTACAAAGGACCTATATTAGAATGTCCACCTGGGCTTAACAAAAAGACTCACTTCTAATCTGAATTCTACCTGAGAAATGGCAAATAGGAAAAAGTATGCAAATTTTACACAAATAGATTTAGGTAGTTCTTTAGCTCATTTATTTGGAAATATACCTCAGATAAATTTTAGTGATAGCTAAAATTTAGTGATAGAGGGACCAAAGCTTAGGATATTATTTAAATGAAAAGTAATTATTTTTCATTATGCCTCCTCCCTCTGGAAAGTGAAACCAGAGAAAAAAATAAAAACATTATCTGTGAGGTTGTGTGGTGGTTTGATTCAGGTGTCCCTTATAAACTTAGGTGTTCTGAATGCTAGGTTCCCAGCTGATGGAGATTTGGGAACTAACCCCTCCTGGAGGCGGTGTATTGTTGGGGGTGGGCTTATGATAATTGCAGCCAGGTTTCCCTTGCCAGTGTTTGGCACACTCTCCTGTTCCTGTTGTCCACCTTATGTTGGCCAGTGGGATGATGTCCACCCTAAGCTCATGCCATCATTTTCCCCTGCAATCGTGGAGTCTATAAGCCAAAATAAACCTTTTTCCCCACAAGCTCCTCTTGGGTGGGTGATTTCTGCCAGCAATGTGAACCTGACTGCAACAGTAAAGTGGTACCAGGAATGGAGTTTCTGCTAGACACCTGACTGTGTGGCCTTGGCCTTTTGGAGCTGATTTTCAAGAGGAATGTGGAAGGATTTGAAACCTTAGCCTAAGAGACACCTTGCAGTGCTGTAAGTACAGCTTGATGCACTATTCTGGTCAAAGCTGAAAGACCTGAATTCAGTAAGAACTATGGACTGTGAGGTTTGGTTTATGAGGGTGAAAAGGAGCTTTGTCTGGACTGGGATAGAAGCAGTTTGTGTGAGAGGCTTGCTGTTATGCCCATGTCCTGAGAATTTGTGCAGGATTGCTTTGTGTAGAAACAGACTGGTGTGTGCAGAGGGATATGGCAAAGAAAGAAATCTTTGGGCCCAAACTACTGCCTGTTCAGCTGCAACTGTATGAGGGATCACAACCATTGAGATGTGGCCAGCTAAACTAGATTGAGACAACAGTAAGAATGCAGACTTTTGAAGGAGCCTGAATGCTGAAGGAGTGTCCTATTTTTCAAAAAGTCTGCTTTATTCCCCTCCCCCCACCCGAGTTAACAAATTGGCACCCTACCTGTTATTATGGAGTATAAGAAATGCAGGAAAGAGAGAGTCATTGAGATTGCAACGCAGTCTTGTGTTTTGGAAATGGCTATGGGCAATGTGAAGCAGGTTTGCTGGATGCCTACATGGAGACCTGATGGAATAGTGAGGATGAACTATGGGTTGCAGTGGAGACCCAGTGGAGATGCCAGGACCACGAGATGGCTGCCAAGGAGAGCTGTTGGTCCAAGATGAAGTTTCCCAGGACTGTGAGCAGCCTAGCTGGAGGGGCAGAATTGGAACTCCAGAAACTTGTTGCATATTAGAATTATTGGACTTGGAGACTTGTTATAGACTATAGTTGTTGGACTTGGAGATACAAAGTTTGACGTTTGCCCTGTTTAAATCTTGTATTGGTTGAATATTTCTTTGCTATGCCCAATGTCATCTTTTACAGTGTAAATATTTATTCTGTGCCATTATGGGTTTTTTTAGGGAATATTTTTGATATCTTGGCTCAGTTAAAAGACCTTGGATTATGGGGATGTTTGAAACATCATTAGGATTGATTAAAAATATGGGGACTTTTGGGCTGGAGAGATGGCTTAGTGGCTAAGGCGCCTGCCTGCTAAGCCTAAGAATGCTGGTTCCAATGTCCAGCAGTTCCAATCTCCAGGTCCCACGTTTAGCCAGATGCAAAGTGAGGCAAGGGCGCAATGTCGCACTTGCCCACAAGGGGGTGCACACATCTGGATTTCGTTCACAGCGGCTGAGAGACTGCTGGCGCGCCCAATTCTGTCTCCCTCTCCCTCTCTGTCTATCTCTTTCTGTCTCTCTCTCCAAAAATAAATAAAAAATAATTTAAAAAATTAAAAAAATATGGGGACTTTTAAAGTTGGACTGAATGCATTGCATTTTACATCATGGATGGTTATCAGTTTATGGGGGCCAGGAGTGGAATATGGTGGTTTGATTCAGGTGTCCCCCATAAACTTAGGTGTTCTGAATGCTAGGTTCCCAGCTGATGGAGATTTGTGAACTAACACTTCCTGGAGGCAGTGTATTGTTGAAAGCGGGCTTATGGGTATTATAGCCAGATTCTCCTTGCCAGTGTTCCTGTTCCACCTTATATTGGCCAGGGGGTGATGTCCACCCTCTGCTAATGCCATTGCTTTCCCCTGCCATCGTGGAGCTTTCCCTCAAGTCTGTAAACCAAAATAAACCCTTTCCTACAAGTTGCTCTTAGTTGGATGATTTCTGCCAGCAATGCGAACCTGACTGCAATAGATTGCAATTCACATGAATAATTAATCTTTCTGCAAAATTTGGTGACTTAGATTTTCATCTGTGGAAGACATACCTCTTTTACACTTTTAGGGGTGTGTGTATGTATGTGTGTGTGAGAGAGACAGAGAGAGTAAAAGAGAGAGAGAGAGACAGAGTGCACACGCAACAATAAAGTAACACACAGAGACAAAGACAGAGAAAAAGAAATAGAGTTATAAAGTAACAGCCATCGAGAGAGCCTGTTCATCTCTCCATGTTACTGGCACTAGACTTGAACATGAATCAATGCTGCAACCACAGAGCCGTGGCTTTGCCAGTTCCTCAATTTGACATCTTAGCTTTTCTTTCCACCAGAAAAAGAAAACAACTGACCGCATTAGAGAAACAGCCTCCTTACAGTTTGTAAGTGGGACTGACACAGCACTGGCTCTGAAGTTGAACTAAGTTTATTTTAACTCACTAAGTGGGTCACTTTTAACCTCTATTCTTCCCCTAATAATTAAAACAATCTTTCATTCTTTCACAGTTTTAGGGCACCTATATTTGGCCATTACTGTACAATTATAGGTATATATATTTGGATTTAAATATCAAGTTACTTAATTTATTCATGATTGTCAGTCGCAACAGAGTAGAAAATATGAATGTTACTTACTAAAATTATTCTAAACTTCTAAAACTAAGAACCTTCCCTGAATAGGATAAAGGTCATGTTTTATGGTTCATGCGGAAGCTGGTACATTGGCAAAAATCAAACACTGTTGTGCAGAAGGGCTGAGTAAGTGATGATGACAATCGTAACAATACAGAATAGTATTCATGAAAGGAACTATAGGCTGGAGAGATGGCTTAGCAGTTAAGGTGCTTGCCTGCAAAGTCTAATGGCTGGAGGCCCTGGTATACCTATTCTCTCTCTGCTTGAAAATAAATAAATAAATATATTTTTGTGGCTGGAGAGATGGCTTAGCAGTAAAGTCAAAGGACCCAGGTTTGATTCCCCAGTACCCATGTAAGCCAGATGTACAAGGTGGCATATGTGTCTGGAGTTCGTTTGCAGAGGCTGAAGGCCTTGGCATGCCAATTTTCTCTCTCTAGCTGTCTCTCTCTCTCTCTCTATTCCCTCTCAAATAAATAAAGTAAATAAATAAATAAAATAAAAGCTATTTTATTAAACAATATATTTTTTTAAAGGAATTATATTGCAGATAAACGTTTTTGGGGGAGAATTATGAAAATCTGAGCTCAACTTGCAAGTGTAGGCACACATAAGTTCTATAACCTTTTGTCTATTCTAAGAAGTTATCCTGAAATTCAATGGTGGACATAACATTTATCCAACTGTATAAAATTAAACAAAATACATGAATGAATAAACTTGTCTTCACATATGAAGATGCCAGTATTCACCCCATATGATTGCTGCTATGACTAACTGCTTTCATATTGTTAAAGCACTTAGCAAAATGCCCAGTTCCAAGTGATTGGTTGGGTGATAATTGAAATTCTCCAGACCTAGCCTTCTCTCTTGTTTGCAGTATCTTACAAGATGGAACAATTATGCAATTGCTGGGAAGGTGACTGTAATGGTAGAAACTGACAAACCAAAACAACATGAAGGGTCAACAGTATAAGACAGGAAGTAGAAGCAGAAGGATCTGAGGCAAGCAGAGGGAGATGCCACCTGGGGAAGGCTATGGCCTCAGAGCTGGAGGAAGACCCCCTAGGCCACATATGTCCATCCAGGAAGCAGCTTCTTAGAACATCAAATAAAACCATGTAAAGTAACACATTTTTGAGTCAGAAGTATATGGTCATCTGACAAAACAGGGTGCTTTAAAGTCCTCAAGTCTGCCAAGTGATGAGTTTTATATTTTATGGCCCTAATTTTTATTTTTTTATTTCTGCACTGCTCAAGACACAAGTTGAATAGTGTCATTTCACCGGACATTTATGAACTGGGAAATTACCAAGCTAAAATACAAATCCTAGAGAGAAAAGTAAATTAATCTAAATAATGCCATTTGTGACAATATCTGTTATTAGTTATAAAATCCAATGCCTTTATAATCTGACTTTGTAAAATTTTGGCTCTTCACAAATACTTAAAAAAGCAAATCTCTCAAGTTTACTTTATATAACCTGATTTTAAAACACATTTTCTGTCTCTTCTGTATATACAGAGGGGCCTGTATTCTTTAAGTAACAGAAAAACTGACTTGAGAAATTTCTAAGAGTAATTCAAAATAACTAAGTAAAAGTTAATGATAGTGTTCTTGTGTTCACTGTCCTAAAAGAAGCCCATTATTGGAATCAATGTTTGGTAAAGATATGTAAGTTATGCCTCAGTGAACCTATGTAGGCTAAAATGGTGCACCTATAATTTATTTCTAAGTCTAAAGTCATTGAGTAATTTCTTCAGTTTATTGAGGTGGATGTCTATTTGGGGCTTTGAGGCTGAAATGAAGGACAGGGCTTTGGCAAAGAATGATAGGCGCAAAGTATTAAATTATTGCATCTTCCTTCACAGTAGTCACTGTGGGAACTAAGTATTAAGCCCATAAGTGAAATCCCTAATTGAATTCCACTTCATGTAACAAATTGATAAAAAATATACTTGCAACAAATGCTCATTTCAATAAGTATCTACTATGTCAGGAGAGATAGAGAAGGAACTTAAGTTTGTGAACATATAAGGACAGGAAATGAAAAAGATAGGATCGATGTTATGCTTACTCTAATGCATGCAGCAAACCCACAAACACCACAGTTACTGGAGGTAGCAACAAAATAGGGAAGGCCTGTGAAAGCCTTGTTTTTGAAGAGAGCGTAGGAAAATTATCAAATGTTTGTTTGACAAATAATGAAAAAAAGCATTAAAGAAGCACAGTGTGAGACAGGACAAGAGCAAGGATCTATGGTGGCTTGTGGTCTGGTGCATCCAACTGTGGGTAAGCAAGAGGGGGAGGGTATGTGAGGGCCAGAGCAGAAGGAAGTGACATGAAATAAGGTTGGGGAAGTGGGTTGAGGCCAGACTTGTGAAGGTGTAATTCTTAGTAAAACTGTGCATCAGTTAACCATGACACATTAAATATGAACTATAAATCAAATATGAAATATTTAATGGAACCTGCTTATAAAGGTATTAATTTTTTGGGGCAGGCTTGGTGGCACATGCCTTTAATCCTAGCACTCGGGAGGCTGAATTAAGGAGGATCACCATGAGTTCGAGGCCAGTCTGAGACTACATAGTGAATTCCAGGTCAGCCTGAGCTAGAGCAACATCCTACCTAAAACAAACAAACAAACAAACAAAAAAAAACCTAAAACAAATAAAAAAATAAAAAAGTTAACAGTACTACTCTTTTTGGATTGGCAAATTTCTTCTGTCTTTCATTCTCTCTTGCTTTTTACTCTTCTGTGGCTCTTTGTCTCTTAAAACTGTGTCAGGCTCTCTGATTAGCTTCAATTATGAAAGTTTCCATCTCCATGGGCTAGCATTGCTGTGTGGAAGGGAGGCCCCTTGTGAACAACACAGGCAACATAGAGCCTGAAACTCAGATCACCTGCCCCACCCTGACCGTTTAGACTGAAGGCCAGCTCCTTCAACACCTAGGCCTGCGCCTGCTCTCTCAGGGTACTTGAGAGGATCCAACAAGATCATGTGGCTACACATTCTGTGTACCTAACAGTAATTAAGTGTTGGTTCAGCCAGCAATTCATATACATGGGCTCTGCATCCAGACTCCACCAATGTCAGATGGAAATCTAAAAACACTGCATGTATGGATGTCACCGTCCCCTAGACAATGCCATTTAATGCCATAGTCATAGTGCTAGAAAACATACAGGATTTGAGAAGCTATAGAGGTCCTCCTGTTCTAATTTAAATGCATAAATCTAAAGAAAATGTTATTTTGGCCTTCCCTTCTCCAAAAGACCCAGGGGTAGAAGTATACATGAAATAAAACATGAAATCCTTCCATCATTACTGAATATCTCGGGGATGGCTAATGCAGTGCCCCAAGCACCTGCCACCACTGTGCTTCTTCCAGACACAGAGCCTAGAAGATTCCTCCCTGAAATTATTAGCATGGGTAAGAAAGTACAGGAATGGATAATTGGTAACATCCCAGGCTAATGCTTTAGCAATCCACACTTGATTTGCATTAACTCTGTTGTATCATTTTTATTCCTTTCCTTATATAAGGAAAAAGAATATTAACATTACTTCATATTTTAATTTATTTCATTCTCTTTATCTTTACTTAAAATATTTTAAATATATTTTACAGATTTTTGTGGGGAGTTTACACCTCTCCTCAGAACTATATTAATGGCTATACTTCACAACCCCCAGAAATTAATTTATAGATAAGTGGTGAATTCCATTCAACTTTGCCTGCACAAACATTCTTTAAAAAATGTACTCAGAGCTGGAGAGATAGCTTAGTGGTTAAGATGCTTGCCTGCAAACCCTAAGGACCCAAGTTTGATTCCCCAGTACCCACATAAGCCAGATACACAAGGTGGTACATGTATCTGGAGTTTGTTTGCAGTGGCTAGAGGCCCTAGTGCTCCTGTTCTCTCCTCCACCCCACCCCTCACCTCTTTCTCTCTCTCAGTCTCTCTCAAATAAATAAAAATATTAAAAAATTTTACCCAATAGAAACCAGTTATGATAATTCTTTGTAAATTCAAAATCAAGATGTATGTGGACCAACCTCCACGTTTTTGTTAACTATTAGTTTTTTTTTTTTTTTTTTTGTCTTTTTCTTAAGTTCTTCTGCTGAGGTAACTTTAGAAAACATGTTGGTAACACTGCATTAATTGATCTTGGTAAATGTGTTGATTCAGTCTGAATGGCTAACATGTTTTAGGATTGTTTGAGAGTGCTAGTAATGAAAAGCTGATAGAAACTACAATACTATAAGGCTCTATGTTCAGCAGTTTAAAAGAATTTCCTTTGTAGTCAGAAGCATTCCTACAGAATTAAACTGAGTGTTTATTTTTATGACCATAAGCATTAAGAAACAATTCAGCTGGTTGTGTTGGCGCATGCCTTTAATCCCAGCACTTGGAGGCAGAGGTAGGAGGATTGCCGTGAGTTCAAGGCCATCCTGAGACTAAACAGTGAATTCCAGGTAGGCCCGGGCTAGAGTAAAACCCTACCTCAAAAAAATCAAAAGAAAAAAATTAATAAAAGAAAGAAAAAGAAAAAGAAACAATTCAGACAAGCCTACAAAAACAGTATAAGCAAACAACCCAAACTTTTATTTTAGAGACTAGATAGTAGAGAAGGAGATTTCTACTTCCCTGTAGTTATGAAACATACCTAATGAAAGCCCTTGGTGCTAAAAATATTCACCTAACCAGTATTGCATTGGGTAACATATGACCCAGTATGTTAATATATCCACTGTAGTACCATAGAGGAGTCTTTTTTTTGTTTGTTTGTTTTGTTTTGACTTTAGGAAAATGAGCACAGAAGCTAAAATTAAACTGCCCCCATTAGGGCAATAAGCAGCACAATCTAAATGATCAATACTCACTTTCCTGGAAATATTTCAGAGCAGGCAAAATCACAGAAAATAGCTTTCCTGAGACAGCATTAGACATAAATCAGAACAGAGTTTGTTTTCAAAAGAGAGAGAAAAGCATAGTGTTAGAGGATGTTAACTGTAGACAACTTGAGGAGAACCAGCCCAGAAAACTGAAGGACTCCACCCGGATGCCACCCAAGGTGGCTGCATGCCTGGTGTTAGAGGAAAGGAGGGCACCCAAGGGCTCAGGTGACAGGTGCTTGGCCTTGCTGTCCTTTCAAGGCAAAAGCCACAATTCATACAAACAACCTGAATAGTGTTCCAAGCACTCAGAAAAGGTAAAAGGTCAGAATGCAACTTTACCTTGTCGAAAACTTGTCCGTGGTAGAGCTGGTATGTGATCAGAAACCCAGGTCTTTCTGATCTGCTGAACGGCGTTGTCAAACCCGGGTGTGTGGTCACAAGGCAGGAAGTGACTAGAATGACAAATCATCAGCCAGGAAAGAAATAGATTTTGTCTTTATAAGGACATTTTACTTAACTTTTTTTCATGTCCCCTCCCCCTAAAAAAATCACCTGACAGAACAGGTCACAGTGAAATTCAGGAGCCTCTGGCCACTTCCTCTTCTGTACAAGCACTTTTCTTTTTCCTGGCGTTTCTCTCCAGCTGTCTGTAAGGAGGCTTTGGGCTACTTAAACCTTTCTGATCACAGATAGGGCAGAAGGGCGGAAGGTCAGCTTGCTATCTTGACTTTTTTTGTCTGACTCTCATTGCTGAAAGGGAAAACCTGGTATCCTTATGGCAAGGTTAAAAAGATTCATTTCTAGTAAGAGAGCCAAGGAAAAAGGTGTATCTGAGACAAAGTGAAAGGGATTTCATTGGGAGAGCCCACCCCCCAAATTCAAACCCCTCCTGAGTCCCTTAACAATGATCTTATTGGTACAAACAAAACAAAATGATCTCTTTAAGAGAAGGGCCTGCAAAGGAAGGTTACTATATTATTTACTCATTCTTTTATTTATAGAACACCCATGTGCTAAGGATCTCCTTAACCCAATTAAAGACTTCAATTATTTAGACTTTCCTATAAAGAACACTGGTAGATCATACAGGGAGCTCTGATTAAAAGGGCAGCTTTGTTTCTTCATACAGACCAGGATTTTAAAAAGGTGTGTGTGTGTGTGTGTGTGTGTGTGTGTGTTTGCACACACACAGGTAAATGGATGCATGAACGAGTACATAGGTGCCATGTATGAACCACTTTGCATTCAGCTTTATGTGGGTGCTAGAGAATCGAACCCAGGCCAACAGGTTTGGCAGCAAGTACTTTTAACTGCTCAGCCATCCTCTAAGACCCTCAATCAGATTTTTAAATACACATTTTATAAAAGCTTTCCTTTATGTGCCAACCGCAGATGCTTGTGCTGCAGGCAAATCCCTACCTCCAAGTGAAAAATCCCATGTACCATACCGGTTGTGAAGTCTGTGTAGCACACTGAATTACATGGACTAAATATCAAACACAGTCTCCACCATGCCTCTAGCCAGTATGTTTGCAGTAGCAACGGGGACACTGCCATTTAGCAATGGAGATATACACCATGGCTGGACTTCCCGGTCTAATGGTAAGTTGAAGATTCCTGACCATTGAACAGGAATCTCTGTTGCTAGGGGTCATGACCTTGTCAAGGGGTGGCAGTATACCATTGGTTAGGGAGCTTCCTTTAAACTACCTTTGCTTCTTTGATTTCCCTATGAAGTTCTGGTTCTGACTTAACTATTAACCAAATTGTTCTAATCTATCCCTTATATCACCCAGTAGTATGGCAACTTTGTATCAGAAGCCCACTGGGTCTACATTGGAGGATAGAGTGAGCACCTAAATAGGGAGACGTGGGGCAAGATTCTTTCTATCCTAGAAATTGTTCTAGAGAACTGGCACCTCTCTCAATTCCCTAGGTGAGTCTGAGGAGGTGAATGGGGCCCTGCGTTCTGTATTGCATCATTACTGCTAATGAACAAGTGCAAACAGGGTTCAAGAAGCATCTGAGGTCTCTTGGGACACCAAAGGGCCACCTATGCATTGCTTTTACAGGACTGATCATACTACACATAGAAAAGCACTGTAGCATCCACTTTGGTGGTAACAGTACCCACTGGGGCCCTGCAACAGGGGGCCATGGTAGTGTTTGATAGAATTAAGGATGAAATGGGCTGTGACTATGGATTTGCCTAGTCTGGCTGTACATCCTTGGGATTTCAGAATGGAGGAAGGCCCAACAGCCATGCTTCATAAAAGAGAATTGATCCCACCTTTCACTTAACCTGAGCAACAGAAAGAAGTAGCGTTCTGTATGTATTGGTGCCCGATCATGAGCAAGCTGGGACTCTATAAAAAAGACCAGAACATGCTTTTGTATCTCTTCCCCACATGTGAGTATCTGTTGGATCTGATGGTTGAGAAAGAAATAAGACATCATCACTATTTCCTGGAAGTACAAAGCCCAGTGTGGCATTTATAATGCAGGGGACAGGGGCACAGCGTGATGTGAATGAAGCAGGTGCAGAATTGAGGAAGGCTGACATGGGAGGGTGGTGAAACATGCCTAGTGCATAGACTGTAGAAGATGAAAGGCACTGAGCTGGGCATTGGTTGGAACCAGAGTCCTCTTCTACTTAACATTAGCTCAGCAGTTACTCCACCTTACCTCAGCCATCCTTCCCCTTCGGCCACCTCAGGAGCATCACCATTTAAGCCCCATCCTGCACCCTCAGCTTAATTGCTTTATCTGACTCAGGCGTGAAAATCTACCCAGATGTAGGCAAGCATTTAAGCGTTAGACTCAGACTTTCTTGAAGAGGGATATTTTCTCACTGCTAGTGTTTAACATTGTGTGTGCATTTTGTTGACAAATAGAAGAGTAAATTTTGGTTTTATTACTGTTTTTAGGTTCTCTGCACTTCCCTGTGATGTCCACCCAGAGGATCTCTCCTGAGCCACCCTCCACAGGCCTGTGCTGTTGTCTCCCCTATCTCATCCTCAGCCTATGCTTTGTCTTCCCTGCACCCTTCCTGCTCTTTCTACCTTCATCTAGGCCACCAGGCCTGCTTACAGCCACAGCCTCAGTCCTCAATACCAGGTCATCATATAGGGGAGTGGTTACATAAGTGTTAGCTAGTTTTTTAGTTTAATATGTAAGTTTAGTTTAATATGTAATATGTGTTCACTAGATTTTTAATACTAAAGCCAGATTGGGGAATAAACCCTTCATGTATATTCTTTCACTTACTTATAACAAATCTATGAATCAGGTACCATTATTTTTGTTTTTTCTTCAACGTTTTGGTACGTGCATGTGTGTATGTTGTGGTGTGTGCATAGTGTGAATGCAGATACCTGTGCATGTGGAGGCCAGAGGACAGCATAAAGGGTCACCCTGTTCTTACAACTCATATGCATGTTTCTTTGAAATGGAGTCTTTCACTGATTCCAGAACTTGCTGTTTTCCCAGGCCCCGGTGGTTCTCTGGCTTCTGCTCCCCACAGGACTGGGGTTACATAGGTGCATGGCCATGCCCATACATGTAGGTTTATGTGGGTGCTGGATAATCAAGCTCTGTCTTGGGCCCCTTGCTCAAGAAACTCTTGCCCCCTGAGCCATCTCTCCAACTTCTTTTCTTCGATCTTTAACATCTTTATCAAAATATTTTTCATATGCCATAACATTTTTCCTTAAAAAGTGCACAGTCTAGTAGATTTTACCACATGAGCAAATTTGTGCCTCCATTATATTGCACAACTCAAGAATGCTTTTATCACTTCAGAAAGAAGTCCTGTTCCGGTGTGCAGTTGCTCCCGGTTGACCCCCATTACCCAAATCCCCAGCCATAGGCAATAACTGGTCTATTTCTATATCAATAGATCTGCCTATTCTGGACATTTTATAAAATGTAATCGAGGTTTTTGTAGCTTTTTGTTTGGTTTTGTTGAGCCAGAGTTTTGCTATGTAGCTCAGACTGGTCTTGAACTCTGGGTCCTCCTGCCTCAGCCTCCTGAATGTGACTGAGGCTACAGGCGCACTCTACTGTTGCAGTCGGCACCACATTGCTGGAATGGACAGCTAACCAGTTTAGGGGGGGAATGGGTTTGTTTCAGCTTACAAATCTAAGGGAAGTTCCATCAGTGTCAGAGGAAGCTGGCTCCCATTCATAGATTCAAGGAGAAAGCCATGACCAGCAGTTAGTACCACAAGCAGCAGGAACCCCCAGAACTCAAACTGCTCTCCACACACCACAGGCTGGAATTCAAATCTGTACCCAAGCACACCTTAGGGCTGGACTCACTCCTGGATCTGTCCCCAGTGATTACTCCTCTAGCCAGATGGCTGAAGACCCAAGTTACTAGTTTAATTTAAATAAGATCCCTGAGTCTATGAGGCCATACATGTACACTATCATGTTCAAACAGCCAAATTTGCCATACCCGAACAGTCCATGCTTTTTATGCACGTGACTAGCTTTTCTTGCTTTGCATGTTTTTAGGGCCCATCCATGTAGTAGCATGGGTCAGTACTTCATTTCTTGTCATAAAAGAATTTTATCCCACAGATGAAAATGTGCCACATTTGTCAGTTGATAGCCATCCAGATTGTTTCTGAATGTTTTGAATGTTTTAAATATTACAAATAACACTGTATTTGCATTATTTAAAATTTTTAACCAAACAAGTATGTGCACAGCATTTTAGAAGTCATATGCTACTTATAAAATACCAGTCTCTTGACAGCACATGCCTTCATTTCTTAATCCCACTCCCAAGAAGTAGCTCTTTTCAGAAAATCTAGGTATTTCTTCTGTTACTCAGCTCCACAGTGTTGGATGCTATCCCTCTACTGTATCTTGACTGTTGAGATGCATGTACATAAGATAACATGTATATACTATCTATATATGATGTTCATAATATGTATATGCATTTTTACTTTCTACATTAAAGTAGACTTGACCTTTACCCCCACCACAAACATGTAAATGCTGATCCACCAAAACAATTTATAACAGATTTTAGTTAAATCAATATTTGGTTTTTATAATGACTATCAAAATCATTGATAAGTAAGTTTTTTTTACTGCTTTTCATTTGTTAGGTTTCTAATTACATTATTTATGCTTATGAATACCATACCAAACTCTAACAAATATAAAAATGGGGAGGGGGAATCTAAGGATGAGTCCATTCTCCTTCCGCTACCTTGGAGAGGCCCTTTCTGGTCTATAGCCATGTTTTCCTGAAGGCACTCAATCTTGTGGGGAGAGGCTATTTTTGGAGTGGCCAGTCATACTGTCTGGTACTGGCCCAAGTGCCAAAAGGTCCCTGGGTCTTCACTTTGGGAAGGCCCTCTCTCCCCACTCTGGTTTGGAGCGCCTGTCTCTGGACCACATAGCTTCCACTTTCTTGGTCTACTTCCTCATTCTAATAAACACATCCTCTACTTGAGTATTAAGAACACTTGGGGCAGACATTTCTTGAGACAATCAATGGCTGAAGGCATGTCTGGCATGCTGGTTTTCTTGGAATTCCATCCAGGAAGGCATTTTCTCGCAGAATTGTGAGGGAATTGTTCCAGAGTGTTCTAGGTTGTACTGTTGCTATAGAGATATCTCATGCCCTTCTGACTTATGGTCCCTTGCATATCACTTTGCTTTCATTATGGAAACTTTAGGAGTTTCCCTTCATACTTGGTGTTCTGAAATGTTCTCATGATTAGGCTTACTCAGCAGTATCTTTTAATCTAGAAACTCAAGTCTTTCAATTCTGAGAAATTCTCTCTCTGTGTGTTCTTCCCTTCTTCCCTTTCTTCCATTCCTCATTCCTCTTCCTTTCTTCTTCCCTCTCCTCATTTTTTTAAATTTATTTTTTGGAGAGAGACACAGAGAGAGATAGAGAGGGAGAGTGAGACAGAGATGGGCGCGCCAGCAGTCTCAGCTGCTGTGAACGAAATCCAGGTGTGTGCGCCCCCTTGTGGGCAAGTGCAGCATTGCGCCCTTGCGTCACTTTGTATCTGGCTAAACGTGGGACCTGGAGACTGGGACCCTGGAGATTGGAACCAGCGTTCTTAGGCTTAGGAGGCAGGTGCCTTAACTGCTAAGCCATCTCTCCAGCCCCCTCTCCTCATTTTTAAAGATTCTTTTTCCTGGGCATTTCATTTATTTGCATACTGTACCTCTTGGTTTGATTTTCTAATTTCCATTCCCAACTTTCTGCATTTTGGCCTTCTTGTTCTATTGCCAGAATTTTTCAACTTGTTTTTTCAAAGTTCCTATTGACAACTTAAAAAATTTTATTAACAAGCAGAGACAGAAATGGTGGGTACACCAGGGCCTCCAGCCAGTACAAACAAACTCCAGATGCATGTGCTGCTGCATCTGGCTTTTACATGGGTACTGGGGAAACAAACTTGGGTTGTTAGGCTTTTCAGGCAAGTGCCTTTTCTGCTAAGCCATCTCTCCAGGCCCCTCTTGACTCGTTTATATTTGCTATTACTATTCAAACTTTATCCTGGTTTATTTTGTGCTGTTGTCACAGCATACCACAGACTGTACAATCTAGAAAGAACAGAAAGGCCCACAATTCTGGGGCTGTGAGTCCAATGCAGGTTGCCAGCATTTAGTGAGGGCCTTCTTTCTATATCATCACACAGCAGAAGGTGAGGGGCAAAGAGTAAAAGGGATCTAAATATCTGCTTTTATAATGGCACTAACTCCACCCATAGGGCAGAGCCTTACTTTCTAATACTGTTACCATGGCAGTTAAACTTTACCATAAATGCTTGAGGAGACAAATGTTCAAACCATAGCAATAACCAAAGGCCCTTTCTCTTTTTCTTAAATATTTATTTATTTGATTGACAGAGAGAGACAAACAGAGAGAGAGAGAGAGAGAATGGACACACCAGGGCCTTCTGCCACTATAAACACAAACTCCAGATGCATGTGCCATTTTGTGCATCTGGCTCTATATGGGTCCTGGGGAATCAAACCTTGGCCATCAGGCTTTGTAAGCAAATATATTTAACCACAGAGCCATCTCTCTAGCCCCTCCTTTTCTTTTTTGATAGCCAGGTCGAGTATAGGATGGGTAAGGAATATGTATTTCCTTCTACCAAGATTCCTGTTTTTAGGCTCTATCTTGCAATGTTGCCTTTAAAATATCTGGTGTCTCAGAGTCCTGAGCTTGGCTTAGCCCATGTAGTATGAGGTGCATTGCTTCTCACATCACAGACTTTGGGTTCAATTCTGTCATATGAGTTAAAACATTTCCTACAATCTATATATTTCACGGCTTCTAACATTTGGTTAGAATCTCATGTTTTGTTTTATTGTCTTATTTGCTATTGGTCTCCAAGAATACTTGAAGTTCTAGGATACCAAAGAGGAGTTTGTTTTGTTAGCTTCTGTGATGGTTAAGTTTGTGTCAACTTGATCTGTTTAGGAATCCACAGACATTCCTCATAAGTGTGTCTCTGAGGTTGCCTCTAGGAAGGATTAACTAAAGGAAGAATCCTTCCCCTAGGGTGAGCCTTTCCTCCAGAGTGGGCGGCCCCTCTTGGAGGAGGGGGCTGGTTTATAAAGAGAAGCTCTGGGAAGAAAGGCCTCTCCTCCCACATGGCTGCCAGTGCTGCTCACTGGTCACTGCTTGCTCCTTTCCAGTGTGGACTGAAGACCAGGGTGGACTGAAGAGCAGCGTCTCTCCAGGACGCCTTCAGGCCTTCAGTGCCGGATTGGGACTGCTGAGGCATCCAGCCTCGTGGACTGAGCAGCTACCGGGTTCCTTGACTCTTGGGCCTACAACCTGCTATTGCTGGACTGTGTAAGCTAATCCAATAAATTCCCTTTTAATACAATTCATTCTATCCGTTCTGTTCCTCTAGAGAACCCTGACTAATACAGCTTCTGAATGCAGCATCAAATGTTTAGAAATATCTGTTAAATTAACAACCATAACTCAGCTGGTATGAAACATGGGCATAGTATGTATGAAGGTCATAGTAAGAGGAAGCAAAATGCATCAAGAACCTGAAAAAATCTGGATACTCTGTCTGTAAGGTACAGTCTGAGAGCACACCACAGCAGATGGGGCAAGGACTCCACTGGGCCCAGCTCATGTTGATCTTTAGCCTGAATTATAGAGCTCAGCTTTATCCTGAGTTGTAGGCTTTTCCACAGGATATTTGTGTGTGTGTGTGTGTGTGTGTGTGTGTGTGTGTGTGTGTACATACACTGAGACAAGACATAGATGAGGGGAGGGGGAATGAATTTATAAGGAATTGGCTCAAGTGATCACAGAGGCCAAACATTCCCAATAGGAAGCCCTTGGTATAACTGACATCTAAACACTGGCTGGCTCCTCCTACCTCTGCCTCCAGAGTGCTGGGATTAAAGGGGTGTGCCTCCACACCCGGCCTATTTGTCCCTTTAAAGGAAGACAGTAATACTGGGTTATGCCCCATTTAATGATCTCATCCTAACTTAATCATCTCTGAGACACTATGTGCACATGGGTACAGACTTCAATAATTCATGCCGAGGGGCTGTAGATTTAGTTTGCAGATAAGTACTTGTCTAGCAAGCACAAGTCCTTGTGTTTGGTCCTCAGCACTGAAAAACAAGCAAACAACAATTCATTACAGAGGCACAGATGTAAAGATATAAAGTGACATATAGTCACTCATATCTATGTTTTAGAGCAACTCCCCAGCTCCAGTAAGAAAGATGAAATGGTAAGGGCTGGAGAGGCAGAGAACTCAGGAGGAGCAACTTGAGAGGATGTTAATAAATTTAGGAAATAATACCTTATTTTATCAGTTTCCACATAGTTGTGTGTGTGTGTGTGTGTGTGTGTGTGTGTGTGTGCGCGCGCGCATGCATGCGCATTTGTGTAGGTTTTTGTGTATGTGCATTCCTTATGTGTGTGTGTACATGTGCAGTATGGAGGCCAGAGGACAACCTAAGGTGTCATTTCTCAGGACCTCTGCCTAACTGTTTTTGAGACAGTGTCTCTCATTGGCATGGAGTTCATGGATTAGGCTAGACTAGCTGGCCAGTGAGCCTGAGGGATCATCCTGACTTGGCCTCACCAGTACTAGAATTACAGATGTGTGTCACCAGGTCCAGCATTTTATGTAGGGTCTTTAAAGCATGCCCTTTACTGACTGCGCCATCTCCCAAAATGAATTTTCACACAATCTTTGCTAGGTGGTGCAGCTGTTTTTATGAAACTAGACTCTCCTCAGTGGCCAATGTCCTCACCATTATGTAGCATTTGACCTACTAACTATTTTGTCTTTTTCTAAACTCTCCTTTCCAGGAACAATTATTGATATTTAAAGGAAGTGAAGCAATTCTATTTTGAAATTCCTCTATCATTTTAAGTATCTAAAACCAAACGCATCATTTCTCTGACTGACACTTGCCCCCATCCCAGTTTTTCTTCCCTTCATGCAGCTAAGACTGTTCCTTGGACTAGGCAGTCCAGAGGACTCATCAAGTCCTGATTTTTCTCAATTCCTAGGTGTAGTCAAAATTGCATTATCTTTCCCTTACAGTCTTCCCCGACTGCATTCTTTAACTTCTTACCACATTTGGATTTTTAGCTTCTTGATTTTCCTACCTTCTGTTTCACTGACACTTGACCTGTCCCATGTGTTATTATTACTTTACTTATTTTACTTTTCATAAAGCTAAGCAGCACTCTTGCTCACTATGCATCTAAAATTGGTCATTTCCAGGATAATGTCCACATTTGGTTTCTATCCCTCCTCCAAGATTCACACAAACAGCCCAGTATTCTGATGCCTCAACCAGCCTGTCATTAGTCCTCTGATATGCCTGCATGCTCATGATGCAGAGGAAATTCCTGCCCCCTCTCTTCCTGCCTGCTCCCCGACTTCCTATTTCTACAACTATGGCTCATTCTCCTAGAATAAGAACAGGACCAACTACACCATTTATGGTTCCCAGTGAAAAAGGAAATTAGGGAGTCTTTTGCTGAAAAGTTAATAATTTCAGATGGCAAAGCAGTACATTAAGCGGAGTATGGAGTGGAGCCCTGGTGGGCACGAGGGGCCCAAAGACTGCATGACTGCAAGCCATGAAGCTGTCCCTGACCAAGAATCCTCCATTGATACCTTTTTTCTTTCTTCTTCTTCTTTGTTCCAAAGGACTTGTTCATGAGCCTTTCTGACATTTCTGGAATACTACTTTTGTCAGCTAGTCTCTGTAATGGTGTGCCTATATGTGTTTTAACACCTTTACTTTAGTCATCAAGCTCCTACCTGGAACATGCATTGTGCTAGAGATTGAGAAAGCAAAAGCAAAAGACTATTTCATAACCTCAAGGAGTTCATAAACCCAGAGGTGACTACACATATTAAAATTAAAATACCTCTTCAGAAACTAGACTCTCCTCAGTGGCCAATGTCCTTGTCACTATGCAGCATTTGACCTACTAACTATTTTGTCTTTTTCTAAACGCTCCTTTCCAGGAACAATTATTTATGTTTAAATGAACTGAAGCAATTCTATTTTGAAATTCCACTATCATTTTAAGTATCTAAAGCCAAATGCATCATTTCTCTGACTGATACTTGCTCCGCCCACCCCAGTTTTTCTTTTCATGTAAACACTGTGCTAGAGAGTCACATGGCATTCCAAAAAGATATGAGGGATGCAGTGCCAGTTAGAAGATGTGTGGCTGTAACCACAATGGGCTACCACCACATAATTGTTAGGATGGCTATTACAAAAAATACAAATGATGGCAAATTCCAGAGAAGATATGGAGAAAAGGATACTCTTGCACATTATTGTGGCTATATAAATTAGTATTGCCATTATAGAAAACAGCATGGAGGTCCCTCAAAAAATTAAAAATATAATACAGTAATTCTTCTGAGTATATATATCCAAAGGAAATGAAGTCAGTGTTTTGGAGAAATTTTACACTTCTAAGTACACTGCAACAAGATTGACACTAGCCAGGTTGTGCCATCAATCTAGTTGTCCATAAACAATAAATAGACCAAGAAAATGTTATATAGCCTTTAAAAATGAACTCCTGGAGCCGGGCGTGGTGGCGCACACCTTTAATCCCAGCACTTGGGTGGCAGAGGTAGGAGGATCACCATGAGTTCGAGGCCACCCTGAGACTACATAGTTAATTCCAGGTCAGCCTAGGCCAGAATGAAACCCTACCTCGAAAAACCAAAAATAATAATAATAATAATAATATGAACTTCTGGGGCTGGACAGATGTCTCAGTGGTTAAGACACTTGCTTACAAAGCCTGATGGCCTGGGTTTGATTCCCTAGTACCCATATAAAGGCAAATCCATAAAGTGGCACATATATTTTGAGTTCATTTGCAGCAAAGGAGGCCCTGGTACACCCATTCTTCCTTTCTCTCTTCTCTAATAATAAATAAATATTAAGAATAAGGAATTAGGGCTGGAGAGATGGCTTAGCGGTTAAGGCGCCTGCCTACTAAGCCTAAGAACGCTGGTTCCAATCTCCAGCGGTTCCAATCTCCAGGTCCCACGTTTAGCCAGATGCAGTGATGCAAGGGCGCAATGCCGCACTTGACCACAAGGGGGCACACACATCTGAATTTCATTCGCAGCAGCTGAGACACTGCTGGTGCGCCCATCTCTGTCTTCCTCTCTCTCTCTCTGTCTCTCTCCAAAAAAAATTGAAATAAAAAAAAAGAATAAGGAATTATTGTCACTTGCAATATCATGTATGAACCTGGATGACATTGTTAGGTGAAATAAGCCAGATATAGAAAGACAAATACTGCATGACATTACTCATATGTAGAATCTAAAAAAAAAAAAAAAATGAATTTAAAGAAGGACCAAGAATCCAGGGAATGGAGGTAGGGGCACTAGGAAGATGCTGATCAAATGATGTAAAATTTTAGCTGTTAAAGAGGAATAAGTTTTAGACATGGTGTCTATACTTGATACATTATATATTTGAAAACTGCTTTTCAATGTTGTCATAACTAAAATGTTACATCTGTAAGGTCAAGGGTATTTTAATTAACATGAGTTAGTCATTATACAACATATATACCTATTACAATACCTTATTGTATGCCACAAATATATACCATATTTTGTCAATTAAGTAATAGAAGGTAATGATACTATATAGCTGGGATTGAGAAATGTTTGGGTTGGACAAGTGAAGGGAAAGAGAGTGATGAATGGCATTTTGGACAGAAGGACCAGCATATATAAACAGTGCTACATACACCTCAACTAAACACACCCTCACACAGCACTAAACACAGTGCATTTCACATAGACAAATTCAGTACATGCTTTGATTAGTTGTGAAGGTAAATAGATTCTATAAACAACATGCCATTTAAAAGCTGAATCACAGAGTAAACCTAATTAGATAATCTAAATATAGATCTAAATTCACTCTTTAAAACCTTTCAGAGGATTTATATAGGCAGCTGCCACCAAAAGGTTGAGTTTACATCTATTTAATGCTGGTTTTACCATCCCTTTTTGATAACAAGGTGATAAAAGCTAATTATAATTGTTATTGTCAGGTAGATCATAAAACAAAAGGGATTCATTGCTATTAATTTGATTTTCATAAAATGTCAAGCCCATAAAAATGTTATTGCTATAATAATCCTAAGTATTAAACAGTGAAATTCAGCCAATGAGACAGATTACAGTCATTTCACAAGCAGAAATTTCACATACCTGTGGTTTATAACAGCTCCCTAGATCCTCATTGACATTCTCCCACCCATTGTCACCAACACTGACAGAGGCAATGGAATAGATGCAGGCTGAACTCAGTACATGCCACTGACCTGCAGCTTCCCACCCTAGAATGGTAAGATTCCCTCCACTTTTATAAACAGGCAAACTACTACTGTGGAGACTCTCCCAGCCACCAGAAATTCAAATATAAGGATAAGGTTTATAATAAGCATCCAGAAAATGAAAGTATGAATCATGTATTTTAGTAGAAGAGTAAACATGTGCTACTGATGCTTGTAACATTGTAAAATCTAAAATATAAGTAAATCAAAATAAAATAACCTACTAGGAAAAACACTGGAGAAGCATAGCATATAGTAAAAGCAAAAGGCCTAGAATTAAAAAGTCCTAGGGACAAATCATGATTCCAGAGTACACAACCAGATCTAGGGCAAGGCGTTTCTCCTGTTAGCTAGACTATATTTTTGAGGAGAAAATGCCACCTGTATTGTACAAAAGAGATAATGTATGTGATCACTCTTTATATGAGGTTTTCATTACTGTCAAATTTCAGCTGATATGAGTTTTACAAACTGTGATTCACATTAAAAAATTAAGCATTTTATTACAACATCAAGTTCATTCAATCTCTTCATATTAAGACTTAAGTAGGATTGATGTTGTGTCCAGTAGATGTCCCATGCATAAAGATCATGTTTAATAATTCCAGCAAACCTAGGAGAGAGCATTCTCTCTCTTTAGGTAAAGAAAGTGATCCCCAATGAAAAAGTCTTTCCTTTCCTGTTTTTCTGCAGCTGCACTATGAAAATCTCTGGTCATGTTCTCCATTCTTTAAATAGAGATATTAATCAGCTGCCAATGCTCCATGTATTAGGTCAAGGGATACTCAGCTTCAGCAAATTCATATGACACTGCTTCCTTATTTCAATTAACCAGAAGAGGTACATGAACAAGTGGTCACACATTTTGACTCCAGTGGCTCAGTGGTTCTTGTGATTACTACAGAAGGTACTGTCAGGGATCTATATAGCAGAAGGCTCAGCCATAAAGGCTTCTTAGTCTGTTATAAGCTCTAGACAATGGCTTCATGGGAAGGATAAGGATTCTTATCACCTCATCTCTCTTTATCAGTTTTCCCTGTCTAAATCAAAAGTAGTGGACAAATGAGTGAAAAAATATATAAGTAAATATGGAGACAGATAGAAATGGAAAGGAAGAGACTTATTATGTAGCCCAGATTAGTCTTAAGCTTGTGAAAGTCTTATCTCAGACTCCCAAGTGTTATAGACAAGGGATTATAGACATGTACCATCATGCCTTGCTCTTCAAAATACATTATTTAATTTAAAAAAGCACTAGAATGAATGAAACATGGGCTATTACAACTGCTTTTGGTAGAATTATTGAACTTTCAAAATTTCCAGAATACAGTGTTTCAGAGTGAGTGTGATGACTCTGCCTCTCCAATTGTACTGTTAGTAGTTTAGCCGCTAAGTCATTTCCCTGATTGTGGTATGAGACAATACTGGATACCCTCAGGTATCATGTATCAGGGAAATCATGTAGCTAAGTTGAATAACATGGGTACAGGATAAGTGTTGGGGGCTGCCATAGCCTGGAAAATATACTATTTGTCTAAAAGCAAGCAAAAGAAAGAATATACACTTGTTCATAAGAAACCCAAAATCTGGAGTTTTATGTAAAATAAATATCTGATTTTTTTTTTTTTTGAGGTAGGGTCTCGCTCTAGCCCAGGCTGACCTGGAGTTTACTATGTAGTCTCAGGGCAGCCTGGGACTCACAGCAATCCTTCTACCTCTGCCTCCTGAGTGCTGGGATTAAAGGCATGCACTACCACACCGGGCTTCATTTTTTTTTTAATATTGGCAAATTTTTAAAAGTTAACTGTCATGTTGGTTCATCTACAATTGATTTAACCAGAGGCCACTAATTTATATCTTCTGGCCTATGGAAACCTTGTTACATTTGTACTAAAACCTGAAAATCATTGTGGTTTATAGACAGTGTCAACCTTAGTATGTGCACCAAGTGCAAAATGCTGAAAGAACCTAAAGGAAGAGAAATACAGTTATGGAAATGAAAAGAGAGAGCACTTAAAAACCTAAATGGTTGGAAGTCAATACACCAAGAAAATGGAAGCCAAGACAAGCCAACAGAGCTGTTCTCATACCTGACAAAGGATACTTCAAGCCAAAACTAGTCAGGAGAGATAAAGAAGGCCTTTACACATTATTCAAGGGAGCAATCACCAAGAAGATATAACAATTATAAATATATAGCTTTTGTATATTGGGACTCTCCATTTCATAAAACAAACACTAATGAATATGAGAGGACAAATGGGTCCTAACACTACATGTATGATTTTAATACCCAACTACCATCCATAGATAAGTTGTCCAGACTAAAAACTGACAAAGAAACTTCAGAGTTAAACTGCATCATAGATCAAATGGACTTAACAGAGACATCTGTAGAACACTCCACCCAACAGGTATGTAATACATATTCTTGGCAACCTGTGGAACTTTCTCAATGAAAGGCCATATTTTAGCCCATAAAGCAAGTCTTAATAAGTACAGAAGAATCAAAATAATTTCTCATGTTACCAGACCATACTGTAATAAAATTAGAAGACAATAGCAAGAGCACTATCAAAACTATTCAAATGCATAGAGATTAAGCAGTACACTCTTAAATGAACAGTGGGGTCATTGAAGAAAAGAGGGAGGTCTTACTTACAAAGTCAGATAGCCTGGGTTTGTTTCCCCAGGGCCCATGTAAATCCAAACACATAAAGTGGCGCATGTGTCTAGTTTGTTTACAATGGCACTAGGCTCTGGCATGCCTAATCTCATTCTCTCTCTCTCTCTCTCTCTTCTTGCAAATAAATAAATAAATAAATACATTTTTATTTATTTATTTATTAGAGATAGATAGATGATAGATAGATAGATAGATAGATAGATAGATAGATAGATAGATAGAGAGAGAGAATGGGTATATCAGGGCATCTAGCCACTGCAAACGAACTCCAGACACATGTGCCCACGTGCATCTGGCTTACATGGGTACTAGGGAATAGAACATGAGTCCTTAGCCCTCATAAGCAAGCACATTAATCACTAAGCCATCTTTCCAGCCCAAAAAAATATTTTTTAAAAAGGTTTGGTGTGATAATTCTGGACATCAGGCAAGAGATCCAAATAAATAAAATGACAGCACAACTATGAGTGCTTACATTAACAATCAGAGCAATTTCAAGTAGATAATGAAGAACCTCAATGTCTTAGAAAACTAAGAACAGCCAGACACAAAAGCAGTAACGGAAAGAAATAATGAAGATTAAACAGAAATTAATGAAATGGAGACTATAAAGAACCAATAAAAAAAAAAAGTTGGTTCTTTGAAAAAATAAACTCAACAAATCCTTAGCTAAACTAACCAAAAGAATACTCACTCAATATTTTTGAGTACTTACTATTCCTCAGGTGCTCTCAAAGGCAGTGGAGATATAACTGCACAAGTCAGAGAGAAGCTCCTGACCTTAGGGAATCTACACTCCAGCTAGGAGAGACAAATTGTACATCAGGTAACTAGTATACATTAGTGATATGCCTTTTTGAGAAAAAGAAATCAACCGGGGAAGGGAAATTTGCATGTATGTTATGTGTATGTTGTATGTGCATGGGTGCAGGGACAAAGGGTGATGTGGAATTGAAATTCTAAATAGAATTATCAGGCAAAGCCTTTATGAGAAAGTAACATTGAGCAGGAACATGAGGGGAAAGAGGTCTGCCAGGACGGAGAAGTAGAGCAAAGTTTGCCATTATGGGGCCTACATGAATTCCCAACAAAGGCTCTAGAAAAAAAAAGTGCCTTTCATTTTCAAGGCTGATGTGGCATAAGGAGTAGTAGTGCATGATGAAAGAAGGTCCAGTCAAACAGGGTGTAGGCTCTTATAGTACAGGACACAGGAAGCTGTGTCAGGACTAAACAAAAGGAGAGGAGTGCCAGAGGCAATGAGATTAATTAGATGGCTGTTGCAATAATCTAGGTGAGAGATGATGATGGTCTGGACCAAAGTTTTAGAAGAGGAGGCAATAAGATGTCAACAGACTCTGGGCTTTGTTTGTTTGTTTGTTTGTTTGTTTGTTTGTTTGTTTGTTTGTTTGTTTGTTTATGAGAGACAGAGAGAGAGAAAGAGTGAGAATGGGCATGCCTGGACCTTTAGCCACTGCAAATGAACTCCAGACCCATAAGCCACCATTTGCATCTGACTTACATGAGACCTGGAGAATTGAAATGGTTTCCTTAGGCTTTTCAGGTATGTGCCTTAACCACTAATCCATCTCTCCAGCCCTGGGTCTATTTTGATAGTAGAGCTGGTAGGATTGGCTGGCAGATTCATTTTGGCATGTGAGAAAGTAAAGAGGTGAAGAGTCAGGTCCCGGGCCTGAATCATTGAAGGATGGAGAGTTGCTGTGAACTATTATGGAGAAGACAGATGGAAAGCAGAGCTGGGGTAGGGAACTACAGGTACTCCATTTTAAACCTATTAACTCTGTCAGGGTCCACTGAGGAAATGTTAAATAGGAAGTTGAAATAAGATGGCCACACTGTAGGTAAAATTTGAAGTCATCACACACAGACAATATTTAAAGTTGTGAGATTAGATGAGACCATCTGGGAAATGAATATGAAGAATAGAAGAAGAGCTGCTGAATGGTCAGATGAAGAAAGGTCACCAACTAACCACTGGGAACACAAACATGAAGGCTACTAGCAATCATACAGCTGCAAGTCCTTCAAACGGATTTCTCAAAAAAAGGAGGAGAGAGAGATTAAAGATAAAAACTGTAAACACATTTTAGACTTAGTGTAAGGGAACAAACAAAATGCTGTTTAAGGTGGCTCAAGGGGGAAGTGGCCTCAAGACTGTTTTGGTTTGAAGGTAGAAGAGATATCAGCTTATTTCCATGATTCCAGGAAGGAAAGGGAGAGGAAGGGAGGAAAGAATAGAAGAAGAAGAAGGAGGAAAGAATGATTTTACAGCCAGAAACAAAGGGACAATTTGCTGGAAGAATTTTCTTGAAAGGAAGAGATATAGTGAGCAAGTCATACACTCAGTACTGTGTCCAGGAACAGCAATATAGCAACAGGAGCAGCAGAGTGACGGTCACAGAAGGTGGACCTGTGGACATGCTTCTGGTCACCTCCACTTTCTCAGTCAACAGGATCAGAAAGAAGACTATGAAATAACTGTCTAAGCATTTGGAACAATGATTGATTTCTGAGAATATGTAATAATTCCTGAGCAATGTCCAAGGCTATTTACTTATATGTTAAAATATTTTTAAATTTTAATTTTTAAATACTCTCAAGATGATAAAATGGTGTAAAATATACCATATAACCTTCACCTAGTTTCCTCAAACTTTAATATATTAGCATGATGCAATTGTCGATATCAGAGAATTATCTTTTTTTTTTTTTTTTTTTTTTTTTTTTTTTTTGAGGTAGGGTCTGACACTAGCCCAGGCTGACCTGGAATTCACTATGTACTCTAAGGGTGGCCTCAAACTCATGACAATCCTCCTACTTCCCCCTCCCGAGTGCTGAGATTAAAGGCATGTGCCACCACACCTGGCCAGGAAATTATCTTTGACCTACCATTAACATTACTCTGATGTTTTTCAACTTTAGTGGGTTATCCTACTAACATTTTTCCCCCAGGTGAGGATCCAACTCAGAATGCCACACTACAGTTGGCTGTGGTATTAGTATTCACCTTTAATCTGGGATAGTTCTGCATTCTTTCCTTCCTCACCTGGCCACTTTTGAAAAGCCTATCATAGAATATCCCTCAGTTTGGTCTTATGTAGTCCCTCTGTTTAATTCATTATATATTTTTAGTAAGACTACCACAAAGAGATGTATCACAACATGGGGCATATGGTGTCTGTAGGAGCCCTCAAATGTAAAGTTATTTTTTTCCCTCTAGAATTAAGTGACCATGGATTTGTAATAAAGTTCCACATGGGGTTTCTCTTGCTCTGCTACAGTATGGAGTAGGTATAGTTGACTTAATATTGGGGCATACCAAGTAAGGGTGAGTTTCAGATTCATCTCAAAAGGGAGTTATGTCTTAATTCTCGTTGGAGACCAAAAATTCAATAATAGAATGGATGTTGGATAGATTTCAAATGACCTCAAGGGAGAAAAGCAGATGTGATTTTAAAGTTTCATAGGACTTATTTATACCCATCTTTAGTGGAAATGCTTCTGGGCACTTCTAAGAAATACTTCTCAGATCCTTTTTAGTCACTGTGGGCTTATGGACAAATTTACCTGAAAACAGCATTCTGAAGTTCAACCTTCTCATAAAGAGAGTGAATGTTCTAGATTTTCATTCATTAACCCAACAAATATATATGGGACAAATATCTGTCCCCAAACCTGAACACCTGGTATGTACTCCATGTGACAAAGAACATAAAAGAGTGACAAGTATCTAAGTTATCCCGAGAATTCTACAAAAGTAGAGATGATTAAATATCCTGAACTTTCTAATATAGATGTGTCTGATTAAACACATTTTTATTTCAATGTGATCTTAAACTGCTCTTTGGCTATATCTTTTTTGCATATGTGTATACTATGTGTATGTGTAGTGCAGTGTATATATGTGCAGGATATGGATATGAGAGGGTACAGATGAGGAGGGCAGAGAAGTAAGGTATCCTCTCTATCACTCTTCCCCATCTGAGACATTGTTTTCAGTCAGACTGGCTGAGCAGTGAGCACCACCACAGGACTGGGGTAACATGCATGGGTGAACACACCTTGCTTTTTATGTGGATGCTGGGGAATCCAACATGGGTGGTCTCAGGCTCTCATGCTTGTACAGTAAGTGCTCTCACCTGCTAAGCCACTTCCTCAGCCCCAGCTATACACTTTTTTAAAAGAAAGGTAAGAGAAAGAAGAACTGAGATGAGATGGGAACTATAGTAGACCATGAGTGAAGAGGACTTGAATCTAAACTTGGCTAGGCTGCAATGTACGTGGCCAAGGCAAGCTGGTATAGAAAGTGGCTAAGCACTCATTCTTTGTTCTAACAAAGGCCAGAGTTCCAAACTGGTCTCTGGTTTTATTTATAGTTTTAGTGACTTTGGGAAAGGGTCATCCTCCTCCTCCTCTAGTTTCTGAGACAGGGTCTCCTATGCAACCCTAGCTGCCCTCAAACTCTGCAATCCTCTTGTCTCAGCCTCCTGAGTGCCAGGATTCCAGGTGAATGCCATCATGCCTGCCTGGAACAGCTTCTTTAAGTCTTAGTTCCCTTATCTGCAAAAGAGGAAATGTATGTGGTGCTTACATCATTGCACAGATGCAAGGCATAAATGAGGAAACACAGGGAGACTGCTTAGCATGTGGTCTTAGAGTGCCAGTATCCATCCTTAGGATTTCTTATTATAACTCAATATTCATCATCCACTGTGCTTCAGTTTCATAACTCTAGTGGGAGGAGAATCAACTACATTAGAATTTCTCTAACATTAGTTAATATATGGAAATAATCATCTCAGACTTCCAGAGTTGTCGTTCCCTACTTCTGTTACACACACAAACATAAGCTTTGATATGATCTAATGCAGCTAAGTCATAAATATATATGCAAAATAAGCTTAAACTTAAATTTAAAGGAACAGACACACAAGGAAAATAGTGCACACCGAGGGGGAGAAACTAGGTATTTAAAGAGGGTAGTGGTAAGTTTTTGGAATTAAGTCAAACTGACCCATGGACCTGATGCTGACCTGAGGTCCAGTTTCTGCATTTCCTCCCTGCTGTATGCTACCTGCTCCCCACCCACCCACTACCTGCTATGCCATCTATGTTAGCTCTGCTCTTCCTCTTTGCAGTCTTTTTGTTTATTACAACCTCCAGTGATGTCACTGGGCCTTCATTTTGCGCTGTCATTGTTTAAGTGGAGCTGGTTCTTTTCTCACTAGCCCTTTATGATTATAGATTTAACTTGGCCTCAATGCCAGATTCATCTGAATGCAGATCACAGGGTTACCCTGCCTGCTAGTATCCAAATATTCTAGCTCCCCCTGCCTATTCCCTTCCCCCGGTAAACTGGGATATCTGCTGAAAAACCTTTGGAATTTGTAGAGGTTATGTCTGTGGCTAGTACTCATCCTTCTTGGTAAATTTTCTATTTGTATCAAAGAGAATGTGTGCTCTCTACTTATGGACAGAGATGCCAATGTATACCACTTAAATCAAGTTTAACTGAGTAATCAAAAACTCTATAGCCTTAGTAATCTGCTGCACCCATGATCTTTTATCTTCCAAGATACTGTGTAACAAAACATTTTCTTTTAGAGATGGATTAATCAATATCTCCTTGTAATTTTGTCAGGTTTTGTGCATTTAGAAGTTATGTTGTTAGATGTAGACAGTCTCATATAGGCACATCATCTCCATGAATCATGTTGTGTCCTTAAAGTGAGTCCCTAAATCTACTTTGTCTAGTGTTGGTATACTGTTTGGCCAGCCCTGTAGGCACTTCCTTTGCAGTTTGCTGGCCAAGGTCTATATTCTCATCCTTGCTGCAGAGAGAAGGCTTCAATTTCAAGGCTCTCAGCATTATGCAGGTATTTCCTTTGCAGTTTTCTACATGTTATAGACCACAAAGCTCATATTCACTTTCCATGGAAATGGAACAGAGTACCACCTCCTAAATGTCTACATCCAAGGTAGACTACCCTGTAGACCACTACAGCTCCAGCTCCTCTCATGCCACTGCCATTGAAATCTTTCTGCTTCCAACACTCAGGATTTTATTTTCTGTTCATCTCCACTACCTATTTGATGTCACTTCTGTATGTCTGACGTAGGCAGGAGGTCATCCACATCAGCACCAGTGGCCACATACACTGAAAGACCTAGCATCAATTTCTAACTAAACAAATGACACATCATCAGATGTAATAACTTGACTGTTCAAAGGGGCACACATGGCCTTTTCATATGATTTGTTAGAACACAGATGTAGTTAAGAGGCCAGATGTTACCCTGGGTCCTAGTGAGAAACAAGCCCAGCCCTCTGTTGCTAGGGGCCCCAAGGCCACCTGACTCCCTATCTGCCTCAATCCAGTGCTTCCATGGCTCCTAGCACGAGTTGGATCACATGGTATGGAATTTTTCTCTCTCCTGAAACTTACAAGAAAAGATTCCTTACTTTCTTTCTCAGAACAGAAGCCTCTCCCTTTGTTTTTCTGGGACCCTGTTGTGCTCTTTCATGGTATAATAATCCACCTTACAAATATCTCCTCTGAAAGAAATCCAACTACTTCTCTATTGATCCTGCACAGAAAATCTCTTAAAATCTAACAAGGGGCTGGAGCGAGGGCTTAGAGGTTAAGGGCGCTTTCTGCACAAGCATGAGGGTCTAAGGGGATCCCAGTAAACAGCTGGGCATGGCCATGCACACTTATGACCATAGTCCAGTAGAGAGCAGGACTGAAGAATCACTGAAGCCCCACAAGCTCCAGAATCAGTAAAGAGGCTCCTGCTCCAAACAAAACCTGGCAGAAGAATAGTGGAGAGGGACACCCAATGATCAGCTCTCTCAAGGCTAGCATTGTCTGCCCCAGGAGAGCATATTGGGCACCACATCACACCACACTGCACATACAAGCAATAATAAATAAATAAAATCTAACATGGTTTATAAAGTGTCAGCTATATAAAGTAATCATGATGTTAAAATATGGCACTTTCGGCTATGCATGGTGGTATACGCCTTTAATCCCAGCACTCAGGACAGATGCAGGAGGATCACTGTGAGTTTGAGGCCTTAGGACTACAGAATGAGTTCCAGGTCAGCATGGGCTAGAGTGAGACCCTACCCCGAAAAAAAAAAAAATTCTGCCGGGCGTGGTGGCGCACACCTTTAATCCCAGCACTCAGGAGGCAGAGGTAGGAGGATCGCCAAGAGTTCAAGGCCACCCTGAGACTACATAGTTAATTCCAGGTCATCCTGGACCAGAGTGAGACCCTACCTCGAAAAAAAAAAAAAAAAAAAAAAAATTTTCTCTCTCTCTCTCTCTCTCTCTCTCTCACACACACATACAGATGTATATCATATACATATATATGACACTTCCTTTCAAATTATTGAGAAAAAATAATATTCAACACTTAATGATCATTTTTAATGCTCCAGGCACTGTAATAATGTACTTTGAAGGCACATATTTAATTTTACAAATTCTATATGGAGTAGTGCCATTAGTTTCCAAATTTAACATGTACAGAAGTTAAAGACTGCAAGTTTGAGTAACTTTACCAAAGCATATAATCGGTTGGTAGTGGTGTTAGTATTCAAAGTTTAGGTAGGACACACATATATAACCATACTATATTTCATCTTAAATCACAGAGGAATTTTGTCAGGTAGGCAAATGGGGCAAGTTAGGTATTCATAATATATCTGTAAAGTACTTGGGAACACAATACGTACCACAGTTTAAAAAATGGGTAAGGCACTCAGACAAGCTGTTGAGAACAGAACACATCCAGTAATGAGTGTACTGAAAATGTTTAAACACATTATGGTTAATTATGAGATACTCTGACAGTCTCCCCTGTGCAAAAGCTCATACCAGCTTTTCTCACACAGTGAATACAAGTTGAAAAGCACTAAAAAAAGTATACACATGAAACAGAATGTTTTGATGTGGGATATCAGCTGCATCACACATTAAATTCTCTCATGGAGTGGAAGAAAACATTGTCAGGCTTCTTACATTCTCCTTTGTGCCAAAGCTTAAACACTGTTATAAGCACTCGGGAAAGTGTGTTTATAAAACAGAATGTGGGGTTAGAGAAATGGCTTAGTGGTTAAGGCACTTGCCTGCAAAGCCTAAGAACTCGTGTCCAAATTTCTAGGTCCCATGTAGCCAGATGCAGTGATGCAAGACACAATGTCACACATGTGCACAAGGGAGTGCATGCATATGGAATTTGTTCAGAGTAGGCTAAAGGTCCTAGTTGCCCATTCTCTCGCTCTCAAAAATAATAAAAAATAGTTTGAAAAAGAAAAATAAAACAAAAGCAGAATGTGTTGATGCTTGCCAGAGGATGAATAACAAACTAGTTCTGTTATGGCGTGGAAGAAAAGAGATTTTTACCTCTTTATTCACTTTGCTTTTTCAAAGACTCTTCTAAGCTTCTTCTCATAAATACAATATTAACAAGTACTAAGGACTGTGTGCTTGTAGAACAGAGTGTGTCCCCCTTGAATGGAAGATTCATCACAGTTCTCTCTAGGAGTGGAAGGGGAAGACATATTCTCAGGCTTCTGAGAGTCTCTTTTCTTCATATCAGAGTAATGTAGATTAAAACATTAGTAATTCCGGGACTTCTGGTCAAGATGGCATCAGCCTAACCTTGCCTCACCTTACAGGAAAGTAAAACCAAGATATTTAAACTTTTAAAAGATTTCTTAAAGGGTTTGCTGGCCCGTGCATCCAGCTAGAGGGAGGGAGTGGATGAAAAAATAGGGAATCCACTGATTCCCACGCTCTAGGATAGGGACCACCTGACCCGGGACCTCCGCAGACCCTGCCGGTCAGAGTGACCAGCAGAAGTCCACCATTAGCCGCTACCACCCGGCGTGACCTGACCCAGGACTGCCGCGGACCCTGCCGGTCTGAGTGACCGGCAGAAGTCCGCCATTAGCCGCTAGTGCCCTGTGCGACCTGACCCGGGACCACCACGGACCCTGCTGGTCCTAGTGACCGGCGGAAGTCCGCCATTACCTGCTAGCACCTGGCGTGGCCCGATCCAGGGCCATTAGCTGCTAGCGCCCGGCATGACCTGACCCGGGACCGCCGTGGACCCTGTCGGTGGGAGTGACCGGTGGAAGTCCGCCATTAGCTGCTAGCGCCTGGCGCAGCCTGATCTGGAACTGCGGGGACCCTGCTGGTCCCACTGACTGGCGGAAGCCGCCTTTAGCCGCTCAGACCCCTCCCTCACTGGCCACATCCCCATCACTGGCCAGGTGCCCCCCTAGCCTTCCTGAGCCCTATCAGCAATCACGTACCATCACTCCCCCCTCCCAGGGCAGATCAGGGATCCAGGGAGGTAGGCCAGTGCTCCCGCCCTACCCTGCCTCAGCCCAACTAGGGTGATTGTGGTCCCCCATCCCTCCCACCTACATAAAGAACACAGGCCAGTAAGCCAGTATCCCCCACCCCAGCCTACCAGAACTCTAGGGACCACTGCCCTGACAATCACCACTGCACCCCACCCCACCCCAGGACAGCAGGCTAACATTCCATACACAAGGTACCTGAATCATTGCGATGGGCAAACTACAGCGAAAAAGGAATAGCATGAAAAACCAGACACAAGTAAATCCACCTAGACTATCCAGTCCTATAATGGATGTTTCAAATCAAAGCATAGAAGAGACAATAGAATCAGAACCCCAAAATGAAGTGACTAGCTATGCAACCCTGGCCAAGCAAATAGCACAACTCACAGAAACTCAACAAAGAGCCAACAATTGTATGAATGTTATCCTTGCTAGATTAGACCTAATAGAAAAGAACCAGGAAGGGCACCAAAGACAGTTAAATGAACTGAAGGAGAATGAAACAAGAGAAGTCCTCAATAACCAGCTGGCTAAGTTCAATGAAGACATAAAGAAATGCAGGGATGAACTCCAAGAAGCATTAAGAAAATCGGAAAATGACACAAAACGGGAACTAGACAGAGGGATGGAAACTATACATAAAAAAACCGTAGAAAATATGAACCAAATTGAAAAGGCCCAAAACTCTATAGAAGCCCTTAAGAACAGAGTAGGTCAGATGGAAGATAGAAACTCAGAACTGGAAGACAGAACAGAAGAAACAGTCCATGAGTCCAAAAATTTCAACAAGTTCAAAAACTTCTGTGAACAGAACATGAGGGAAATGTGGGACACCCTTAAGCACCCAAACATCAGGATCATGGGTATACCAGAGGGGGAAGAAACACAGACCAAAGGATGGAAAGCCTATTCAACAAAATAATTGAAGAAAACTTTCCCGCTCTCTCAAAAGAAAACTCCACCCAATTACAAGAAGCTAGTAGAACTCCAAACAGACTGGACCAAAAGAGAAATTCTCCAAGACACATTATCTTTAAGACTCTAAATATCAAACACAAAGAGAAAATTCTAAAAGCAGCCAGGGAAAAACAACACATTACATATAAAGGGAACCCCATCAAAATTACCTCAGACTTCTCAATGGAAACCCTAAAAGCCAGAAGGGCCTGGAATGGAACACTGCAAACTCTAAGAACCCATGGTTTCCAGCCCCAACTACTCTACCCAGCAAAAGTATCTCTCATAATAGATGGCGAAAGAAAAACCTTCCATGATAAAACTCATCTTTACAAGTATATGAACACAAAGCCAAACCTACAGAAAGTACTTCAGGGAATTCTCCACACAGAAGAAACAAATAACCAACTTCAAGAGCCCTCAAGAAATAGTCCACATTAACCAAAAAAAAAAAAAAAAAAAAAAAAAAAAAAAAATACACAAAGACCAAAACCCACCACAATATGGCAGGTATTAAGTCAAACCTCAAAGTTATATCTCTGAATATTAATGGCCTTAATTCACCCATCAAAAGACATAAGCTAACAGGGTAGATCAGAAAACTGGACCCCTCAATCTGCTGTCTTCAAGAAAACCACCTCACCACTAAAGACAGACACCTCCTCAGGGTAAAAGGGTGGAAAATGACATTCCAAGCAAACACAAATAAGAAAAAAGCAGGTGTAGCTATACTTATATCTGATAAAATAGACTTCAAACCAAAGGTAACTAAAAAAGACAAAGAAGGCCACTTCTTACTTATCAAGGGAACAATCCAACAAGAGGATATCACAGTCATCAATATTTATGAACCAAACACAGGTGCACCACAATTCATAAAGCAAAATCTACTTGGCAACAAAACAGAAATAAACACCAATACCATCATAGTCGGGGACTTTAATACTCCATTATCAACAATGGATAGATCATCCAAACAGAAAATTGATAGGGAAGTAAGAGAGCTCAATAACACCATAGAACAACTAGACCTAACAGACATATACAGAACATTCCACCCAAAATCTACAGATTACACATTCTTCTCAGCAGCCCATGGAACCTTCTCTAAAATAGATCATGTACTGGGCCACAAAGCCTGCCTCCATATTTTCAAGAAAATTGATGTAATTTCCTGCATGATATCAGACCACAATGCGGTAATGCTAGAAATCAACAACAAAAAATACACCAGGAATCCCTCTTCCTCCTGGAAATTGAACAACACACTTTTAAACAATAAATGGGTTGTGGATGAAATAAAGAATGAAATTGCAAAATTTCTAGAATTCAATGACAACGAGAACACATCATACCAAAACTTATGGGACACAATGAAGGCAGTTCTTAGGGGAAAAATCATAGCACTAAATGCCTTCATAACAAAAACAGAGAGATCCCAAATCAATAACCTAACCATCCATCTAAAGGCATTGGAAAAGCTAGAAGAAGCCAACCCAAAAAGCTCCAGACAGAAAGAAATAATTAAGATCAGAGCAGAAATTAATGAATTGGAAACTAAGAGGACAATTAAGAAAATTGATGAAACAAAGATCTGGTTCTTTGAAAAAATTAACAAGATTGATACACCCCTGGCTAATTTGATCAAGCGGAAAAAAGAAACACTTCAAAACAACAAAATTAGAAATGAAAAAGGAGAGATCACAACAGACATGAGTGAAATAGGAAGAGTCATTAGGACTTACTTCAAAAACCTCTACTCCATAAAACAGGAGAATATGGAAGAAATGGATGAATTCCTAGACACATACCACCTACCAAAGCTAAGCCCAGAGCAGATTAATTTCCTAAACAGACCCATCACACTCTTTGAGATTGAAGAGGTAATAAAACACCTCCCCAAAAAGAAGAGTCCAGGACCAGACGGTTTCTCAGCGGAATTCTACCAAACCTTCATGGAAGAACTGAAACCAATTCTTCTCAAATTGTGCCACACAATTGGAGAACAGGGAGAGATCCCCAACTCCTTTTATGAAGCTAGTATCACCCTAATTCCAAAACCAGGCAGAGATGCCACAAGAAAGGAAAATTATAGGCCCATTTCTCTGATGAACATAGACACAAAGATCCTGAACAAAATTCTTGCAAACCAAATTCTACAGTACATCAAAAGCATTATCAACCTTGATCAAGTAGGCTTCATCCCTGGAACACAGGGATGGTTCAACATATGGAAATCTATCAGTGTAATACACCACATAAACAAGCTAAAACACAAAAACCACATGATCATTTCGATAGATGCAGAGAAGGCCTTTGACAAAATACAACATCACTTCATGATCAAAACACTGGAGAGAATAGGCATAGATGGCCCATATCTCAACATAATAAAGGCTATATATAAAGCACCTAAAGCCCAAGTAATTCTAAATGGGGAGAGACTGAAGGAATTCCCATTGAGGTCAGGAACAAGACAGGGGTGTCCACTCTCACCTCTGCTCTTCAACATAGTGCTAGAAGTATTAGCTCAAGCAATAAGACAGGAGAAAGAAATCAAAGGGATACAAATTGGAAAGGAAGAAGTTAAGATAGCCCTATTTGCAGATGACATGATTCTATACATAAGTGACCCGAGAACTTCCATCTCAAAACTCTTAAAGGTGATTAGCACCTTCAGCAAAGTAGCAGGATACAAAATCAATGCACAGAAATCAGTATCCTTTCTGTATGCAAAGGACAAAGAGACAAAAAAAGAAATAACTAACATCATCCCATTTTCAATTGCAACAAAGAAAATAAAATACCTTGGAATAACATTGACTAAGGAAGTGAAAGATCTATACAATGAAAACATAAAAACTCTCAAAAAAGAAATTGAGGAGGTCCTACAAAAATGGAAAGACCTCCCATGCTCCTGGATTGGTAGAATTAACATTGTGAAAATGGCAATCTTACCAAAAGCACTCTATAGATTCAATGCAATGCCAATAAAAATCCCCACTTCCTTCTTCAATGAGTTAGAAAAAACTATCTCAAAATTTATATGGAAAGGCAGAAGGCCTCGGATGTCCAAGCTCATCCTCAGCAAAAGAAACACCTCTGGAGGCATCACCATACCTGATCTAAAGCTATACTACAAAGCCATTGTAATAAAAAAACATGGTACTGGCATAAAAACAGGAATATAGACCAATGGAACAGAATTGAAGACCCAGATTTTGGGTCAAATAACTACAGCTACTTGATATTTGACAAAGGCCCTTCTAATGCAGAATGGAGAAAAGACAGCATCTTCAACAAATGGTGCTGGACAAACTGGACAACCATATGTAGGAAAATGAAACTCGACCTACACATCTCTCTATGCACAAAAATTAAGTCCAAATGGATCAAAGGCCTTAATATAAAACCAGAAACACTGCATCTACTGGAAGAAAAAATAGGAGGAACTTTCCGCGACATAGGAGTGGGAAAAGATTTCCTGAACAAAACCGCAGCAGCTCAGGAAATTAAACAATCACTCAACCATTGGGATCTCATGAAGCTGAACAGCTTTTTCACTGACAAACATACTATAACCAAAGCCAGCAGATTACCCAAAGAATGGGAGAATATTTTCACCAGCTATACATCTGACAGAGGCCTGATTTCTAGAATCTACAAAGAACTCCAAAACCTAAACAATAAACCACCAAACAACCCACTCACAAAGTGGGGCAGAGAACTGCACAGGCAGTTCTCAGAGGAAGAAATACAAACAGCAAACACACATTTAAGAAAATGTTCAACATCCCTAATCATCAGGGAAATGCAAATTAAAACAACAATGAGATTCCACCTTACCCCAGTAGGGATGGCTAACATTAAAAAAAACAATGAAAACAAATGCTGGCGAGGTTGTGGAGAAATAGGAAGAAGTTTTCACTGCTGGTGGGAATGTAAAATGGTTCAACCATTATGGACAGCTATATGAAGACTCCTGAAAAGGATGAGCATAGACCTACCAATGGATCCAGTTATTCCCTTATTGGGCATTTACCCTAAAGGCTCCAAACCTCAGACCAGAGACATTTGCTCTACCATGTTTATAGCTGCTCAATTCATAATAGCACAAAGCTGGAATCAACCCAGGTGTCCATCACTAGATGAATGGATAACAAAGATGTGGTATATCTACACTATGGAATTCTATGTAGCAGTAAGGAAATACGAAATAAAGAAATTTGAAAAAAAATGGTCAAACATGGAACAGATCATCCTCAGTGAGCTCACCCAAGAACAAAAAGATAATCGTCACATGGTCTTGTTTATCTGTCGCTCCTAACCTGAATCTACGTGACATGCAGCCAAACCTAACAAACATTCTGAGGACCAGACAAGAGGGAGGGTGGGATGGGGGGAAGGTAAGGGTTGGAGGGAACAAGAGGGTGGGGAAGGACAAGGGGCGGGGATACAATTGGGACCCAAAAGGAAAAGATGCTATAAAAGCCTTTACTCTGAACAACAGGCTAAAACATTGATCCTTCAACAGGCCCGCAGAGGGAACACCCAAACCACAGGAATCTAGAGAGAGCATCATGAAGGCTAACCCTAATCTTGTCCTGCTTCTCTCTCTCTTTCTCCCTCTCACTCTCTCTTCCTACCTCTCCTCTCTATACTCACTTCCTCTATAATATTATCTATCTTTTTCTTCCCTCACCTTTCTAGGTGCAGACTTAAAACTCCCAGTGCCAGCATGGGGTTAAGCTCCACAATGAGCTCTTGATCCGAGACACCTACAAGGTTTAAAAAAAAAAAAAAAAGACAGACTTCTGTCAGAGTTCTTGGTGACCCACCAAAGGTTAATGGTAAGACCCTACTGTTGAAGATAGCATACGTGTGTGAGACCAAACACAGAGAGACCTGGCCAGAATCTGGAAGAAGATCAGTCCCCAGACAGTTAGCTAGTCTAGTACCAGAGGGTTCTACACAAGCAACAGGGAGAAAATGTCCGACATTGGTCCAAACAACTTGCAGTCTAAGATACCCAGCAGGAAACAACTTGATGTAATGCTCATACAAGTGCAGTAGTGGCAAACAGCCATGGTGGGTAACCAACTGCTCTTGATTTGGCTAACAGATCCACTCAGTGGAATGGAACTCATTGCTGGAACTGGGAAATAAGTCAAAACCAGGTACAAAAAATAAGCTCAGTCTCCAAGAGCAAGATACCACCAAATGTGGGCTAGAAGAGAGCCAACGCATATAAAATTCCCTCCAAAACATAGATGGTCATCCCTTCTACCTAGTACTAACTTTTCTCTCCGTTGGAGAATTTGCTTATCTTTTTTCAGGTGGACAATGAACCTGAAGGGAGGATCAGCTAACCACACCTCACCAGGGCCCCAGCTGAAACCATAGAACAATGCAGGGGAAGGGCAAGAGTTCAGTGTTCATGGCGATCATGACACCAGAAAAAGGCTGAAGGAGATAAACACAGAGAACATCCAACTCCAACTAAGCCAGATATCCAGAGACACAGAGGTTCCCAAAACCTCATCACTGAAACAGAACTAAAATGACCCCAATGTGGCTCAGGGAAACTCGCGGAAGAGGGGGCGGAAAGATTGTTAGAGTCACAAGTTGGGGCATTATGCACAGAGACTGGGGCCTACCCCCCAGAACTCTTGACTAACCTCAAAATGCACGACCCACATTCCCCATTGATGAGGGTCCCTTTGAAAGTGGGAGGACAGGGAGGAGGACAATGGAACCAATACTATGAATGTATGAATGTAAAATCAGAATAATATAAATTAAAAAAAGGAAAAAAAAACATTAGTAATTCCCAGGATTACTTAGACTAAGGTGAAGTGAGCACAGCTAATAAGGGTAGAGGTCATTTGAAAGGTCCCTAGTGGTCACTAGGGGCAAACGGGGAATCTCTTCTATTCTGCTATAGCCCTTCTCTTAACGTGGTTCCTTATTGCTTTAGCCAAAGCCTGTCAACAACCCATTTAAAAAACCAACGCCTCCAGTATCATAGGAAGCTCTTCAAGCGTCAAGACTCTGCTGCTTTTACATATTAGACAAAAATTGGAAACAATTCTGTTCTCTCTGAAAACAGGTATAAATAAGGGAAATACACTTTCTGAGAAAAATGCTGAACCAAATCTGGTCCTTAGGTATGGATCTAAAAATCACAGCTGCTCCAATTCATCACAGCTCATTTTACAGTTCACAGTACAGGATTAGTAAAACCAGTCCTTCTTGTTCCTAACTAAATAATTTCTACTAGCAAACAGTGCCAAACAGGATTTGTCCAACCACTGGTTCGGTTTTCATCATTGGTCTATAGCTTTAGCTCTTTTCAGAATGCCAGTATCATCATGCACCTATTCATTCTCTCTTTTTTTTTCCTTTTTTTTTAACCTTTACTGAAGATATCAAGTATCTCACCAGCATGTACTGCAAGGGTGAGCAAGTGTGTAGGATGGGAGGCAATTTTTCTTCCCAGAAGGAACACCTGAGTAAAGTCATGCACCAAGTTATAAATCCTCTATAAGCAATGTTTTACTGTGGTTAGTCTGGGTAGGGAAATATGGCCTGGATAAGAAGCAGGCCTCTTTGCTCCTATTGAGCGCAGTGGTACCTTACAGGTGTCCCTTATGGTCTGGTTCTAGCTGGGCTGAAAGGATGGTGTGTGGAGTTTCTGGGCACAGGGAAGGCAACCCTACAGGGAAGGCAACCCTGCAGGCAATGGCCAGGCAAGGTTTCCATGGCTCAGGTAAAATAACTATCTAATGAGAAGCAGTGTCACAGACTAACTCTCAAGGTTGAAAATACTTGTGGCAATCTGGTTTGGTGGCTTGCAAGCAAATTTACTATAATCATAGGACCTACTCTTCAAAGCAGGTTTTTAACAGAGCCCATTATGTTACATGTATAAAAGTGGAGAGCTTTATTCAGAATTGAGGGGAGGGAAAACTGCCAAACTCTCTTCAAGGTTCTGGGTAGAGCTGAGTACCATGTCTCTTCCTTTGCTGGGCATTGTTCCACCAGCAATGCCTGGCAGAGGAAAAGAAGGGGCTTCTACATACCAGCCAGGCAGGCGACCATATGGGGCATGTGGGGACAGAGGCAGCATCCAACAACTTTCATTCATGTCAATCCTGATAAAAATGTATGACATTACACATTATGAAGGTGGAAATGTAGCAGAGCTGTCAAAGCATTCTAAAGTATGTGTTAGTGGAGCCATAACTCCAGTTCTCTAGCTGTGGTTGACGAAATGCAAGGTTGTGCAACAGCAACTACCATGCACTATTACAGGCTCCATACTGTCTCTGTTCATTGCCACCATTATGCCCCTCACACCATCTGTGGTCTCACTGCACTTATATATGAAACATATGCTCACTTCAAACAATGAGTGTAAGGCAGGATGCCAGATTTGAAAAACAAATCATCATTTCTACTGTTTAAAGTCATGAATTGCTACTGGCATCATAACAAAGAGTAAGTCATTACAAAGATTTCTACATGCTACAGGTGCTTGTTGAGGGCTGAGCAGAGGTTATGCAGCTCCAGCACCACAGGGGCATGCAGATTATCTCTTTAAATTCTTACAAGTCTCCCCAGCTTTACAAGTGAGAAGCTACCCTTAGAGGTCATGGAGCAGCCCCAGAGCAAAGAGCTAACAAGCAGGGGCAGAAATTGAATCCAAAGAGCAGAGCTGTGCCATGCCACTTTCAAGTGAAATTTGATGTAGACACTAGAATTCGCAACCAATGAGACAACGGTAGAGAAAAATAAAACATGAAGTTAGCACTTCAGTGCCTTCCATATAGTAACAAATACTGTTCATGCTGAAAGACACAACATTCCAGAACACTGAGGACAATGTCACTGACTCAACCTAATATTAAAGAGAAAAGTATTTATTATCTCACTGTTTTGCTATGAGATGTTTAAGGCAAGCTGGTTGCAGAGATAGTCTACATGGAAATATGAACAATGCATCAAGAAAACAAATGATTCCTGAGTTTGGGGAACAGTGTAAATAAATAACACTACTTTTTATTATTTTATTTATTATTTTTGGAGAGAGACACAGAGAGAAACAGATGGGGAGAGGAAGACAGATAGAGATGGGTGCGCCAGCAGTCTCTCAGCTGCTGTGAACGAAATCCAGATGTGTGCGCCCCCTTGTGGGCAAGTGCGGCCTTGCGCCCTTGAGTCCTTGCGTCACTTTGCATCTGGCTAAACGTGGGACCTGGAGATTGGAACCGCTGGAGATTGGAACCAGTGTTCTTAGGCTTAGTAGGCAGGCGCCTTAACAGCTAAGCCATCTCTCCAGCCCTAACACTACTATTTAAGCAACATAATAAAAATGTGTGAAGGAGAAAAACCTCAAGTGCTTACAGATAAGTACATCACCCTAAATGAATGAGTAAATTCATAATACCTTGCTAAGTACAGGAAGACCTTATCTCTTGTCCTTCCATTACATTTGAAAGGTTCTTAAATCCCATAATGCAGATTGCATCACACTTGTTGGCAATGCTTTTTCATCTGGGCTCCCAGGATCTTTAATTCAGAGAAAGGCAGAGGAAGCATCATTTTGATAGATAAAAGGAAGTAACTGTCTTACAGTCAGGAAGATCAAAAGTGAAGCTTTGGTCTTGGCTGGAGACACAAAGGGTGAAAAAATAACAACCTCTTTTGAAATATCTTTTTTTTTTAATTTAATTTAATTTAATTTATGTATTTATTTGAGAGAGAAAAAGATGCACAGAGAGAGGGAGAGAATGGGCACTCCAGGGCCTCCAGCCACTGCAAACGAACTCCAGATGCATGTGTCCTTTTGTGCATCTGGCTTACATGGGACCTGAAGAGTCAAACTGGGATCCTTTGGCTTTGCAGGCAAATGCCTTAACTGCTAAGCCATCTCTCCAGCCCCAAATATCTTTATTAATTTTGAGAAAATATAAAACCCTTCTCTAAATAAAGCATACATACACTTGGCATAAATGTATATGTTAAAGCCATAATGAAAGATAAAGATTAAAAATATTTGCTTGTGTTGTGTGTGTGTGTGTGTGTGTGTGTGTGTGTAACTAATATACTCAGGTCAACTCAGACCAAGAAAAACACCTTCTTAAAAACATTTTAGTGTCCTGGAGACTGAATGCTGAGTCAATGTACACTCAAGAATAACTACTTATTCTTTAAAGGAATTTAAAAATTTTAAAGGTGCTACATGAGCTATCAGGAGAAAGTAGCCAAAATCTGTCTGAGCAACTCAAAATATAAGTGACTCAGAAGCAAACAACCTGACGTGATGCTCACACAAGTGCAATAGTGGCGAACAGCCTTGGTGGGTAACCAACTGCTCTTGGTTTGGCTAACCGAACTGCTCAGTGGAAAGGAAACCATATTTGGAACTGGGAAACAAGTCAGAATCATATCCAAATAATGATTCTGCTTTCCATTGTCAAGCTCCCACTAATCTTGGGCTGTAAGAGAGTCTACAGCCTTTAAATTCTCTCTAAATTAATAATGGTTAACCCACTTAACAGGTGCCAACTTCACTCTCTGTTGGAGAATCTGCTTCTCTTTCAGACGGGAGCTGGACCTAAGCAGATAAACGGACCCAGCGCACTCCACCCCAGTGCAAGCTGAAACCACAGAGGAATTGGGGAAATGAACAAGAGTGCTGCTTTCTTGGTGAATCTGATATCAGCACAAGGGTGAAGGAGACAGACACTGAGGACACTCAACATGTACCAAAGCAGAGATCCAGAGGCTCCTAAGAGCCCATCCCTGAAGTAGACTTAAAATCTACCCAACATGGCTCAGGGAATTTTGCGGAAGAGGGGGCGCAAAGATTATTAGAGCCACAAGTTGGGACATTTTGCACAGAGTCATTGCCTCTCCCTCCTCCCATAATGCATGACCCAGAATCCCCATGGGGTTGACCTACATCCCCCAACCAGGAAGACCACTTCAGCAAACAAGCAGGGAGCAGGGAAGGATGATACCAACATGCGTTGTTTACATACTAAATATGTCCATATCTAATTTAAAAAATGAACCTGAGCATGGGAATACAATTTACTCTAGTTATTTTCATATAATAAAATGTTCGATTAGATCTACGCTGGCCAAATGGTGTAGCAATCTGCTGCCCTGTTTACAAGGAATATTAACAAATCAACAAACAATAAATGGTCCATGCATCAAGATGAAGATTTCTAGCACGAGGTCTTGCACCACAGATTTGTCATTTTAACTACAGCAAATCTGAGGTTTCCTGAGCATGCCCCATCCTTAGGGAAATCAATAGTATTACCTGTGGGGTGCTCAAGATTGCTTGTCACATAAGGCTTTCATCTCATTTTAGCAACATAAAAACATGATACAGGATGTCTATAGCCCCGCTGCTCACCATTAACTTAGCCACCTAATAGAATCTGCTAACAGAGTAAAAGCATTGTGGTTCGTTTTGACAAGTGGTTCTGCCAAATTGCAAAGTGGCAGAACAAATATATCAGTAAAGTGGACCCTTAGTGTCAGAGAGGAGGCCTCATCACTTCAAGCGATGAAATGGCATTTTTAAACAGGAGAAAGGAGAGATAGTAACACTTCCAATAAAACATAAATTAAAATGTAATAAAATAGTGTGAATTGAGTGAAATGTGTGCTTTCAAAATCCAGCCTATATTTGCATATCATTGCCATAGGAAAGGCATGGAAGATGTGTTAGAATAACTGATGTGCTCACACAGCACAAACAAGCTGTGAATTTAATTTTCATAATAATTCTCGCATCTCCCCAAGTGGCTGGTGCTAGGTGGTAGTAATAGTTGTAGGGAACAAAATATTTACACCTGAGGAAATCCACCCCATGGTTATGGGCTGGGTTTTTCTAGAACTCTGCAAAGAATGATTAAGCATTTTTTTAATTGAGAAGTGTATTGCCTTGATTTTGACTATTTGCAAAATAAAGCATGAATGTTAAAGCCAAGCATGGATAAGGAACACTGAACTCCAGTTTTCATAGTTCAAACCACTTTTAAGAATATAGACTTTGATTTACAGATTGGCACATGTACATTTTTATACAAGAATAAAAGTGTTTTTCCAGCCCGGCATGGTGGCTCACACCTTTAATCCCAGCACTCGGGAGGCAGAGGTAGGAGGATCGCCGTGAGTTCGAGGCCACCCTGAGACTACAGAGTGAACTCCGGGTCAGCCTGAGCTAGAGTGAGATCCTACCTCGAAAAAACAAAACAAAACAAAAAGTTTTTCCACATTTACAAAGTATGCACAATGCACTTGAGACATAACACATCATTTCTGCCTTTTGCTGTCTGCTTTCTTGTCTTTCTGACAAATTACTCAATGTATAATATTGACACTGGCAAAAGTGATTTAAATCCAAGGTCTAGGGCAGCCACCCAATTGAGGACAAACTAAACTAAATAAGACCCCACATGTTAATTCTCCAAAGGACAATTTTCAGGATATTAACCAGAGTCTTATTATTTTCTCCACCTTTTTATCGTTTCAAAATATAGACTTTCTCCTAAGGAGAAAAAGGAAGGCTTAGTTAGGGAATAAATCTTGTAAATCCCCAAAGCTAGGCAGGTATTTTTATAGGGACCGCTCTCATTTCCAGCATGCTACTAACGTTCCTGCATCTGTACTTAAGACATGAAAAGACAGACAAGGCGAGAAGCCTGGAAGGAAAAGAGAAGCAGCACTTCTCTGAGTTTGTCCCTCTTTCTGTGAGCTCCAAGACAGCCCAGCGCACCTGGATCCGCAATAAACGCGCGACACCCTAAACCAGAGCCAACCACACCGGATGGTGACAGGCACGCCCCCTCTAATACTAAGAGCAGGTCTTTAACCAGGGTCTTTAAGGACCAGAAAGAACACGATTTGTAGCAAAAGGAAGAGAAAGAAATCCTTGAGCTTTGGGGACAAACACTGCAAAATGAGCAGTGGTACCCCAGATTGCCCGCCCACGCCTGAGACACCCCAGTGGAGCATCGGCCTCGGAGTTAGATAAGTAAACAGCAGCGGTCATGTCACAAGCATAAGAAGAGTAATAGCAATTATCACCACAGCCTTCCTTACAGCAGCTGCACGTGGAGCGGCGTCTCCTCCTGCCCCTGCAGCGCCCAGCAGGCGAGGGGGCGGCGGCCTTGGGCGGACCGGCTCGGCAGGGCTCTCGGGCGCTTGTTCCGCCCCCTGCACGCTCGCCCCGCCCCACCCCACTCCTCGCCCCGCCCCTCTCCACCCATCCCACTCCTCTCCCGCCCCTCGGCCCCATCCTGCTCTCCCCGCCCCTCTCCTCCCTTCCGCCCCGCCCCGCCCCGCTCCTCTCAGGTCGGCTCCGCGAGCCGCCGGCCGGCCTACCGGCCGAGCTTGGCAGGTTGCTCAGGTCTATTTTGGCCGCGTTCCCGCGCTTTGCCAGCGGGTCTGGATGACGCTTAGGGAGGGGCGTCCTGCGGAAAGACCTGCCTAGACTGGGGAGAGGAGCGAGGGGAGCTGGTGGGTTCGGATGAAGTGAGTAGTGGGCGTCCTCTCGGCCGCTAGGACGGCCTGCCCTGCCCTGCCCTGCCCTGCCCTGCCCTGCCCAGCTCAGAGCTGCAGCCCGACAGGCGGGCGGGCCTCCGGGGGTAATCGCTCTTGTTCCGGCTCTGAGATGTCCCAGGCAGTGGGCTAACGAGATCGCCCGCGCTTTTCCTGTTGTCCCGCAAATTGTGCCTTTTGGGATGCACCTTCTCCTCTTGGTTCTAAAAGTAATGAAATCCACAACGATCCTGAGAAATTTCGTTGTATTACAACCTGTCTCGTTTTTTGATTATATAAATTATGGCTCAACTAATACTGGTTGAAATTTAAAATAAACATATTAAAGAAAACAATTTATTTGCAAGTGGTTAGCTATTGCGGGGATTCAGAGGAAGGATCTTCCACCTTTTGAGGGGACTAAAAACCCTTTCTAAATTTAAAGTGATAATATTAGGGAGGAAGCAGAAGTAATGTCCTGCCTACAACTTGGAAAACTTACTGGCTGAAATACCATTAGTAGATTAGATTTTGGGCTCACACAAAAAAATGTTACGATGATCCTGATCAATAATAGTATATGTATTTTAAGATATATTAATTAGAGAGCAAAGAATTTCAGGTAGGGTGCCCCTATGTAGCCCAGGCTGGTCTCAAAGTGGTGATCCTCCTGCCTCAATTTTTCAAGTACTAGGACTGCAGGTGTCTGCCACCACTCTGTTTATAAACCTAAAATTTTAAATCATTCATTTTTACCCCCCTTTTTTCTTATAAAAACTGTGCTTGAACGCAAAATATTAACACAGAACTAATTCATTAAAATGTTTTCTAAATTCTAACCAATTAATTTTCAGCAACAATTATATTCTCATTTAATGAATAGTTATGAAAGCAATGATTATCATTCCTTAAAAATGAAACAGCACCTGCTACTTCTTCGGAGACCCTTACCTCCAAAACTCTCTAAGCTGCAAATACATACAAGGAAAATCCGTACAGGTATGTGCTTCAGTCACATAGATGTATTATTGTGTGTGTATTTTCCATGGAAATTCTTTGCCTTATATAATTCAGAATCAGTAGTTAAGAACAATCATTAATAACCATAATTTACATATCTATTGTAAAATGACAACAATCCATTATCCGTTCTATACATGCACTCACTGATTGATCCTCATTTGTGGATTTATTAAATGTGGATTTATTAAATGTGGATTTACTGAATGATAAAAATTTACTTGTAGGCTTCCAGCCAGTCCTTGTAGCTGTATCCAGATTATTCATGGATAAGTGTAGATCAATGAAATATGAGTTCCCCTACACACACGTTCCCAAGCTGGATGGAACAAGGCTACCTTTACCCTCTTGTTTCAGGTCCCATGCTATAAACAAGTGCCTCTTTCCTTATCTGTTTAATGTATGTTTAATGAAATTTGTGCTTTATTTGTTGGTGATTTCCCTGAGCACAGTGCTGAGGTTTATCTAATGTTCCCAAGCACAGGAATGCTATAATGTACATACAGTGTTTGGCATGAGATTAATGTTCATGACTCAGTTACATATATGTATGCATTTATATTTAAATATGGCTTCATTAAATACAAAAATACAACCACAAGATTATATATTAATTGGTTGATGATAATGTTGAGAGACCTATATTTTCTCTAGGAGCTCAGTGTAATTCAATGTTTGCTGAGAACAAAACTCACAGATTCTCGGATTTGATTGTATTTATTGCTTTATGGAGGTAAAATAGTGAACAAAACCAGACCCAATGTGTCCTTCCTGTTTTCCTCTAATGGGATAGAGATATTGGTAAATGTCAAATCAATTTGTGATAAGCACCATAATGATGAGCCACCTTTATGATTATGATACTATTGTGGTGCCCTCACTCCTCTACTCTGTCTTTCTCTATCAGCATTGTAGTTTCTTCACCTTCTCCTTTACCACTTGACTTAGCTGATTGTGTTACTTTGCTGTCAACATCCATACTGTGGACTTGATTTACAGTATTAAATTTAAATATGTGCCAAGCAACATACCTGTATTACATCCAAGTTCCTCTCCCACTTTCCTTCAGAACCATTATTATATTGGCACTTTTGGCAGTGCCGTGCAGTTTAAGGATGTGGGGCCTCAGAAGTAAAGTGGAATATCCTTGTGCCTGTCCTTGCAGTCTCTACTTTGCTAGAGGCGAGGGGTGGATACTTTATCTCTTGCTGCCTGAAGGAGTTCCCTAGATTTATTTTTCCATTAACTCAACCTGAGTCCCTCCCTAGAAAGGAGCTCCCCTTTGCTAAAGTTAGGATTTCTGGAAGGATTAAACCTGAACCTGGCATTATGGCTGGTTAGCTCAGTCCCCAGTTTGGGCCTCTAGGTGGGCTTTAGCCTTGCTGCCTTTTCACAGGCAGAATCCCCTTTCCTTCTCTTAAACTGATAAAGTCTTTCTAAATTTTACCCTCTGGTGGGTGGATTTCAATTCTTTGAATTGACAAGAATCTGGGGACATCCCAAACTTCTTGTATCATATCAGTGTGTTGACATATACTGGTGCATTGGCCAAAGAATCCCAATTTCTTTATCACCTCTAACAGTCATACCCCGTCATGCGGTTTTACTGCTCACTACCTCTGGTAGTTTTTCCATTTGTCTTTTGGTTAAACTATATACTCTGATGCAGAATTTCTCTTATATTTTATTTATTTGTTCCTTCATTCATTTATTTAAGAGAGAGTGTTCAAACATCTAGAAATACCAACAAACATAGGGAATTAATGGCATATATGACATCCATGTCTTTCACGAGATCTTTCAATTAAACACTAGAAATAAGCTTCACATAAAATGAAAATGTTAACTAAGAGGACACAGAAGCACTCCCTGTGTTATAGGTTCAACTAATGGTACAGACAGAAGTTGTTTGGAGACATGGAAAAGTATTGGGGTAGAAACAGGGTTTGACACAAGATGTGAGGACTTTAAGTGGGCTAAAATGTGTTTAATTATAGAGGAGATTATACAGATTTTGATGGTAGAGGAAAGTCCTAGAAAAGTAGGAAAAATAAGATTATGGTGAAATGTGCCCAAGAACCAGGGAAATATAAAGCTGAGGAGACAGTTGTCATCTGAAGTGGAAACATTTCCTTAGCATCTCTTCTCTCTTCATCAACAAGAGTGCCTTCCTCTCTTTTCCCATAGCATCTATAGTATTTGCTGCAAGGCATGTATCACTTCTCATTATACTTGTTTACTTGCCTGTTTTCTATATTAAATTGTGAGGTCTTTGATGGTAGTAAGGGTTGTATTATACCATTGTATCCTCAGCATTGTCTATACAGCTACCATATGGAAGGTATTAAGCATTTGTTGAATGAATTATTGACAAAACTGTTCAACTTGGTTTGTAAGAGAAGGTATTACAAAAGTATGATGAATGTAAGTTATAAATGAGCAGTAACGAGTACTGTAACTGAAGATTCTCACAAGAAAATAACAAGTTACTACATAGTGAACTTAGGTGAAGTGGAACACAGTCACATAGATTCTTTTTTGGGGGGGTGTGGGGGCAGGATTTGAGGTAGCCCAGGCTGACCTAGAATTTGCTCAAATTCACAGTTATCCTCTGACCTCTGCCTCCTGAGTGCTGGGATTAAAGGCATGCACCACCACGCCTGGCAGATACATTCTTATGTCTCATTGATCGCTGAGGAGGTTCTGATAATTCAGTGAAAGCAAAATAAGAAAATGCCAGAAAACCAAGGGGCAAGTTAGTCCAATGTAGACTAAGATGATGACAGGGAAACTGAAAGAGAAGAGGTGTGCATGCATGTGTGTGTGTTTGGTTACTTATTAGAGATGAAGTTTCAAATGCTTGTGAAAGCATGTTATAAATCACAAAACCATTGTGTAGTTGTAAGCTGCAATAACACTTGTAATGCTTCTCACATGTCCTCAGTTATATACTACTTTGTGACAACCTGTAGCAGCAGAGTCCCTAGAATGGGAGTCTAGGGATCTGAGTCCTGGTCTCAATCCCAACACGAATGTGATTAGTGACTGTAGCAAGTCATTTAGTCATTTAATCAGTGAGGCTTTCCTGTTATGAAACAGCAGAATGGAATTTCCAATCTTTTTCTTCATGCTAAGCCAAACACAGAGAGGATGCAAATCCATTAGAAAATTAGTTCACATCTTCAGTGATTCTCATAATGGAAGAGAGCACATGCCCTCACCAGTGTGTGTGATGTGTGTGGGGGGGGGCACTGAGAGACAGAAAGAGGTGAGCAATTAGACACTCTAGATTGACATATATTATTAGAATAAAGACCCAAGGAGACTGGATGTGTCAAATTTCAGGGATGGCAGATGTGGGAGGCTGGCAATTAGCCAACTCTGAGCAAAGATAGAGATATCTATATCCCTGGAGCTTGTAAGAATAGTCTAGGGTTTAAGAATTCCTTGTGTGCAGTTTCAGCTACAAATAAGTCCAGGATTTTGAAATGGAGAAATCATTCGTGGACCCTGTGGTAGTTTGAATGTTATAGTTTGAATGTATGACCCCAGAGACTCAGGTGTTTTGTTAAAATTGAGCTTGCAACCTGAGCCCTCTGCTACAGAGGGTGTGTCACTGGGGGCAGATCTTGGAGTCCAGCCCTTAGGTATATTCAGGGGTGGGTGTTAAGCCAGCCCTAAGGTGTGTGGAGACCATTTTGCTCTTTGGCTGTTTATGGTGCTGGTTTTTGGTGATGTCTCTCTCTTGGATTTATGGACATGAGCCAGCTTATTTCCCCACTGATGATGTTTCCCTGGAATTTGTAAAACTGAAATAAATCCTTTACTACTATAAGCTGTTTTTGGTTTGTTTGTCCAGCAACATGAAGCTGACTGCAACAGACCCTAAATGCGATCACATTCATTTTATAAGAAGAATGCAGAGATGGGTGTGGTGGCATGTGCCTTTGGTCCCAGAACCCAGGGAGGCAGTGAGTTTGACACCACCCTGGGGCCACAGAGTGAGTTCCAGATTAGTCTAGGCTAGCATGGGACCCTGCCTTGATAATAAATCAAAATAAGGAGGCAGAAGGAGAACACACACACACACTCTTTCTCTCTGTCTCTCTCTCTCTCTGTCTCTCTCTCTCTCGTTCATTCCCTTCCTCCCTCCCTTCCTCCCCCCACCCCTCTATCTCTCTCTCTCACGAAGATGATGTGAATATGGACCAAAGGAAGATTTGAAGACAACAACTTTAAAGGATTGGAGTGGTGTGGTGAGAGCCACAAAATGCATGCACTCACCAAAAATCCAGAAGAGGTAAGAAATGGCTTCTCCAGAGAAGATTCCAGAAGGAGTATGACCATGTTGACACCTTGGTTTTGCCTCTATGATATTGATTTTGGATTCCAATACTGTGAGAGAATAAATTTCTGTTGCTTTAAGCAACCAAGTTCATAGTAAATTTTTACAGCAGTAATAGGAAATGAGCACAGAAGTTATGAATCTAGTTTGGGGTTTTTGTGACTAGATAGCTGATTCTTTCCAAGATAAATGAGAACAGAAGTTACTAGAAAGTGTGGCTTGGATATGATAAGTTTCAGGTGCTAGGGCTTCCAGATGCAGATTTTAAAATTATGATTGTATATGGAAGTAAGAGTTTGAGAAGGAATAATAATACAACCCTTAGAAAAATTAAGTTCTAAATTGGGAAAGAGAAAGCTTTACCTAGAAAGGAGAGATAAGTTACCAGGCTGGTAAAATGGGAAAATGATAGTTCAGTGAATGGACTTCATAGAGAAGAGAGGGGGTTAAAATATCAAATTCCAGGGCTGGGGAGAAGGGTCAGTGGGTAAGAGCACTTGCTGCACAAGCATGAGGGGCTGATTTGCCTGTGTTGACAACTAGGCATGGTCACACTCACTTGCAAACCCAGTCCTATAGTGGGGTAGAGACCAGAGAATTGCTTGGACTTGTCAGTCAGGCAGTCTGACCCAAAATAGCTGCTCCAGATTCAGTGACTCTGTCTCAAGAAAATGCATGGACAAGCAATAGAAGAAGACATCCAGTGCTCTCCTATGACCTCTGCATGTTCACACATCTACAAGTACACATGTACACACCATATCATACATACCACATGTGCACACACACACAAATAAAATGCTAAAAGGACAAAATAAATTACAATGTGTAACCACTGAATTTAGCCACAGATGATCAATTATAAACTTGGGTAATGATTTTGATAGTAGAGGTTGCAAATTATGAGTTATGGTTTGAAAAGTAAATGTGAGGAGACTGGTAATTTTTGCTTTAGAATGTAAAGAGATTAGAAGTGACCATTTCCATCCTCCAAATAAAAGCAAAAGCAAAAGAACCTAACAATCAATGACTTTTGAAAGAACTGCCAGAGAATTCAGGTGGTAGGGAAAGCCATCCTCCCACTGTCAGAATAGAAAGGCAAATACAGAGGCTCACAGCAGAGGTCAGCTTGTTGGGAGCAGAAACTGCTGAGCTGATAACCCATAGGAATACTAAGCATTAATTTTGTGTTAAAATGCTTAATTGCTAGAGGTTGGGTATGAGCTAGCTTAAAAATTAAAAGTTCCTGGTAGTCCGGACTTAGAGAGATATGTACATTGCCATGAGTTATAGTTGTAGATTTCTACATTCCTTTATCAGTGGCTAACATATCTGGCAGGTAGAAAATCAACAAGGATATAATTGAAGTAAATAGCACCATCAGTAACCAGGATCTAACAGACCTTAGTAGATTTTTTTTCTCCACCACCAGCACCCAGCACAATATACATTCTTCTCAAACATCATGGGATATTCACAAGTAGGCTACATTCTGCAACATAGCACAAACATTTGTTTGATGTCTTTTCTCCCATCCAAGTACTAACCAGGTCCAGCCCTAATTACCTTCTGAGATCAGATAAGATCGGCCGTATACAGTACAAACATGAACAAATTTAAAAGAACAGAAATAAAACCAAGTATGTTCTCAGAACACAATGAAATGGAACTAAAAATCAAAACAGAAGTACAGATGGAAATCTCAGAATATTTAGAAATCAAATATCTTTTAAAAATATTTATTTATTTATTTGAGAGAGGGAAAGAGTCAGAGTGAGAAAGGGAGAGAGAGAATGGGTGTGCCAGGGCTTCCAGCCACGGCAAATGAACTCCAGATGCATATGCCACCTTGTGCATCTGGCTTATGTGGGTCCTGGAAAATCGAATTGAGGTCCTTTGGCTTTGCAGGCAAGCACCTTAACCACTAAGCCATCTCTCCAGCTCACAAACAACATCTTTTAACACACTTATCAAAGAAGTTAGTGCAGGGCAAGTGTGGTGACATTTACCTGTAATTCCAGCCAATCAGGAATGTAAGGTCAGTCTGAGCTACACAGCTAGTTTAAGGCCAGCCTGGGCAACCTAATGAGACTGTCTCAAAATAAGTAAAAATAAAATACAAAATAGGAGGGGAGCTGGGAATGTATAATGTCCATGGTAGAATGTTTGCCTGATATGTTCAAGGGCCTGGGGTTTAGTTGCTGGTACCAAAAAGAGGAGGACATAGATAAGGAGGAAGTGTTGTCACAAGAAATACTAAAAGAAAATGAAAATGCAAGTTATCAAGATTTGTGACAAACAGCAAAAGTAGGACTAAGAGGGTATGTGTAACATTAAATGTATGCTAGAAAAATATGCTAGAAAAGAAAGAATGATCTAAAATAAATAATCTAAAAATTTAACCATAGGAAAGTAGAAAAAGAAGACTGGTATAAGTCTAAAGTAACCACAAGGAAATAGGGAATAAAAATTAGAAGCTGGTATAGCTTAATAAGTAATCAACCGAGAAAAATCAATGAAATCAAAAGCTGGTTCTCTGAAAATATTAGTGAAATTGTTAGAATTCTAGCCAAGGGAAAAAAATGAACAGCATCAGAAATGGAAAAGGGGCCTATTCCTTCTAATTCCAGGTATGTTAAAAAGAGAAAAGGTATCATGAACAACTCTAGGTCCACACAAGATATTTAAGGAAGAAAGTTTGCAAGTCTTCTAGAAGATGGAAACAGAGTACGCACTTGCTAAACCATTCCTTGAGGACAGCATATCTAAATACCAAAATCAAAGATACTGCCATAAGAGCCACAGGGTGAGTAGAAATATCCTGAGGTACAGCCCTCCCCCCAAACTAACAGAGGCACTAATCACCCCACCATGAACACCAAGGATGCTACTGAGGAGGGCTTTCAGGGACATGGGTAAAACGGAGTGCAAGACTAAAACCTAGGTAAAAAAAATACATATACATACATATATATGTATATATGCATGTACACATGAGGAAATACTGCAAAAGCAGAAAACTGCAGACCAATATCTCTCATGAACATAGGTGAAAATTTCCTGAATAAATATTCAATTAAATCTAACAATGTATAAAAATAATTATACACTACATCCAAGTAAGATTTATTTTAGATATGTAAAATTCCACTTTTTTTTTGTTTGTTTTTTTTTTTTTGAGGTAGGGTCTCACTTTAGCTCAGGCTGACCTGGAATTCACTTGTAGTCTCAGCGTGGCCTCGAACTCATGGTGATCCTCCTACCTCTGCCTCCCGAGTGCTGGGATTAAAGGCATGCGCCACCATGCCTGGCTAAATTCCACATTTAAAAAGGAATTAGGGCTGGATAGATGACTTAACATTTAAGGCACTTGCCCATAAAGCCAAAGGACCCATGTTGGATTCCCCAGGGCCCACATAAGCTCTATGCATAAAGTGACACATGTGTCTGGAGTTCATTTGCAGTGGCTGGAGGCTCTGGCACGCCCTTTCTCTTTATGTATCTGTCTCTTTCTCTCTCAAATAAATATTAAGAAAAAGAAAATTAAAAAGGAAATAACCAGGGGCTGGAGAAATAGCTCAGTGGTTAAGGTACTTCCCTACAAAACCTAATGATCCGTGGTTTGATTCCTCAGCTCCCTCATAAATGCAGATGCACAAATTGGTGCATGCATCTGGAGTTTGTTTGCAGTTGCACTAGTTCTTGGCATACCCATTCTCTCTGTCTGTGTCTCTTCTATCTCTCTCTCTCTCTCTCTGCTTGAAAATAAACAAAAATATTTAAAACATGAATTAGCTAAATCTATCTCATTAATAAGCTGCAGGAGAAAAATTGCACGATAATATAAAAAACAGATCATAAAAGTTATAGAAAAGCATCTGTTAAAATCCAGCCATCAAAAAATGGAGCAAACTAGGAATTGAGGGAAATTTCCTTAACTTACTAAAGAATATCTGTATTTTAAAAATTCTACAGCTGGCATCATCCTTAGTGCTGAGAAAATAGACGTTTCTCCACTATGGTCAAGGACACTAAGAGGTCACTCCTGTCAGTTCTGCTAGTCAGCATTGGACTGAAGACTACATAATGAAAATGAAATAAACACTGTGCCAAGTGAGAAGATATAAACTGCCATTGTTCTATGGCAAGAGTGTAATGTAAAAAAGTCCAAAAAATCAACAAAACAACTCCTGGATATAATAAGCAATTATAGCAAAGTTATAGAAGATTAATATGTAAAAGTCAACTGTTCTTCAGCAGCAATTAGAATTTGAACTTTAAAATGTTACAATTTATATTATTTCTAAATTTGACATATTTGGACCTAAATCCAATAATGTATATACAAGATCTATGAGGAAAACTATGAAATTGTGAAGAAAGAAACCATTAGAAAAGTAATATTGTTTACAAGGTAATTCTTCTAACTTGATCTGTAGACTTAATGCAGTTCCAGTCAAAATTATTTTATTTATTTATTTGGTTTTTCGAGGTAGGTTCTTGCTGTAGCCCAGGCTGACCTGGAATTCACTCTGTACTCTCGCGGTGGCCTTGAACTCATGGCAATCCTCCTATCTCTGCCTCTGAGTGCTGGGATTAAAGGCGTGCACCACCACGCCTGGCTCAAAATCAAGTAAAAGATTTTAGAATGGCCAGTGCAATACTGGGAGAATGAGAAAGAAGTGGGAAAGAATCTTATCCAACTTAAAACTCTGTTGCAGTTAGCCTACAGTAATTAAGACAGTATTGTATTCACCAAAGAATAGTCAAATAGGGATGTAGCTCAGTGGTAGCAAGCATAGTGTTCTGGGTTTGATCCTCAGCTGAAAATAAAGAAAAGATATCATAATAGATGAGTATAGAGACCTCAGAAGTAGACTCAGCTGACCTGTGACAGAAGAGGAAAGGCGAGTCAATGAAGATAATGGTCTTGTCAACAAATGGTGATGGGACAGCTAGGCATCCACATACAAAAAGGGGAAAAAATCTAGCCAGGCATGATGGTGTATACCTGTAGTCTCATCTACTCAAGAGATTGTGGCAGGAGGATCACTTGAGACCAAGAGTTCAAGGCAAGCCAGAATAAAATAATGAGAATCTGGCAAAAACAAAACAAAGAAACTACACCAGGGCTGGTTAAGACACTTGCCTACAAAGCCAAGGGACCCAGGTTTGATTCTCCAGGACCCACATAAGCCAGATGCACAAGGTGGCACATGCATCTGGAGTTTGTTTACAGCTGCTGAAGGCCCTGGGGTGCCCGTTCTTTCTCCCTCAATCTCTATCTGCTTCTCTCCTCTCAAATAAATGAATACATAGGAAACACCACCAGGCCTTATGATTTAATAACAACAACAACAAAAAAAGATGAAACTGGGGCTGTAGAGATGTCTTGGTAACTAAAGGTCTTTGCTTACAAAACCTGACAAGTCAGGTTTGATTCTCTAGTACCCATGTAAAGCCAGGTGCACAGAATGGTGTGTGTGTCTGGAGTTTGCAGTGGCACATCTTTTCTCCTTCCCTTTCACCTGCTTCCCTTTCTCTATTTCAAATAAATAAACAAACATGAAATGCATCATAAATGTAAGCAAATACAAAATTATAAAAGCTCTAGTAAATAAGTTAGCATATTTAAGTGACCTTGGGTTTGGTGATAACTTAGATATAATAATGTTGCAGTCAGCTCTTTGTTGCTGGGATGAATTTGCAAACAGACACAGTTTATGGGAGGAAGAGATTTATTTCATATTTACAGATCCAGGGGAAATTCTGACAATGCAAAGGAAACTGCTTACTTCCCTACATCCAAGCAGCAAGAAACAACTGCAGCAAGCATACACAATGCAGCAGCCAGCATGACCTGCCAATGCTCAAACTGCTTCTCCCCCTCCCCCTGCACCTTCAGACTGGACTCAGATCTACCCCCAGTGACACATCTTCTCCAGCAGGTTGCTGGAGGCTTAAGCAGGAATCCTAAATACCTGAGGCTATGGGGCTATACATTCACATTCAAATTACCACACATACTAAAACAATGATTTAAGAAAACAAGAAATTGCTAAGTTGAGCTGCATGAAATTAAAACTTCTGCTATGTGAGACACATGGTCAAAACAATGAGAAGCTAATGCACAATTGAAATAAAATGTTTTCAAGTTATATGCCTGATAAAAAATTTGTATCTGTAGTGGTTTGGATCAGATGCCACCTATAAACTCATGTGTTCTGAGTGCTTGGTCCCCAGCTGGTGGCAATTTGGGAGAGGTATGTTGTTGGGAGTGGGCTTTGGGGTGTTTGTAGTCAGCTTCTCCTTATCATAACTTGGCTGTCACTCTCCTGCAACTGTTGAGGTGATGCCCAGTTTCTGTTCATACCATGTTTTCGTTGCCATCATGAAGCTTCCCTTCAAGACTGTAAGCAAAATAAATCCTTTCTTCCCATGAGTTGCTTTTGGTTGAGTGCTTTATCCAGCAATGTGAAAGTAACTATAACGGGAAAATTAGTACCAGAGGAGTGGGATTGTACATGCTAAATTTGGAAAGATTTGAAACCTTGGACGGAGAGATGCTTTGCAGTGTTGTTAAGTAGAGCTTGATGGACCATTCTGTTGAGAGTTGAAAGGTCTAAATGCAGAAAGAACTATGGACTGTGAGGTTTGGCTTATGAAGGGAAGAAAGAGTTTTGTCTGGACTAGGCTAGAAGCAGTTTCCATGAGAGATTGGCTATGTTCTTCCCATGTCCTGAGTACATGTGCATGTTTGCATTTAGAAGAAATGGACTTGTGAGCAGATGGATATGGCACATAAATAAATGAGAATTGTGGGCTGGAGCCAGAGCCTGTTCAGCTGCAATTATCTGAGAAATTACTACCACTGAGATTGGCACTGTAATAGTAGGTGCCAGCTGTTGACATGGGGATAGCAGGAAGAAAGCTGACTCTTCAAAGTAGAGGGGCTGAATGCCAAAGGAGTTCGCTGCTTTTCAAAGTCACCCTTATTCCTACCTGGATTAATAATTTGGTACTAATTAATTAATAACCTGGTACTATGGAAATATAACAGACACAGGAAAGAGAGGGTTATTGGATGTACAATGCAGTTTAATATAGCCACCAGGCAATATGAGGCAGGGTTTTTCAAGTCTCTGCATGAAAACCTAGCGTAGCCATGAGTATGGACCATGGGTTTCAGTGAAGATCCCAGGATTATTAAGATGACAGGACTATGGGGTTACTTCCAAGGAAAGCTGCCTGCTCAGGATGGGCTGTTCCCCAGGCTGTAAGCAGCCCAGCTGGAGAGGCAGAATCGGAACCCCAAAGACTTGGTTATTGATCACAGATGGCAGACTTGGAGTTACAAGATTTGATGTTTTCCCTGTTTGTTTTAAATGATGCATTGGTTCAATCTTTCTTTGCAAACATCTTTTGCAGTGTGAATGTTTAATTGTGATTTAATGTGATTTTAATTTTATATACTCATAGATAAGAGACCTTGCACTATGGGGATTTTTTTTAATTTAAAATTTTATTTTATTTTTAAAAATATTTTATTTATTTATTTGAGAGAGAGATACAGAAATAGGCAGGTAGAGAGAGAGAATGGGCACGCAAATGAACTCCAGATGCATATGCCCCCTTGTGCATCTGGCTTACATGGGTCCTGGAGAATAGAGCCTTGAACCAGGGTCCTTAGGCTTCACAGGCAAGCATTTAACCACTAAGCCATCTCTCCAGCCCATTAAATTTTATTTTTTTAATTGAAAACTTCCATAATTACAGACAATAAACCATGGCAAGTCCCTCCCCCCACATTCCCCTTCCCACCTCTACTCTCCATCATGTCCCCTCCCCCTCTCAATCAGTGTCTCTTATTTTCGCTGTCATCATCTTTTCCTCCTATTATGATTATCTTCTGTAAGTAGTGTCAGGCAATGTGAGGTCATGGATACTACGGGGATTTTTTAACAGTGTTGGGATTGATTAAAAAAAAAACTATGGGGACTTTTAAAGTTGGGCTGAATGCAATTTACATCAAGATAATCATGAATTTATGGGGGCCAGGGATTGTGGGGTTTTCAATCAGATGTCCCCCATAAACTCATGTGTTCTGAATGCTTGGTTCGCAGATGATGGCAATGTGGGAGGTGGAGCCTTGCTTGAGGAAGTGTGTTGTTGGAGATGGGCTTTGGGTTGTGATAGTCAGCTTCCCATTGCCAGAGTTCAACTCACTCTCATGCTGCTGTTTTCCACCAGCTATAGCAGAAATGATGTCCAGCCTCTTCCCATGCTATGCTTTCCCCTGCCATCATGGAGCTTCCCCTTGAGAGTGTAAGCTAAAATTAAATTTTTTCCTCTTGGGCTGGATGAATGACTTAGTGGTTAAGGCACTTGCCTACAAAACCAAAGGACCCAGGTTCAATTTCCAAGGACCCATGTAATGCAGATGCACAAGGTGGCACATGCTTCTGGAGTTTGTTTGCAGCAGCTGAAGGCATTGGCATGCTCATTCTCTCTTTTTCAGATGAAGAAATAAATAAAAAAAATTTTAAATTTTCTCTTGTCAGCTGCTCTTTTGGAGGGTAACTATAATAGTATTGAAAATAAAGAACTCTCAAATTCAATAAAAATTAACAACCCAACTTAAAAAATGAGCAAAGCCTGGCGTGGTGGTTCATACCTTTAATCGCAGCACTTGGGAGGCAGAGGTAGGAGGCAGAGGTGGGAGGATCATCATGAGTTCAAGGCTTCCCTGAGACTACATAGTGAATTCCAGGTCAGCCTGGCCTAGAGCAAAACCCTACCTTGACAACACCAAAAAAAAAAAAAAAAAAAAAAAAACCTGAGCAAATAGACACCCCACCAAAGATGGTATTCAGACAGTAAAAAGGCGTATTATAAGATGGTCAACATCACATGTCATTTAGAAAAGTGCAAGTTAAACTAACAATGAGATACTGTTTGCACAACTATTGTATGGCTAACCTTCAAGACACCAACAGTACCAAATGCTGATGAGGATATGGAGCAATAGGAGCTCCTATTCTCTGCTGTTGCAAAGTGACGCAGCCTCCTTGAAAGATGGTTTGGCAGTTTTGAGAAAACCAAGACTCACTCTTATCAATAATAAAGCAGTTGTACTCCTAGGTATTTATCCAATTGTGATAAAAACATAGGTCCACACAAAATCTTCACATTGATGATTGTATCTATTTTATTCATAACTTCCCCAAACTATAGTACTTTAATAGGTATGTGGATAAATAGTGTTACAACCAGACAATGGAATGTTACATAGCATTAAAAAAAAGAACTCTCAAACTATGGAAAGACATAGAAAAATGTAGCTGTATTTTCCTAAGTGAAGGAGCCAGTCTAAAAAGACTGAATTTTTAATAATTTGAATGATACGACATTTTGGAAAAGGTAAAGCTATAGAGACATGCAAAAGACTAATCAGTTATGCAGGGTTTTGGGGAGATGGGAAGGATGAAATCAGAGGTGATATTATTATATGGTACTATAACTGTAGGTACACATTATACATTTGGAAAAATCCATGGAACCATGCAACATGAATTACTGAGCCCTAATGACAACTATGGACTTTAATAATATATCAACATTGGTTCCTTAATTGAAATGAATATATATACAATATTAGCAGGTAAAACAGGTGTTAGCAGGGAGAGGGATATATAGTAACTGTATTATCTTGTCTACTTTTCTACGTATTATAAAAACTGTTTAAAATAATATCAATTTTATTTTTAAAAGTACAAAATAAAGAAAAGCAATAACAAATCAGAGAGAAGAGAGAGTCATACTAATAGTATAGATTGCTTCAGTTATGGTGTCTGTCAAAGTGTTTACTGTACTCATGTAAATATCTTGTTTTAATATGAAGGAGGGAGACATCAAGGTGAAGGTATTGGTATAACTTTTTTTTTTTTTTTTGGTTTTCCAAGGTAGGGTCTCGCTCTAGCCCAGGATAACCTGGAATTAATTCTGTGGACTCAGGGTGGCCTTGAACTCATGACAATCCTCCTACCTCTGCCTCCTGAATGCTGGGATTAAAGTGAGTGCCATCAGGCCTGGCCTTCCTTTCTTTTTTTTTATGTTTTCTTCTCTCTTTTTTTTTTTTTTTTTTTGAAGATTTTATTTTTATTTATTTATTAGATACAGAGAGAGGGAGAGAGGGAGAATGAGAATGGGTGCGCCAGGGCCTCTAGCCACTGCAAATGAACTCCACACGCATGCACCACCATGTGCATCTGGCTTACTTGGGACATGGAGATTCCAACTGGGGTCCTTAGGCTTCACAGGCATGCACCATAACCTCTAAGCCATCTCTCCAGCCCATTTTTTCTTTCTTTTGAGAGGAGTATAACCATTTTATTAATGAGTAGTTTTGATGAACTTTTTATTAGCAGGAAAGAAGTCTTTTTCCTATTTTACTGTTGACCTTGAAAGTCACATAGAACCCATTTTTCTCCCAGAGACTTTCTGGTCATTTCATCTGTCACACCTGCTTCATTTGCAGAAATCGTAAACCAGTCCAATTTAGATCAACATTTCCATGTGACATACAATCAGATGGTGTCCTATCTCCCATCCCAATCTAGGTCTGTTCATTTCTTTGCAAGATGAGAAAAAGATTGCCAGAATCAGCTCTTTCACCTTATTCTGTTGTGTTTCTTTCCCATCTCATCAGATAGACTCTGGCAGGACTAAGAGTAGAGAAGTTATGATGCTCAAGAGTTAAAAGAGTTAAAGTGAGAATATAGCATAAATCTTGTACCTCCTCAAATAGCAAAGTCAGGTTGGTTCAAGCACTCTCTTTACCCACTCCAGTTAACAGCCTAGGGTATGCCAGTACATTTTCTTTGCTCTGTATCAGTGGAGGAAGTGTTTAGGACTAGGGATATTTTATTTGTACCTTCCTCATGAATTTCTGTTCTCTGTAAATTGTTGCCTGCAAATCTCCCTGTCCTATCTTGAGGTAAGGAAATACATGCTGGCTCCAACAAAGAGGAGAAGGAGACTGGGGGAAACAAGGAGGACCTACCCTTCAAAATTCCTATTTCTGAATCCACTCCTTCTCTAGCCACCTCTGATATACATACAACAGGTACATGAGAAGTTAGGGATGAAGGATGCTGTGGTAGTTTGGATGTATGATCCCCATAGACTCAGGTGTTAAAACCTATAACCTGGGTCTCCAGCTGCCTGGCTGGAGGAGGTATCACTGGGAGTGGATCCTGGGGTCCATTCCAAAGGTGTGTTTGGGGGTGGATCTGAATTCTAGCCCAAAGGTATACAGAACAGTCTGAGCTCTGGGGGGTCCTGCTTGCTGCTTGTTTGTGCTTGTTGCTTTTTGGTGTTGCTGGCTGGTGCCGGCTTTTCTGTCTGCTAGGATTTGTGAAAGGGAGCCAGCTTCTTCTGCCATCAATGGAACTAGCGCTGGATTCTATAAGCTTGAAATGAATCTCTTCCTCCCATAAACTGTGTCTGGTTTGGATGTTCATCCCAGCAACATGGAACTATCTACTTGTAATGTAATGTAAATGTAAATGTAAATGTAATGTAATGTAATGTAATATAATGACCATTTCTTTGCAAGTTTTGCCCTACTGAATCCATTGCCTCCTCATTAGAATGTAGAAGTCATCACTGTTTATTGCATTGAGCTAAGTCAACATAAAAATGTCATTTAACATTTTGTCACCAAAAAGTAAAGATATATTTTATGTAGTGAGGTGCTCAAGTGTGCAGGCTTGGTAGATTTCTGAACCTAAGGAAGAAAGAATTCTTGTTGGAAAAATAAGCTGATGGCATCTTGAAGCCTATATCATGATGTTCTTCTGTCCAAATGATAATTTTTAAAATTTAGGATTGAAAAAAATGCCAATCTTGGCTTTAAAACATTCACATGGGGAAAGCTAATGATGAAAGAGCCAAAGGTCATCAAAATCATTTCATCTATTTCTATTGCTAGAGTTTTACTGGCAACTGTTAAAAAAATGCCCAATTCCTTTCCCCCTGGGTTTGCCCTTTCAAGAGTATCTCCACCCCTTCTGAGTCTAGATTTCATGGGGTTGTCTTTCCAAAAATAGCTCCATCACTTGAGTCTTAGATTTAACTTTTCATTTCTCCAGTTGTCTTCTCAGATCTTTTCTCATCAGCTTGTCAAGTCTTGTTAGCTGAGCAAGTATAAACATAATTTTAGAAGGAAGCAAGGTGAGAATAGAGAATGAAAAATTACCAATGTTAACATACGGGTAGTTTTGTGTGATATTCTGATTACTTTAACAAGGTAATGTTGTTCTTCTTATTCTCTTATGTAGCCACGACTGATGAAACCACCTCAGTGAAAATCAGGAAAAGAATTTTTCATGATGTTGTTTCAAAATATCAATCCCAAAGACCTCTCAATATCCACAACATCTTTTTTGAATCTGAGGTCCAAGGAAGAGTGTCTTCTACTTCTTCATTCCCCAGAGCTGCCAGCAGTTTCTCCTGGAAAATCTCCCATTCTGCTGCTGGTTCTGTGTTTTTTCCAGTGGGTATTTCAGCTTCTTTTCACGTTTTTAGGAAAAAACGAGGAAAAAGGAAAAAAAAATCCAAGAAAAAAAAACACAAAAAAGAAAAGACGAGTGGTGATGTACAAATGGGCAATATGTTAGTTATTTCCACAAGGAACCTCAGACCTTTAATAACTACTTATTCAGACATTACTTCTAAATTCAAGACATTAACCCCTAAATATCACCATTTACAAGAGATTCCAGACTATACTCAGGGGCTCTCTCCCATCTTAAAAGACTTAAGTGTAACCTCGCTAAGCCCTGTATCTATTAATAAGCAATCTTCAGTACCAGAAAAACAGTGGACTGAACATTTTCAATACAAGTCTTCAGCCATTAGTAAAGTGCCACTGAAAATGGCTAAACTTCCAGCTATCAGTTCCCTACCACCACCAGTGTTACCAAGAAAACCTCAAAGACAGGCTGCCATAGGTAAATATAATCAGAACCTGATCTATAATAGTGGGGTCAAACAGATCAGTGGGGGGGAAAAGAAATGCAAGCAGATGGAAGGCCTGTGGACATTTAGGATGGAAAAGTAGAATCCCCATTTATGTTTACCATTCACACCTGGGCCTGAGGGTAATGACAAGAATCCTGACCTTCTAATGTGCCAAGGCCAAACTGGGACACTATACATGATCATACAGATGGGAGACAATAAGGAAACTGAAAGGCATCAATAGCTAATCTAAAAGGAGCCATGAGAAGGTACCTCCTACATGTAGTAGGCAAGGCCCCAGCAGGGCTAATGAGGAATAATGTCAAAATGGTCTAGATGCATTCCCGAAGTAGGAAGCCAATGCCTAGGGACATCTTCCTGGGTATATTTCCATGGATCACCCCAATTCATTAAAGGTTGAAAAATTATAATGAAGTCCCCACCACTCTCAAACAAGTTGAATGTCTAAAAATTGTCCCTTTTTTTCTTTTTATCTAGAAAGTATGGTAGAAATTGGAAAGACAGAAATTAGCCCAGGACAACCTGAAGGTAAATGCTAGGTGTATACCATTCTTCTAGAAACTGTAAGTATTGGTGCGTTTGTGTTTGTGTGTCAACACATGTATATCTCACCTTCTTTTCAATTTCTTAAGCCATTTTCTCAGCAGTTATTTCTTAAATATTGACTATAAGCCAGATAGTGTACTGATGTTCAGAATATAGAAGCTAGTATCTTAATTTGAATAGAGAAGATAGACATGTAATAATGAACATTAACTATTTGCCATCCCAAGTGCTTTGAACTTAGTTATATAGCAAAAACAAAGAGCCATCTTCAAGGAAAGATACATCATTCTCCTTCCAAGGTAGTGGCACACACCAGTAATCCCTGTACCAGGAGGTAAAAACAGGGGCATTGAAAGTTTAAGGTCAGCCTGGGCTATGAGATCCTGTCTCAAAAAAAGAAAGAATGAAGCTGGGTGTGATGGCGCATGCCTTTAATCCCAGCACTTGAGAGGCAGTAGAAGGATCACCATGAGTTCAAGGCCACCCTGAGACAACAGTGAATTCCAGGTCAGCCTGAACTAGAGTGAGACCCTACCTCAGAAAACTGAAAAAAAAATGAATGAATGAAAGAAAAGAACTTAGGAGATGACTCAGTCTGTGAACTACTTGCTTCACAGCTTGAGGACTCAAGTTAAGATCCATAGCATAGGAGCTTTATATATAGCCTTATTTATGTTGAGATATAAACCATCCATGCCTCGTCTCTCCAATGTTTTTTTTTTTTTTTTGAGAGAGAGAGATACATATAGAGACAGACAGAGAGGGGAGAGGGAGACAGATAGAGATGGGCACGCCAGGAGACTCTCAGCTGCTGGGAACGAAATCCAGTTGCGTGTGCACCCTTGTGGTCAAGTGCAGCATTGCGCCCTTGTGTCACTTTGCATCTGGCTAAATGTGGGACCTGGAGATTGGAACCACTGGAGATTGGAACCAGCATTCTTAGGCTTAGTAGGCAGGCGCCTTAGCCCGCTAAGCCATATCTCCAGCCCTCTCCAATATTTTGATCATGAAGTGATGTTGTATTTTGTTGAAAGCCTTTTCTGCATCTATTGAAATGATCATGTGGTTTTTGTGTTTAAGCTTATTTATGTGGTGTATTACATTGACAGATTTCCGAATGTTGAACCAACAACCCTGTGTTCCTGCCAAAAAGCCTACTTATCAAGGTGAATAATGCTTTTTTTATTGTTATTTATTTATTTATTTATTTGAGAGTGACAGAGAGAGAGAGAGAGAGAGAGAGAGAGAGAAACAGAGAGAGAAAGTGTGCATGCCAGGACCTCCAGCCACTGCAAATGAACTCCAGGTGCATGCACGCTTTGTGCATCTGGCTTATGTGGGACCCGGGGAATCAATCCTTAGGCTTCATAGGCAAGTGCTTAACCACTATGCCATCTCTCTAGCTGCCCCTGCTTTTTTGTTTTTTCCAGGTAGGGTCTTACTGTAGCCCAGGCTGACCTGGAATTCACTCTGTATTCTCAGGGTGGCCTTGAACTCACAGCAATCCTCCTACCTCTGCCTCCCAAAGCTGGGATTAAAGGCATGTCCCACCACACCTGGCCTGGTAGATAATGCTTTTCATGTGTTGTTGAATTCGGTTCGCAAGGATTTTGTTCAGGATCTTTGCATCTAAGTTCATCAGGGAAATAGGCCTATAGTTTTCTTTTCTTGTGGTATCTCGACCTGGTTTTGGTACTAGGGTGATACTAGCTTCATAAAAGGAGTTGGAGAGTGGTGTGGTCCCTCCTAGGGCCAGCCCAGGAGGAGACCATAGGGTCTCTGCCGGGTAGGGGGTGAGAGGTGCGGAGTCATGACACAGACTCTGGGAGTTGGGTGGAAGCAGGCAGAGGGCGAGCTGCTGCAAACTCATTTATTCAAGGAAGTGTAGGGGGTTTTAGGGGGTTGGCTGGCCAATCATTGTATGGAGTGGTTCCCTTCTTGTGACCAATGACAGCCTGTCTCCAGGCAGATCATCTCACAGCAGGTTGCTCGTGGGCATGGGGATGTAATTGTTGTTACACCAGGCCTGTGCAGGATGCCATGTCCACAGAAGCCACTTCCTGGTTTCTTCTAGCAGGTGGCCTGGCTAAGGCCTGACCTGCATTGTGCCATGCATACTAGCAGGTGGACCGGCTAGGGCCTGACCTGCATTGTGCCATACAGGAGAGCTTTCCCTGTTCTCCAATTATGTGGCACAGTTTGAGAAAAATTGGTTTTAGTTCTTCCATGAAGGTTTGATAGAATTCAGGTGAGAAGCCATCTGCTCCTGGATTCTTCTTTGGGGGGAGGTTTTTGATTAACTTTTCTCTCTCTCTCTTTCTTTTTTAAATTTGAGAGAGACCGAGAGAGAAGAGACAGATAGAGAATGGGCATGCCAGGGCCTCTCAGCCACTGAACTCCAGACGCATGTACCCCTTTGTGCCCATGTGCATCATTGCATGCTTGTGTCACATTTACATCTGGATAAACGTGGGACCTGGAGATTCCGACAGGTGTTCTGTAGGCTTTGCAGGCAGATGCCTTAACCACTAAGCCATCTCTCCAACCCTTGATTAAATTTTCAATTTTGATGGGTGTGATAAGTTTGTTTAGGAAGCTAATCTGCTCTGCGTTAGTTTTGGTAGGTGGTATGTGTCCAGGAATTCATCTATTTCCTCCATATTCAGTTTTGTGGAGTAGAGGTTCTTGAAATAAGTCCTGATGATTCTCCCAATTTCACTTATGACTGTTGTGATCTTTCCTTTTTCATTTCTAATTTTGTTAATTTGAAGCATCTCTTATTTTTTGCTTAATCAAATTGGCCAGGAATTTATCATTCTTGAACCAGCTCTTTGTTGCATGAATTTTCTTAATTGTTTTCTTAGTTTCCAATTCATTAATTTCTGCTCTGATCTTAATTATTTATCTCCATCTGGAGCTTTTGGGTTGGATTCTTCTTGTTTTTCCAATGCCTTTTGGCGGATGGTTAGGTTATTGATTTGGGAGCACTTTGTCTTTGTTATGAAGGCATTTAGTGCTATAACTTTTCCCATAGTTTTGGTATGATGTGTTCTCATTGTCATTCAATTCTAGGAATTTTGCAATTTCATTTTTTATTTCATCCACAACCCATTTATTTTTTAAAAGTGTATTGTTCAGTTTCCAGGAGCTGGTGAGATTCCTAGCACATCTTTTGTTGTTAATTTCTAGCATTACAGCATTGTGGTCTGATATTATACAGGAAATTATGTAGATTTTCCTAAAAATATGGAGGCAGGCTTTATGGCCCAGTATATGATCTATTTTAGAGAAGTTCCATGGGCTGCTGAGAAGAATGTGTTATCTGTGGATTTGGGGTAGAATGTTCTGTACATGTCCATTAGGTCTAATTGATCTATGGTTTTGTTGAGCTCTCTTACTTTCCTATTAATAATAGTGGAGTATTGAAGTCCCCAACTATGATGTTGTCGGTGGTTATTTCTGTTTTGTTGTCAAGTAGGTTTTGTGTGATGAATTGTGGTGCACCTGTGTTTGGTGCATAAAAATTGATGAGTGTGATATCCTCTTGTTGGATTGTTCCCTTGATAAGTAAGAAGTGGCCTTCTTTGTCTTTTTTTTATTACTTTTGGTTTGAAGTCTATTTTATCTGATATTAGTATAGCAATGCCTGCTTGTTTCTTATTTCCATTTGCTTGGAAAATCATTTTCTACCCTTTCACTCTGAGGTATCTGTCTTTAGTGGTTAGATGGGTTTCTTGAAGAGAGCAGATTGAGGGGTCTAATTTTCTGATCCACCAGTTAGCTTATGGTTCTTGATGGGTGAATTAAGGTCATTAATGTTTAGAGTAATAACTGAGGTTTGATTTAATCCCTGTCATGTTGTGGTGGTTTATGTGGTTGGGTGTTTTCTTGGACTTTGTAGTTTTTGTGCCTTCTCTGAGTTTGGTTATTGTGATCTGCTTCTCAGGGGCACTTGAGGTTGGTTATTTGATTCTTCTGTGTGAATAATTCCTTGGAGTACTCTCTTTGGGTTTGGCTTTGTGTTCATATAGTATAAAGCTGACTTTTATCATGGAAAGTTTTTACTTTACTATCTATTATGGGGGATACATTTCCTACATATAGTAGTTTGGGTTGGAAGCCCTAAGTTCTTAGACTTTGCAGTGTTCCATTCCAGGCCTTTCTGGCTTTCAGGGTTTCCATTGAGAAGTCTGAAGTAATCCTGATGGAGTTACCTTTATATGTAATGTGCTGTTTCTCCCTAGCTGCTTTTAGGATTTTCTCTTTGTTATCGATGTTTAGAGTCTTAATGATAATATGTCTTAAAGAATTTCTCCTTTGGTCAAGTCTGTTTGGAGTTCTGTTAGTTTCTTGTAACTTGATGGGACTTTCTTTTGAGAGGGTGGAAAGTTTTCTTCGATAATTTTATTGAGTAAGTTCTCCATGTTTTTGGTCTGAATTTCTTCCTCTTCTGGTTTCCCATGATCTGAATGTTGGGACATTTAAGGGTATCCCACAGTTCTCTCATGTTCTGTTCACAAAAAAAATTCAATTTATTGAAACTTTTGGACTCACAAACTGTTTCTTCTGTTTTGTATTCTAGTTTTGGGTTTCTATCCTCCATGTGGCTGACTCTATTCTTGAGAGCTTCTATAGAGTTTTGGACTTACTCAATTTTGTTTGTATTTTCTACTACCTTTTTAATGTATAGTATCTATCCCTCTGTCTAGTTCCCATTTCACATCATTTTCTGGTTTTCTGAATTCTTCTTGGAATTCATCCTTGCATTTATTTATGTCTTCATTGAGCTTAGACAGCTGATTTTTGAGGTCCTCTTTTTTTTTCTCTCTCTCTCCTTCAACTCAATTAACTGTCTTTGGAATCCATCCTGGTTCTTTTCTATTAGGTCTAATCTAGCGAGGACAGCCTTCATACAATTATTGGCTCTTTGTTGTTTTTCTGTAAATTCTTCTATTTTCTTGGCCAGGGTTACATTGCTTGTGTCTTCATTTTGGGGTTCTCATCCTGTTGTGTCTTCTATGTTTTGATTAGAGACTTCCATGATGGTACTGGGTGACCTTGTTGGATTTACTTATAATTGCTTTTTCATGTTATTCCTTTTGTGTTGTGGTCTGCCCATCACAGTGTAGGAATCTTATTTAATTCAGGAGGGAGCTGTTGTTTACCCTTGAAGTGTTTCCAGTGATTATTACCTTTTATGTTTGCCTCAATTAGGCTTCTGATGGCAATGGGGCCTGCCTGCTCAGACAGAAGGTGCTGGCAAGGCTCTGGTGGGGGCCTGAGAAACTGATGAAGGGTCTTGTTGGTGGGTGGTTGGGGTGTGGGACTGGGTGGTCAGGTGGCCTGAGAGGACAGGGGTAGGGGGGAATGGGACACAGCAGACTGGTTTTGTGGTGGGCTGGCAGAGGTGAGAAGGATGGGATTGCATGGTCCTATGTTGCTGAGGGGTGAAGGGATGGGATAGTGGGGTCAGAGTCCATTGGGACTGTGTAGTAGAGGGTGAATGGGACTGTTGGGTCCTGTGACACAGAAGGGCAGGGAAGTGGGACTGCTGTGGGTCAGGTGACACCTGGGACAGGGGGGATGGGTGGTGGACCAGGTGTCGGGAAGGGGGAGAAGAAAAGAGTTAGGAGGGAATGGTAGCCTGCTGACCTGGGTCCGATTTGCCTGTTGGACTTTCAGTAGGATCTGATCGCAGCTGGAATGGTGGTCAGGTGGCATAAAAGCCCAGGGATGGAGAGGGAAAAGCTAGCCTGTTGGCCTGGATCCCAGTTGCCTGCATGGTGGATGCAGCTGGGATGGGGATTCAAGCCCAGGGATGGAGGGGAAATGCTAGCCTGCTGCCCTGGGACCACTTAGCCTGTGGTAGTGCAGGAGAGGGTGGCTGGGATGGTGGCTGGGACTGTGGATGGATGAGACAGCAGCTGGGATGGCTGCTTGAGAGGTTTGGGGGACTGGTGAGCTACCTTGGAGTGTGGGACTCAGTGGATTCCCTACTTTGTTCCTCTGCACCCTCCCACTGGAGGTCTACTAGAATCTCTGAACCCCTAAGAACCCAAAGATCTTGCCTTTCCTTCCTGCGAGGCAAAACGTGGTTAGGCAAACATCATCTTGACAGGAAGTCCAGGCATAGATTTTTTGCAGTTGCATAAGACCATACACAATGGAGTTCAGTTTCTATCAAAGTATAGGACCATATCTTAACAAGTATACTAGGCTTTCAGCTAAAGATCCAGGGAGTCATGACAGCTTAGCTATATAAAAACATGTACTTTATATTTCATCAACCAAAATGATGTTTGTGTGATTGGTAGTAAAAAAGTTGAAGAAAAAAAGATGTACTTTACATTTCATCAACCAAAAAGTTTGTGTAATTTGTAGTAGAAAATTTCAACATTATTTTTACACATAGTATCAAAAAACTAAAATTTATGGAATCTAAGTTGTCCAGGCAGAAGTCTATGAGTGAGCATATCATTTTATTTTTAAAAGATATCTAATAAATTTTTTTTTGAGGTAAGGTCTCATTTTAGCCCAGGCTGTCCTAGAATTCACTATGTAGTCTCAGGGTGGCCTAGAATGTTGGCAATCCTCCTACCTCTGCCTCTAGAGGGCTGTGATCAAAGGCGTATGCCACCACACCCAGGTCAATAATTTTTTTAAATTTAGTTAATTTATTTATTTGCAACCATAGAGAGAGAGAGAGAGAGAAGAGAGGTAGACAGAGAGAGAGAATGGGCATGCCAGGGCCTCTAGCCACTGCAAATGAACTCCAGATGCATGTGCCCCTTGTGCATCTGGCTTACATGGGTCCTGGAGAATCGAACCAGGATCCTTTGGCTTCACAGGCAAACGCCTTAACCGCTAAGCCATTTCTCCAGCCCAATAATTTTTTTTTTAAAGGCAAAACAATACTCTGTTTGGCAAACAGACAGCACAAATGGAAAAGTCTTTTAGCTTTTATTCACAGCACACTTAAGCTTCATGTTTTGTTTTGCTTGATTTAGGTGTAGTTAAGCCTAGAAGAATACTAGACCCAGAGGCACATGTTCTACGTGGTGAAGGTTTTAACACTGTGACAGCAACACGCAATGAAACAATACTAGCGATGTCCAACTTGGCCATAATAAACTGCCAGATACATGGACGAAATGCACTTAATCTTCAGGTATGCTCAGTCATTCCTCTGTGTACTAGTATAGGTTAGTTTCCATGGACTAGAGGGAGTCTTGTTGCCTCAAAGCTTTCTCAGGAACACACTAAAATTGCATCTCTAAATCTATCTGTTCTAGTTGGTCTTTAGTTCATTAAGAAAGTTTAAAAAGATGCTCAAGTCCAAATAATTATACTCCTTTTTTCACTATTTAGCATGATAAGAGGTGGGATTCTGATTTTTTCTAATTTTAATTAATTAATTTATTTTTAGGGGGGGTGCAGAATGGGTACACCAGGGCCTCCTGCCAATACATACAAACTCCAAATGCATGGGTCACTTTATGCATCTGGCTTTACATGGGTACTGGGGAATCAAACCTGGGCCATTAGGCTTTGCAGGTAAACACTTTACCCAGAGACATCTCTCCATCTCCATAGTTTTAATTTATCAGCAGTCTTTGGACCTTGTGTCAAGTCTAGTATTCAGCTGACTTTTCAATGATCACAAGCCCAGTGTGAAGAATTACAATAAACAGTTACCATGTATGAAAGAAATACTATGTTTCAAGGCAGTGCTAATCCTACAACTTCTAACTCTGCAAAGACAGCATAATAATCTTTATTTCACAGATGAAAATACTGAGGCATAACAAGAAGACCTCACAGTAAACAAGTGCAACAGCTTGAAATTGGAGACTCAGAATTCTTTGGTCTCAAAAATCTATATATTTTATTTAAAATAAAGAAAGGAAGGGACAGAGGAAGGGAAGGAAGGAACGAAGGAAGATAGAACAATTTTTAAAGTGTCACCAAGTAGGCATACTGAAGTAGGCAGTATTTTTTTCTGTTAGACTTAGCAGTAAATAAAAGAATGTACTGTCTTCAATAGTCAATTTCCTATGCAAGAACAGTTAGTTGTCCAGTCATTCTTTGTAGCCCTGGAGGTAATCCTGATCAGCAAAGCATCCTGAGTTCCGAAATTCACTGAACTTTTCACATTCTTTTTATTCTTGGACAAAGAAAATACATTAATCCCTTCCAAGATTTTGGCTTTCTGAAAATAGTTGTTTTATGCAGTGCCCCACCCCTTGCACCTCAATGGGTATTAGTTTGGGGGATTCCAACTCTCAGAGTTTCAATAGTGATACAGGATTCTGGGGTTCAGGAGGGATTGTACAATGTATGAACTCCAAGTTTCTGGGTTCTGTCCTACTTTGACAAAGAATAGATAAAGATGGACTCAAGAAGGATAAATTATGAAGTTTATTTAGGGAGAAATCACAAATTGTGATGTTTAGGAAACATGCTTTCATGTGGAAACCCTGCACAGTTAAAAGATTCATTTCAGAGAAACTGAGGTGTTGGGGAAAAGACTGGAGTAGAGCTGCAAGCACATGAAGGGAAGCTAAACTGAGGCTTTCAAGGAAAGCCTGAGGTAGAGCTGCAAACATATGGAAGATAGAACTTAGGTGTGTATGTAGGAAAACTTAGAAGGAACACACATGGCACCTGCCATGTGTTTTCCTGTGGAGGAAAGTTAAGAGGGAAATGGTGATGCTCAAGGAAGATTGAGGGAAAATATCAAGGCAGAGACCAAGAAATTCAGAGGAGAAATGAAGAGCATTATTCTCATGGTTACCCCAATTTTAAAGAAATTACACAAGTAGCAGACCTACAGTTGGTAGTTCTAGAGTGTAAGGGAAATAAGCAAGTGGTAGAATTGAGACTAGAAGAAAATCATACATATAATCAATGTTACCCCAAAATATAAAGCAGAGGCAAGCAGAAAAGTTGCCCTAGATAAAGAAGCAGTCTTATGCTTTTCCCCTAATTCTGGGTAAGAGGGAAGCCAAATTCATGTAAATCTCTGTGGCCAAAGCAAAGAGAGGCAGGCAGAGTTGAACAGAGCCAGAAAAGCAGAGTGGAGCTGAATGGAGCGGGGTGGAGCTAGTGACTGGAAGGAAACAGTAGCATTTATAGGGAAGGGGAAGACCCAATTGGTTTGTAGATTTGGAGGGTGGATTCTAGAGCCAGCCTACCTGAACCAGCCCATCTAGATAGTGTGCTACAGTGTGGACATCAGGTGGCACTATAGATTAAGTCTTGATCAGACATGAGGTCCATTTCTGCCAAGAGTTCTCTTCTTGTGTCAGGGCGAGGTAGTGACATATAGAGTGGCAACTCCTGGTTGTCTCTGGGCCTCAATATTTAATTGAAACTGTCTGAAAGAAGCTAGCTTTTGCCTATACTCCTTCATTAGGACTTAAGTGATTTGGAGAATTTGGGTCTTTTGGGATTTCAACATTTAGAACCATGGCTTTTGAAATTATGATCAGCATGAACAAGAAAGCTAAAAGAGCTAGTAAGATAATTCAGTAAAGTTGCAATAAGATATGATAAACAAATGTATAGCAGCAAAATAAATTATGAAGATAGTTCTATTTAAAATCATGTCCAAGGGCTGGAGAGATGGCCTAGCAGTTAAGGCACTTGCCTTTGAAGCCTAAGGACCTCTGTCCAGGTCCCATGTAATCTAGATGCACAGTGACACAAGCATGCAATGTCGCACATGCACACAAGGGAGCACACACATCTGGAGTTTGATTGCAGTGGTTGGAAACTCTAGTGTGCCAATTCTCTCTTGCAATGTGTGTGTGTGTGTGTGTGTGTGTGTATACACATACACACATTTATACACACACCTATATACATACATATATATATAATCATGTCCAACAGAAAAAAATGGTCAAATACATGAAACACAGTTCACTGAAACAAATCACCCTTAGATATGTGAAAATGTTTGACTTTGCTCAAAACAAGAGTAAGACAATTTAAAACTATATAGAGCTATAACTATGCCCTTGAAAGAGTTGGAATGTTGGGCAACATCACCGAGGCTGTAGCATTGCTGTTAGCAATTTAAGCACTGAAACCCATAAAGACCATTTATTGTTAACATTAACTTACCTCTCATTACTTTTCTTTAGGGATTCTGTCTTCAGCAGTGTCCAGACTTAACACCTTTGGCTTTCCAATTGATATATCTTAATTTATCATTTAATCTTCTCAGCCAATTTCCCATAGAAGTGAGTATACTTTATTATTCTATATTAGCTCTGATTTTACAACATTCCATCTCTCTGTGGTCACAGGGGTTCATTCAGCCTTGTTGGAAGTGCAGCAGATGCAGTGATTTTTTGGGGAACTTTGGTCCTCAGATGTCCTCTATTAACTCATGTGTTTTGAATGTTGGGTTTCCAGATAATGGTAATTTGGGAAGTAGAGTCTTGCTAGAGGAGGTCTGTTGTCAGGGGCAGCCTTAGGAGTGTTATAGCCAGCTCCTCCTTGTCAGAACTTAGCTCACTCTCTTGCTACTGTTATCTACCTGATATTGGCAAGGAGGTGATGTCCAACCTCTGCTCTACCATCTTTTCCATGCCATCATGAAGCTGCCCCTCAAGACTATAAGCCAAAATAAACCCTTTCATCCTATAAGCTGTTTTTGGTCAGGTGCTTTGTGCCAGCTATGAGAAGGTAAATACAATATATACCAAACACCTTGATTTGAAAAAAAAAAAAGATAGAAAGTCATGAACAGAAAATAAAAGCACATCTTTAGTCCTAGCACTAGGGATGCAGAGGTAGGAGGATTTCTTTGAGCCAGCCTGCAAGTACAGAGTAAATTCCAGGTCAGCCTGGGCTAGAGTGAGACCCTTGAAAAAAAAATCAAAAATGGTAAAAGCATGAGAAAAAATATATCATGAAAATAGCACACAACAAATTGAATAAGTACAATAGTTCAGGTGAAATACATTTTAAACATGAAATGTTACTAGAGACAAGTGGGATATTTTGTCAATATCATCCTGATATAGCCAATCAATAGCAGCACAATGCATGATTCACAATTTTACTAGAACATTTCCCAGGGCCCAAAACAAGTGTCAATAATTGAAAAGGATTGAAGCTGGACATGGAGGCGCACATTTGTACTCCCAGCATTTGGAAGCTAAAGCAAGTAGACAATGAGCTCAAGGCCACACTGGACTACATAGTAAGAGCCAGAGGAAGGGGAGGAGTGCTGTGATACTGTCTTCCAGACACAAAAAGATCTTGATCTTCATGACCTTACATGGCTGATGCTACCCACACAACCCATAATAGGAGGAAAAAATGATGATATTAAAATAGAAGAGAGACTAGTTAGAAAGAAGAAGGGGTTCAATGGAAGGGGTTTTGGGAGGGAAGGTGGTAGAAGGGGATTGTGATCATGGTATATTGTTTATATTTATGGAAGTTGTCAATAAAAAAGTTTTTAAAAATTTTAAATAAAATTTCCAAGTCTGCTCCATAAAAACCATTAAATAAAATGAAGAATTGAAAACTCACAGCCTATTTTTGTTTCAGTATAATGAAATTGGAAAAGAAAAACTGAAAGAAGTTTGACACTTTACTAATTTGTAAAAGTTGTACCAGTCATCTTTAACTAATGAGTCAAAGAAATCAAAAGGGGAATTAAAGAATTTTTAATATGAATGAAAATGAAACATCAAAATTCATATGATTCATCTGTAACAGTACTTAGGATGGAAATATGTAGCTGTAAATTCCTGTGTTAAAAAAGGAGAAGTGTCTCATATCAATAAAATAATCTTCCAACTTAAGACACTAGAAAGATGCAAAATAAACTTCAAAAAGGAATAAGGAAGGGAACAATAAAAATTAACAAAATAAAGAATAGAAAAGCAATAGAGATAAAACCAACAGACTCAAACGTTATTATTTTAAAAAGATAACAAAATTCACAAACCTTATTATAGACTGGCCAAGAAGAAAATACAGGAGACTCAAGCTACTAAAATCAAGAATTAAAGGTCACTACTGACCTTTCAGAAACTAAAGGGAAGATTTTTTTGAAGATATTTCATTTTGAGAACATTATTAAAAACTATACTACCCGACTTAATGACTTAGATGAAATGAATTTACTTTTGTAAATTCATAAAATGAACTAAGATGGAAAACATGGATGTCTCATACCAAGTAAAGAGGTTCAGTAGTAACTTTAGAACCTACTTGAAGGAAATATTGAGATCTGCATGGCTTATGGGTGAAGTCCACCACACATCTGAAGAAGAATTAAACCACCCTTTTATAAACTCTTCCCAAAGAATAGATGAGGAGAGAACATTTCCCATTTTAAACAAGTAACACAATAATTTCATAATATTGAGAGGAGCTCACAAGGTCTGGAGAGATGGCTCAGCAGTTAAACACATTTGCTTGCAAAGCTCAACAGTCCAGGTTCAATTCCCCAGTACCCATGTAAAGCCAGATACACAAAGTTGTACACATGTTTGTATGTTTCCCCTTTAGTATATTAATATATACTATTATATTGATTTTTCTATATTGGGCTAACCATGCATTCCTGAGTTAAATCTCCCTTGGTCATGTTATAAAATCTCCGTTATATGATGCTGACTTTTGTTTGATGTCATTTAGTTGAGGGCTTTTACATCTACATTCAGAAGAGGTAGTGTATGTAGTTATTTTTCTTATGATTTTTTTATTTAAAAAATTTATTTATTTACAAGCAGAAGGAGACAGAAGACAGAGAAAGGGAGAGAGAGAAAGAGAGAGAGAGAGAGAGAGAGAATGGGTGTGCCAGGGCCTCTAGCTACTGCAAAAGAATTCAAGATTCATGTGCCACATTGTGCATCTGGTTTTACGTAGGTACTGGGGAATTGAACTCTGGTTGTTAGGCTTTGCAGTCAAATGCCTTAACCACTGAGTCATCTCTACAGCCTATGATCTTCTTTTTTGAAAAACTATTTTTATTTATTTATTTGAGACAGACAGAGAAATAATCAGATAAAGAGCATGGGTGTACAAAGACCTCCTATAACTGGTACTGGGAACCAAGTAAGCGCCCCACAGGCAGGGAGCTTACCACTGCCAGAGAGAAACCCCAATTGTGTTTTTTTTTAATTTCTATTATTCTGATTTTACATTTATTGGTTCCATTATCCTCCTCCCTGTCCTCCCTCTTCCAAAGGGACCCTCATCAATGGGGAATGTGGATCGTGCATTGTGGGGGCCGTCAAGAGTTCTGGGGGGTAGGCCCCAGTCTCTGTGCTTAATGCCCCAACTTGTGACTCTAACAATCTTTCCACCCCTCTTCCATGAGTTTCCCTGAGCCACATTGGGGTCATTTTTGTTTGGCTTCGGTAATGAGGTTTTGGGGGCCTCTGTGTCTCTGGATATCTGGCTTAGTTGGAGTTGGAGGTTCTCTGTGTTTATCTCCCTCAGCCTTTTTCTGGTGTCGTGATCGCCATGGACACTGTATTCTTGTCCTTCCCCTGCATTGTTCTATGGTTTCAGCTGGGGCCCTGGTGAGGTGCGATTAGCTGATCCTCCCATGAGGTTCATTGTCCATCTGAAAAGAGATAAGCAAATTCTCCAATGGAGAGAGAAGTTAGTACTAGATAGAAGGGATTACCATATATGTTTTGGAGAGAATTTTATATGTATGGGCTCTCTTCTAGCCCACATTTGGTGGTCTCTTGAACTTGGAGACTGAACTCGTTTTGTGTACCTTGTTTTTGACTTATTTCCCAGTTCCAGCAATGTGTTCCAGTCCACTGAGTGGATCTATTAGCCAAATCAAGAGCAGTTGGTTACCCACCATGGCTGTTTGCCACTACTGCACTTGTATGAGCATTATGTCAGGTTGTTACCTAATGGGTATCTCAGTCTGCAAGATGTTTGGACCAATGTCGGACATTTTCACCCAGTTGCTCGTGTAGCACCCTTTGGTACTAGACTATCTAACTGTCTGGGGACTGACCCTCTTCCAGATACTGGCCAGGTCTCTCTATGTTTGGTCTCACACACGTATGCTGTCTTCAACAGTAGGGTCTTACCATTAATATCTTTTACCGTTAATACCTTTGGTGGGTCACCAAGAACTCTGACAGAAGTCTGTCTTTTTTTTTTTTTTTTTGAGAAGCCCCAATTGTTAACCAGAGTTGCTCTCCCCTTGATTAGAGAATCTGTTTTTTTTTTTAAGATTTTATTATTTATTTATTTATTTATTTATTTATTTATTTATTTATTTATTAGAGGCAGAGAGAGGGAAAGAGAGAGAGGGAGAGTGAGAATGGTCATGCCAGGGCCTTTAGCCACTGCAAACAAACTACAGACGTGTGTGCCCCCTTGTGCATCTGGCTTACATGGGACCTGGAGAATAGAACCCGGGTCCTTAGGCATCGCAGGCATGTGCCTTAACTGCTAAGTCATCTCTCCAGCCCGAGAATCTGTTTTATTTTACAGATGGCAGAGAATACTGGGGAGATCTAAGATCCATCAGTACAATAAGAAAAGATAGCTGACTGCTCACCATGAGATGTGCCACCTCTACCATATTCATGAAGAAACTATAGAGGATGCAGTGATGAGTTCTGCTCCCAATGTTAGCCTGACAACAAAAAATGGCACAGGCATCTGGCCTTTGTTTGCAGTGTTAAGAGATGCTGGTGACTCTCTTCTTCCCCAACACATGCAAATAAATAAATATATTTTTTATTTTATTATTTTGGGGGTTTTTTAAATAATTTTTTTATTGACAACTTCTATACTTACATACAAAAAGTGCATGATTTTTCCCTCCCGCCCCATTCCCCTTTAGAACTCCAATCTCCATCATATCCCCTCCCTCTCTCCATTAGTCTCTCTTTTTATTTGATGTCATCATCTTTTACTTCTATTATGAAGGTCTTGAGAAGGTATTGCTAGGCACTGTAAGGTCATGGATATCAAGGCTAGTTTCTGTCTGGGCAGTTGCATTGTAAGGAGTCGTACCCTTCCTTTGGCTCTTCCATTCTATCCACCCCCTCTTCTGCAATGGGCCCTGAGCCTTGGAGGGTGTGACAGAGATGTTTCAGTGCTGGGCACTCCTCCATCCCTTCTTCTCAGCACTATGTTGCCTTTTGGGTCATCAGTGGTCATTGCCATCTGAAAAGAGAAGCTTCTCTAACCAGAAGTGAGAGTAGCATTAATATGTGAATATGAACATTAAGTGTAGTGCTTTCAGGGCAGCTTGGTGGGAATAAAATATACATTTAGTCAGACAAGAGCAGGCTGTATACCCCTAATGCTTATGACCCCCCCCCCCGCCATAGACTTTTGCTTAGGTTTTTTCAGTACCCGGTATGTATTCCCTTCCATAGAGAGGGCCTTCAGTCCAATTATGAAGCGGTTGGTTACCCCATGAGTAGACATGCCACTATTGCACCCGTTCAGTCATTGGGCCTGTATGGTCAAACTTGAATATTCAGTGTCCACTGTTTTCGCTACAGTTATAAAAAGTCTCCCAACTAAAAAAAGTCCAGGCCCAGATGGATTCACTGCTGAATTTTACCAGACATTCCTGGAAGAACTAACACTAATGCTTCTCAAACTTTTCCATAAAATAGAAAAGGAAGAAATTCTACCAAAATCCTTCTATGAAGCCAGCATCACCCTGATACCCAAACCAGACAAAGACAGATCAAAAAAAGAAAATTACAGACCAATCTCCCTCATGAACATAGATGCAAAAATTCTCACCAAAATACTAGCAAACAGAATACAAGAATATATCAGAAAGATTATTCACCCCGACCAAGTAGGTTTTATCCCAGAGATGCAGGGATGGTTCAACATATGCAAATCCATAAATGTAATACACCATATAAATGGTCTGAAGGACAAAAATCACATGGTCATCTCAATAGATGCAGAAAAGGCATTTGACAAAAATCCAACACCCCTTCATGGTGAAAGTATTACAGAAACTGGGAATAGAAGGAACATATCTCAACATAATAAAAGCTATTTATGACAAACCTACAGCCAACATAATACTAAATGGGGAAAAACTTGAAGCTTTTCCTCTAAATTCAGGAACAAGACAAGGGTGTCCACTTTCCCCACTTCTATTTAATATAGTACTGAAAGTCTTAGCTATAGCAATAAGGCAAGAGACACTCATAAAAGGGATACAAATTGGAAGGGAAGAGATCAAATTATCATTATTTGCAGATGATATGATCCTATACATAACAGACCCTAAAGACTCTACCAGCAAACTGTTAGAGCTGATAAACACTTTTAGCAATGCAGCAGGATACAAAATAAACACACAGAAATCAGTAGCTTTTCTATACACTAACAACAAACATGCAGAGGATGAAATCAGGGAATCTCTCCCATTCACAATTGCCTCAAAAAAAAAAAAATACCTTGGAATAAACTTAACCAAGGAAGTTAAGGATCTCTACAATGAGAACTTTAAAAAACTCGAGCGACAAATTGCAGAAGACACAAGGAAATGGAAAGACATCCCATGCTCCTGGATTGGAAGAATCAATATTGTGAAAATGTCAATCTTACCAAAAGCAATCTACACATTTAATGCGATCCCCTTTAAAATCCCATTAGCATTCTTCACAGAAATAGAAAAAAAAAACCCTAAAATTCATCTGGAAACACAAAGAACCTCGAATAGCCAAAACGATTTTGCGCAACAAAAATCAGGCTGTTGGCATTACCATACCAGATTTTAAGTTATATTACAAAGCCATAGTAACAAAAACAGCATGGTACTGGCACAAGGACAGACAGGTAGATCAATGGAACAGAGTAGAAGACCCAAATATTAATCCAGGCAGCTCAGCCACCTGATTTTTGACAAAAATGCCAAAAATATTCATTGGAGAAAAGATAGCCTCTTTAAAAAGTGGTGTGGGGAAAACTGGATATCTGTATGTAAAAGGATAAAAATAGATCCTTGTCTCTCTCCACACACGAAAGTCAACTCCAAATGGATCAGGGACCTTAATATCAGACCTGAAACTCTGAAACTGCTAGAGCAAAAGGTAGGGGAAACCCTTCAACATATTGGCATAGGCAAGGACTTTCTGAATATAACCCCAATTGCTCAGGGAATAAAACCACTAATCAACCTCATAAATAAATATTTTTTAAAAATATTTTTGAAAATTAAGTAAAATACTCTTAGAGCTCATGAATGATTTCTGAATGGATGCAGAAAAATCACTTGTATTTCTTTCTTTCTTCCTTCTTTTTTTCTTTTTTGATTTTTGAGGAAGGGTCTCACTCTAGCCCAGGCTGACCTGGAATTTACTATGTAGTCTCAGGGTGGCTCAAACTCACAGTGATCCTCCTACCTTTGCCTCCCAATTGCTGGGATTAAAGGAGTGCACCACCACACCCGGCAATCAATTGAATTTCTGTATATTATCAATAGTTATTTTTATTTTTAAAATAATTTTGTTTATTTATTTGAGAGAGAAAGATAGGGAGGGGAGAGGGATGGAAAGTATAGTTGTGCCAGGGCCTTTTGCCACTGCAAATGAACTCCAGATGTCTGTACCACTTTGTGCATCTGGCTTCACATGATCACCAGGGAATTAAACCCAGGTCAGCAGTCTTTGCAAGCAAAAGTTTAACTGTTGAGCCATCTCCCCAATCCTGTTGTCAATAGTCTTAATAGGAAAATATGAAAGCAATTCTAATTAAAATAACATGAATAGGGCTGGAGAGATGGCTTACCAGTTAAGGCACTTGCCTGCAAAGCCAAAGGACCCAGGTTCAATTCACCAGTACCCACATAAAGCCAGATGCACAAGGTGGCACATGCATCTGGAATTGGTTTGAAGTGGCTAGAGACCCTAGCATGCCCATTATCTCTCTTGCTCTTCCTGTCTCCCTCATTTTCTCTCTCAAATAAATATAAATAAAATAAAAATAACATGAATAACAAAATGTTTAGAAGGAAGTCTAACAAAAGTGAAAAACTTGCATTGTAAAATTTCAACACTGAAGGAAATTGAAGGTGACACATGTAGATACAAAAACATCTAGCCAGGCGTGGTGGTGCACACTTTGAATCTCAGCATTTGGGAGGCAGAGGTAGGAGGATCACCATGAATTGAAGGACGGACTGAGACTACATAGTGAATTCCAGGTCAGCCTGAGCTAGAATGAGACCCTACCTGGAAAAACCAAAAAAAAAAAAAAAAAAAAAGAAAGAAAGAAAGAAAGAAAGAAAGAAAAAAAGAAAAAAGAAAAGAAAAAAGAAAAGAAAAAAGAAAGAAAAACATCCATGTTCATGGACCTGAGGCCTTAGTATTGGTCAAATGGTTATACTCTCAAGTTGATCTATACATCATTACACTTTAAATTTTCATGTGAAAAATCAATGGACATGAAATGGCTATGATATCCCAGTGAAATACCTGCACATCCTTGATAAACCAAGGTTAATTCCACATAGTCTCTTATTCTTCAGTTGCCTTCTCCCTTCTTCATCTTTATATGATTGCCTTACATGAAAGTATAGAAAGTATGAGTTTTCTCAATTAGAAAATGACTATTCTTGAGTCAAGGGCATATGAGTACAGCAAATCATAAATGTCAATCCCAGTCCCTCATTTTGAACATTAACTAGAAGTGTTTATTGAGGTATATGACATGAACCAGCATGTTTTTCTATGCTGATTTTACTACAGTTAGTTCAAACCAATGATAAAAAGTAACCCATAAGTGTTTTTGTACTTTTTCATTCAACTCATGTCTGTATTTCTTCTCTGTCCTACAGGTACTTTGTCTTCCAAATTTACAAATACTGAAACTGAGAAATAACCCAATCACAGAAATTCCTAATGACATTCGACAGCTGAAGTTCCTTAGAAGCTTCACCATTGCCTTTAACAAGATTAAGACTCTTCCACATGGGTAAGGATTGTCTGGAATTATAAACACAGGAAATAAAATGTTTTTAAGTCAGTAAGGAATTTATTTCCTTTAAAAAATTTTGTTAGATATGGACATATTTAGTATGTAAACAACACATGTTGGTACCATCCTTTCCCTCCTCCCTTCCCCTTTTCTGAAGAGACCTAATTGGGGATGCAGGCCAACTCCATGGGATTGTGGGTCATGCATTATGGGAGGAGGGAGAGGCAATGTCTCTGTGCAAAATGTGCCAACTTCTGGCTCTAACAATCTCCGCCACCTCTTCTGCAAAATTCCCTGAGCCATGCTGGGAGCATTTTAAGCCTACTTCAGTGATGGACACTTAGGACCCTCTGGATCTCTGCTTTGGTAGATGTTGAGTGTCCTCAGTGTATATCTCCTTCATCCTTGTGCTGATATCAGGTTCACTGAGAAAGCAGCACTTGTGCTCATTTCACTAATTCTTCTGTGGTTTCACCTGGGGCCAGGGTGGAGTGTGCTGGGTTGTTTATCTGCTCAGGTCCAGCTACCATCTGAAAAAGAGAAGCAGATTCTCCAGCAAAGAGTGAAGTCAGCACCAGTTAAATGGGATAACTATTATTAATTTAGAGAGGATTTAAAGGGTGTATACCCTGTTATAGCCCAAGATTAGTGGGAGCTTGAAAATGGAAAGCAGAATCATTATCTGGATATGATTCTGACTTGTTTCCCAGTTCCAGATATGGTTTCCTTTCCACTGAGCAGATCTATTAGCCAATCTAAGAGCAGTTGGTTACCCACCATGGCTGCGTGCCACTATTGCACTTGTGTAAGCATCATGTCAGGTTGTTTGCTTCTTAGTCACTTAGATTTTGAGTTGCTTGGACAGATTTTGGTCACTTCCCCCCAGTAGTTCACGTAGTGCCTTCCAGCACTAGATGGGCTAATTGTCTGGCAACTGGCTCTCTTCTGGATTCCAACCAGGTCTCTCCATGGTCTGTGCCGACAGTGTATGGTGTCTTCAGCAGTAGGGTCTTACCATTAACCTCTGGTGGGTAAAGTTCTCTGACAGGTCTGCATTGTTTACTTGGGGAGATCTAGTAGGTCTCTCTAATCAACAGCTCATTGTGCATGTAAACCACATCTTGGTGCAGGCAATTACAGGCCAGCACCAAGGGAAAAGAAAAAAGAAAAAGACAGAAAAGAAAGAGAAACAGGGGAAATTTAAAGTTAAGTTTCATCTCACCCTCTCCAGAGCTCTTCGATTCAGGTCCTCCCCCTAAGGTCCTCTTGAGGGTACCACCTTTTAGTCTAACTTCCAAGATACAGGGTTTTATGGTACCAGTTCAATTTGGGTTCAGTTTTGTGTCCCCCCACCCTTCCTTCCCCCAAGCCCTACCCTCCCGATTGTCCAAGCCTTGAGATGCTGTTCAGCAACTTGGGCTGATCCAGGTTCGAAACCACAGATGAGTGAGACCATGTGATGGTTGTCTTTCTGTGATTATGAGTTCACTTAGAATGATCTGTTCCAATTTCAACTATTTTTCTACAAATTTCATTGTGTACTTTTTTTCTTACTGTTGAGTAGAATTCTATCATGTAGATATACCACATCTTGGTTATCCATTCATCGAATGATGGGCACCTGGGTTGATTCCAGTTTTTACCTATTATGAATTGAGCAGCTATAAATATGGTTGAGCAAATATCTCTGAACAGAGATGTAGAGCTTTTAGGGTAAATGCCCAATAAGGGAAAGACAGGGTCTTAGTAACTCTATATTCATCCTTTTCAGGAGTCTCCATATTGATTTCCATAGTGATTGTACCAGCTTACATTCCTACCAACAGTGAATGAGTGTTCCTATTTCGCCACATCCTCACCAGCATTTGTTTTCATTAGATTTTTTAATGTTTGCTATCCTTACTGGGGTAAAGTGGAGTCTCATAGTTGTTTTAATTTACATTTCCCTAATGGTTAGGGTGTTGAACATTTTCTTAAGTGGGCATTACCCATTTGTAATTTTTCCTCTGAGAACTGCCTATTTAGTTCTCTGCCCCACTTTTGGAGTGGGTTGCTTGATTTTTTTATTGTTTAGTTTTTTGAATTCTTTGTAGATTCTAGATATTAGGCTTCTTTCAGTGGTATAGCTGGCAAAGATTTTATCCCATTCAGTGGGTAATCTATTGGCTCTGCTTATGGTATGTTTATTTGTGCAAAAGCTTTTTAGCTTCATGAGATCCCATTGATTGAGAGCTTGTTTAATTTTCTGTCCTACTGGGGTTTTGTTCAGGAAGTATTTTCCCAGTCCCATATCATGGAGAGTGCCTCCTATTTTTTTCTTCCAATACTTGAAGAGTTTCAGGTCTTATATTGAGGTCTTTAATCCATTTAGACTTGATTTTTGTGTATAATGAAAAGGAGTTGAGGAGGATTCCCTGGTCTCTGATTATGTGGAACAGTTTGAGAAAAAAATCACACAGTTCCCTCATATTCTGTTCACTTGATTTTTGAACTTAGCAGTTTTTTGCCTCCTGATCAATTTCCATTGTCTTGTCTTCTGGGTCAGAGTTTCTGTCTTCCACATGAGTAACTCTGTTGGTGAGGGGTTCTAGAGAGGTTTTTATAATTTCTATTTGATTTTTGTTTTCTGTTATGTTCTCATCATGTCCATCTCTTTTTTGAGGTATGATTTCAATTCAAGTTCTGATTTTCTTGATGCTTTCCTGTAATTCATTCTTGCATTTGATCAAGACTTCATTAAGTTTAATCAACTGGTTGTTGAGATCTTCCATTTCTTGGCACCTTCAATTTATTCATATCGCTTTGGAGTGTTCTAACATTTTCTTCAATCAAGTTAAGTCTACTGTCAAAAGCTGAATGCTCTAGGAGATGATTCTGTTCAATTTCATTGATACAATTTTTGGTTCTTGATGGTTTGCTTCAAGTTCAGTGATTTTTTTTTAAAGATGTTTTTCTGATATTTATTTATGACAGGGAGGGGGGAGAGAGAGAGAGAAGGAGCGTGAGAATGGGTGTGCCAGGGCAAACTCCAGATGCATGCGCCCCCGTGTGCATCTAGCTTACATGGGACCTGGAGAATCGAACCTGGGTCCTTTGGCTTCACAGGCATGAGACTTAACCACTAAGCCATCTCTCCAGCCCAGTGATTTTTTTTTTTTTTCAGGGTCTCATTGTTGTGTTTTCATCTTGGGAATGCATCTCTGTTGATTTGTCTATGATTTCATTGGAGGCTTCCATTGTAGAACTAGGCATCCTTGGTGGAGATCTCTCAGTTTTCCGAATTTCGTTGGCTTTTTTGCATTGTTGTCTACCCATTTTAGGAAGACTCTTTATTTTGTTGAGGAGGAAACAAGTTTTTGTCCTTTGGCCCGTACACCCTCTGACTCAGGTGAACAAGGATGTTGGTACCCAGTGGCCAGTCAGGATAACAGAGCAAAAGGACTGATTCCACTGCTCACACACGGACAAGGCCTCCCCAAGCAAGGCACAATGGGACCTACCAGGACCAGGAGACTGGGAGCCAGGGAACAGAGATCTGGCGTACTTACCCTGCACCATGCCCTCCAGCACACAGACCTGGCTCAGGAGACATGGACCAGGCAACTGGGAGGAGCCAGGAAGGAGGGGTCTGGCCTACTCACTCCATACTACTGTGCCTGCCTGCACACAGACTAGTACAGGAACCCAGACCAGGTAAATGAGAGGAGCGAGGAAACAGGGGTCTAGCCTACTTGCTCCATACAGCAGGGCCCACCCACACACTGTTCGCACAAGGAACCCAGACCAGGGAGGTAGGAGGAGCCCAGATACAGGGGTCTGGCCTACTCACTCCACACCACTGCACCCTCCTGCACACTGTCCCTGCAGGGAACCCAGAGCAGGGAGGTGGCAGGAGCCTGGAAACAGGGGTCTGCGCTACTCATTCCAGACCTCCAAGCTCACCCACCCTGCACAGCCCACGGTTAATTTCCTTTTTGAAAGCGACTGGAAGTGTTTTGGTTATTTAAGAACTCTCATTCTGTTATAATTAGCTGATTTGCTTCTTACTATTTGCATTAAGAAAAATCCTCTCAGCTACAGAAAGGTCAGTATGGATCTAGTCTGGTTGTGGGTTAAATTGACTGGAATCATCTAAAGCAATTCAGGCAAGAGCCTTGTGCCCATCCATGGACATGTTTTGGAACAGAAAGCACTGAACTTGGAATTAGGTACCCTAGACCTTTGCCTTTAATTTTTTAAAAAAACTTTATTTAATTTGATTTATTTATTAGAGACAGAGAGAGGGAGAGAGAAAGGGAGAGAGAAAGAGTGAGAATGGGCACACCAGGGCCTCTAGCCACTGCAAATGAACTCCAGATGCATGTGCCCCCTTGTGCATCTGGCTAACATGGGACCTGGAGAATCGAACCGGATCCTAAGGCTTCACAAGCATGTGCCTTAACCACTAAGCCATCTCTCCAGCCCAACCTTTGCCTTTAAAGTTGAGGAGTATTTGCTGCATCTGTGCAGAGTAATTTGACCATTCTTGGCCTCAATTTCCTCATCTATAAATTACAGAGAATTACAGAGCTCTTCTTACATGTTATCTAAGAGCCTTTGAATTCTAAGAATGCTCATACTTGGGTGTGTAGATGGACTTCTTCCCACATACAATTTGCAATTAATTCCTAATGAAAGCCTTTGCCAAAAAAAAAAAAAAAAAAGGTACTTCTTTAACTAGAAGTTAAAAACTGAGTGTAGGTTAAGGATATATATATATATATATATATATATATATATATATATATATATATATCCATATAACTACATATGTAGTATCTACACCTAAATTCATACTATATAAGCTGTAATCATAATTACATACTTTAAGTTGTCATAACTGTCACTTAAAATGAAAAGTTCTCAAGGTAACTAAGATCTGATCATAATTATAGAGTGAACATTGTTCAATTATGTATGGGTCAAATTACACAAACTGTTGGTTATAATAAAATGTTTTAAGATACATTAAAATGTTGGTATTTTAAATCAGAGTGCCACCCTTTCATTAAATAATATTGGTTATGTATCATACAAAGACAAATTAATAGTATATTGCTGTCAAAATGAAATTCAATGGAAAAACCTTATTAATCTCAGAGAGGGCTTAGAGCAACATCTGACATATGGAAGCATTTGTTAAGTGAAACCACACCTTGAGAGCACTTACACTGTAAAGAATGAGGGTTGAACTCCTTATTAAAGAATTGTCAGAACTCTAAGTTGCTGAGCAGAATAGACCTGACATAGAGTGGCAGGATTTAGGAATGATTAATGGAAAGGAACTGGGGGAAAAGTGAACCAAAAAACTGTGTGCTATACTTGAGCTGGTTCTGGCACATATAAATGGAGTGCCTTGGTTGTTACTGTGCTGATTCACTTTAGATGTTATACTTTCATTCTTGTACTTAATTCAGCAGATGTGAAGCATCTATGTGCTCCTGGGAGCTTACCACCTACCATGAAGGGAGACAATTGAATAGACAATTGAATACAATTAGTAAAGTAAAATTATGGAGATGTACATTGCAAAATGTGTAAATTCCAAAGAATGAGACATAATCCACTGTGGAGGATTAGAGATGACTCCCCACATGTGAAGATATGTGATTAGGGGTGGGAGGTGAACAAGAGATAGTTGGTTCCATTGATGGGTAGTTATTTCTTCAAGCAAAACAGATATCAAGCTGTATGTATAATGTAAGTTGGAAAATACAAACTGTTTGTTAATACTGGATGTCCATAGAGCAAAACTAATACAGGAAGTCCATAGAGCAAATCAATTTTAGGTTACACTAGTGGTAAAATAAATGGATATAAGGATATAAATAAGGATATATCAGACTTCAAGGTGACCATTTGGGAACTATTATAGTAGTTGAGGCAAGAGATGAAGAGAACTTGGAACAAGCAGTGGTAGTGAGCACTGAGTAGAAGGAACAAATTGTTAAGAAATTGAAATAGATTCCCTTCCCCCCCCCAACATAACTGACTGCTGCTCCCACAACACATAAATTACAACCCCATGGGGAACACCTGCAACCCCACTGAAGGAGTGTCCCCAACGGAATGGGGGCAGGAATGAGGGGAAAAAAGGTACCAATACATGATGTATCCATACAAAACATCTTGTTAATAATAATAAACATTAAAAATGTTAAAAACAATTGGAATAAAATCTGCAAGACTTGACGGTAATGAGATCTAGAAGGCATAATATGGAAGAGTCAAGGTTTATGAAAGTCAAAGTGAATTCTGGATATCTAGCCAGAAAGAAATAATTATATCATGGAAAACATATTTAGCAAATATTTACTAAATACTAGGCTTTGTCCTAACAGTTGGATTTAAATTGGTAAGCAAAAGAGGCATAATACTTTCCCTCATGGGACTTAGGATCCAAGATGGCATGCAGACAATTTAATAGACACAATAGATAGATTAAAAGGTAGATGATAGAAGCTACATGATAGATTGATAGATAGTATTCTATGGGCATGAATGAAAAGAAAAAACAATAAGATGTTGGGAGAAATATAAATTAAACCAAGTTGATATGGAAGTCTTATCTGAGGAAATGGCATTCAAGCAAAAACTTGAGTCCCTGCCAGACATAAGGAAGAGCATTCATGTGAGGTAGGTCAGAGCCTGGACCCTTCCAAAGCTGCCAGACACACAGCATCAAGGTGCAATGAGGAGGTAGCCCCAGATAAGATCTAAAAGTTCAGTGAGGGCTACATACTATGAAGTTCTAAGAATCATTTGAAAATTTAAAATTATATTTAAATTGAGAAAATTTATAAGATTAAAACTGAGGTGAAATGAAGGAGTGAACATAATGAGTTTAGCCTTAGATGAACATGTTTGTTTAGCTTGTGGAGTTTTCCTGGTTTGAATCTTTGTATTTTTTGTTGTTGTTGTTGTTGAGACAAGGTCTTGTTTTATAGTCCAGGCTGACTCTGAACTAGTTATCTTTCCATCTCTCCCTCCAAAGGCTGGGATTATAATCAAGTACCACCACACACACCTTGGGTTGTGGTTTTTATCACAAAGTTCTATCACAGGAGAGTTTTGTGTTGGAGACAAGGATTTTAAATAGTTAGAACATACTAATTGAAGTGAGGGAGAATGTGTTGCACAATCTTCTTATAGAGATATATCTGTGAAAGCATCAACACACTGGCTACAGATGGACGAGAGGAACTTATACAGTCCAAGGTGAGAGGATGCTTCATTCACATGAAGACAGCCAAGTAAGTGAATTGTATCATACTACAATGATGGTCAACAGAGTTAGCAAAGTCAGATGAAAGCTAAGCACACAGTTGGAATGATTGGAATATAAGCCAGTTTGTGGTGGATGAGAGGATACAGAGGAGGGAAACAGGTGATGAATACAGGCCACTCTGGAGAAATGTGGGTACCGTGAGAGGTTAAACAAAAGCCAAATGGAATGTGGGACCTTAGGAACATTTTTGCTACTGTTAGTTTGTAAAGACTTGGGCATAATCATAATATGATAGTAAAGAAGTCATAGAAAGAAGGTTGAATATATGAAGGATGACTTATGATGAACTGTGAGGGACAAAAGTCAATGGATACAGGTGGAGACTTTGGTCCTGAGCAGGAAGAATGACCCTGACCTTCTAAAATGGGAGTCTTGAGGTTCCTCATCAATACACCAATAAATTTGGCATATACCCAGATTCTTGTCTTATGAATTTAAAGAATTAAAGTCCACAGAGGAGGAAATACAGAGAAGTCCCTCCATTGGAATCTTGGAGGGACTAAAGGCCCATGTGGGAAAGGAACATCCCCACACAGGAAGTGGAACAAAAGGATGTAAGACTTTTGCCTTCACATTAGGAGAAAAAGCTAAAAGGTCAAATAGTAAGGGTCTTTTCCCTGCTCTGGTAAGAGGAAGGCCTACCAGAGCAAGGACATGGAGGTTCAGGAGTCAGGAGACATGAACAGCCAAGGAGATGGGTGACTACCGGGTTGAAAAGGCTTATCTTCTGTTTTCCTAATCAAGCTTATCAGTTTCTCAGAGCAAATGATTTTAGATTGACTGAGGTTATTTCAGTTGTGACTTACTGAGTGTTATAGATAGAAGTACAAGACAGAATCCTTGGCTTCCAGCACCTTATAAATGAATGATGTGACAAGTTCCAGAACAGAGGAAAGCAGAAACACAGGAGAACAGCTCAGCCAGTTGGAAAGAGTTCCGTGCAAGAGGCAAAATCTGACTTAAGATTTAAAATATGAGAAGACAATGAAGAGTCAAGTTGGGGTGGGGTGTATGGTATTCGAAGATCTGAGAATTGGTTAACCCAAGGAATTTTAGCAATAATGCCGGATCACAGGAGAATCTGGGATGGAAGAGTAGAGGGTGAGCCAGGCAAGTAGTCAGGAATGAGATCATAAGGACCTCTGTATGTCATGTTGAAGTACTATGCCCATGGTTTCTTAGTTAATAAACACACTAATAATGGTTCACATTTTGTTTATATGGAAAGAGAAGGCATTTAAGAATAATGCACACACAGTTAGTGAGCATTAAGGATTATTATGCTTGGTATCATACTTGGCCTTTGAATTCTAGGCTTCGAGAAATAATCTATACTTCCATCTCGCAACCATGTAATTCCATGTTACAGAGCCATTGTATTGTTTGGATTTTAGTTTGGTGCCTTTCTTGAAAGAAAGACAAATGAAAGACACTTCGCCAGGAAAGTCTCAATGCAGTTGTTGATTAGTATCCTCAAATATCTATGTCAGGCTGGGGAGATGGTTTATTGGTTAAGGCTCTTGCCTGCAAAGCCTAAGGAGTCAGGTTTGATTTTCTAGTATCCATATAATGCCAGATGCACCAAATGGTGTATGCATCTGGAATTCATTTGCAGTGGCATTCCTATTCTCTCTCTTCTCTCTGTCAGTGTGCAAATAAATTTAAAAAAATATTTTTTAAAAAAGTCTATGTCCACATAGAGTCTCAGAATGTGGCCTTATTTGAAAATAGAAATTATAAGTGTACTTAATTAAAGCAAACTGAATTAGTGTGATCCCCAAACAAATGAATGGTGTCCTTGTAAGAAGACCACTTGAAGACAAAGGCAGTGGTGACAGATATGCTGCTACATGACAAAGAAAGCCAAGGATTGCAGGCAACCCTCAGAAGCTAGGAGAGACATGAGAGATTCTACTCAAAGTTACCAGAAGAATGCAACCCTACCATATTTTGATTTCAGACTTCTGGCCTTCTGGCCTTGTGAAAGGATAAATTTCTGTTATTTTCAGTCACCCGTAATGTGGTAATTTGTTACGGTATCCCTGGTAGCCCTGGGGAAGAAATATAGGAACCAAGAAAAAAATACAATCAAATCATAAAAGTTTCTTATTAAATTAGGCTTTCTCCACTCCAAACATCTCAAACCAGTCATAATGGACAGAAAAATAATTTTAGAGGCTTTCATGTACTGCCTATAATGAAACCTATACTAATGTCAAGGTTTTAGAAAAGTATAATTACCTATACTACTAAAGATTTACTTATTTCTTTTTCATTACCAATGATAACAAATATTTTTATAACTAATTTTCTTTCTATTTAAGGTTATTTTATCTGATTCGTCTTGAGGAACTTGATATTTCCTACAATGAAATTACTGAGATTCCAAATGAAATCTATAAACTCAGGTAACTTGGAAGTAGTCAGTACACACACAAAAAATCATTTTTCCCCTTAAGGATATTTGGTAATGATAGTGATGAAGAACATTGAGTCCTAGCATTTATTTAACAGCTATAAAATATAACATATTAATCATGAAGTTTATCAAAAATGTAACTGGAAGCTGGGCATGGTGGCCATGCCTTTAATCCCACAACAGGAGGCAGAGGTAGGAGGATCACTGTGAGTTTGAGGCCACCCTGAGACTACATAGTGAATTCCAGGTCAGCCTGAGCTACAGTGAAACCCTACCTTGAAAAACAAAACAAACAAAAAAAAAGCAACTGGAATGGCTGGTACACTCTTGTGTTTCTGCTTTCACCTGCCCCTAGATTGTGCTAAGATGAGTTAGAAACTTCTGAGCGAGATTATATTAGTATTTTTCTTTGCATTCTGTCTATTTAATAATGATATTTATTTTGCATTTAAATAATACAAGAACTTTCTTTTTTAATTTATTTATTTGAGACAGAGGCAGAGAGAGGGAGAATGGGCACACCAGGGCTTCCAGCCACTGCAAATGAACTCCAGACACGCATGTTCCACCTTGTGCATCTGGCTTATGTGGGTCCTAATAACATATCCTGGTTGGATACCCTTAAAAACAACACAGGTTTGTTTCTCATAATCCTAAAGGCTGTGAAGTCCAAGCTCAAGGCACAGGAAGATTTGGTGTCTGGCACCTTAATTTCTAATCCATCTCTCCAGCCCACAGTAAAGCACTTTTAGTTATCAGCATTTACATATTTCAAAACTCACTAGGAGGATGGATTCCTCAAGCCTTGATTGTGGCTGGCATTTAACTGCTTCCAGATGTCTCTCCTCCCCTCCCACCCCCTCTTCTCCTCCCTTCTCAAATATGTATTGGCATCTCTTCTGATTCATTAGCTCTTGGAAGAGATTTTTCTGAAGTTTTCCCTCAAAGTCCATGGGTAATTTTTTCTCTGAATTTTAAATTCTAACAGATAAGTATTGCCTTTGAATGGTCATTAATCTTGGCTTTTAGCCACCTTTCCAGGTCTCTCTTCCACTGCACCTCCCTACCAGTCACCCTCCAGCTGCAGTGTCCTTCTCCTGGTATACAGCTTTTCCACACTACTGAAGGAGACAAGGAAAAAAACCAGCAAGAAAACCTTTATTGGGCCTACTGCTGCCACACATAAGGGGCTCTACAGAAGGGTGTCTTCTAGCCCACTCACTGGCTGATGAGCAGCCTGCTTATATTGCCTGAGAAAGGGAATTTGCATCAACTATAGCCATGTGTTTTCAACCAATTACAGCCTTGCCTCTTAGCACCAATCACAGTCTGTGTTTTTTAAAATTAATTTGTTTACACATGTGAGTATGTGTGTGCTTGATAATTGAATTTGGACTGGCAGATTTTGAAAGCAAGCACTTTTAACTACCAAGCCATCTTCCCAGCCCCAAAGGATTGTGTTTTAGACTAATCACAGCTTTTCCTTTTAGCCTCAGTCACAGCAGTCCCTCTGTTAGACCACCCCAGGGAAGTGCTCTTTTTCTGGCATAGGTGGAAATGGGCAGAATCCTCTCAGCTTATGGGAGCAAAACTATTTGGTACAAATGGTTTAAAATAGCTCTGGTAGGGCTGGAGAGATGGCTTAGCAGTTAAGGCGCATGCCTATGAAAGCTAGGGACTCAGGTTCAATTCTCTAGGTCCCACATAAGCCAGATGCACATGATGGCACATGCATCTGGAATTCGTTTGCAGGGGCTGGAGGCCCTGGTGTGCTCATTATCTGTCTATCTCCCTTCTATCTCTGTCTCTTCTTGCAAGTAAATCAATAAAAATTTTTTAAAGGTTTTATGTTTTTACAGATTTTATTTTTATTTATTTATTTATTTATTTATTTATTTATTTATTTATTTTTATTATATATTTATTTATTTAGAGAGAGGGAGAGAGAGAGAGAGAGTGAGAATGGGCCTTAACCGCTAAGCCATTTCTCCAGCCCCCAAATCTTTAAAATAGCTCTGGTAGAGTCTATAACTTCAGGGATTGTCATCTGAACTCCTCCCCCAGTTTTCTGTGTCAGAGTGTTTAAGGTGGCTGCTGTTGGCATAATAAGAGTAGTGTACCTGGCTATTCACTGATAGCCCTTTTGCTCAGAGCAACAGCGAGAGTCAACAGCTGATAGTTAAGAAGTTAAATTGCCCCAGCTCAATGCCGTTATTTATAGGAAAATGAATGTCAGAAGGAATGCTTACAATATAAACTTAAAAGAATTTATCAATAATACTGATAGTGATTTTAACAGATTTTTTTTTCTTTTAGAAAGTAGAAACTTTGGACACATCATGTACCATCATTTCCTTCCTCCCTGCCCCCATTCCACTGAGGGCCCTCCTCAGTGAGATTTCTGGTATTGACCATAGGGTTGTAGGTTATGAGTTGTAAGACCAGCAGTCTTTAGGGGAGGGATAATGCTTCTGGATAGTCTCTGAGCCACGATGGATGTGTTTTAAGTCTACTGTAAGGTTGAGTGTTCAGCAGCTTCTGGATTTCTGCTTGGGTATGTTTTGAGTATCCTCAGTGTCTGTCTCCTTCACCCTGGCCCAGGTTGTCAGGCTCACCATGGAAGCAGCACTCTTGCTCATCTCATCAATTCCTTTGTGGTTTTACCTGGGTCCTAGCTTCTTTGTAAGGGGTGGTTCATCTCCTGCCAGGGAGTCAGCTATCTTGTCTTGTTGATAGATTTTGGTTGTCCTTGATTCTCACTGCCTTCTGAAAAAGAAAAACAGATTCTTCAATAGAAAGTGAGATCAGCATAGGTTAAAAAGGGATTAAACATTGTTAATTTAGAGAGATTTGGGGTGTAGCCTCTCTTTTGGCCACAAACTAGCGAGAGCTTCTCATTGGAGACCTTAATCTCCATCTCCATAGGATTCTGACTCAGTTCCCAGTTCCAGCTATGGGTTCCTTTCCACCAAGCAGATCTCTTTAGCCAATCAGAAAGCCATTAGTTACTGTCCTAGGCTGGGTGCTACCATTTCCCAGGTGTATCATCTTGTCAGGCTGGTTGCTTTCATATAGCAGTGTCCTCTGTTTGTTCATGGTGTTATTGGCCATTTTCTCCCAGCAGCTCATGTAGTGCTTTCCAGAATTATACAGGCTAAACATCAGGGAACTGGCTTCCTTCTACACTCCAGCTGGATCTCTTGATGTTCTATGTCAGCAGCATGTGGTGTCTTCAGCAATAGGGTCTTACCTTTTCCCTCAAGCAGGTAATCAAATGCTGAATTCTTAACTGATTTTGATAGTATCTCGACAGTGACCCAGGGAGAGTAAGGTTACCCTTTTATCTGTCTCATTCTCACCTCACAAGATGGAAGAAGTGAGGAAGTCTCTCCAAAGTTTTTTTTGGAAGGGTGCTAATCCCAATTATGAGGGCTCTCTGTCAGGACTTACTAACTTCCTAAAGGTTCTAAATCCAAATACCATCACCTTGTGGTAAAGATTTTACTTTCACAATATGAACAGAACCGAAAAGACCACAACAATATTCTCCTGCTGACTTCTAGGGTTGTGTTTGGTGCAGAGAAAAAAAGTGATCATGTCATTTCTCATTCAGATCCAAGTAAGAGGCTTGGGTCTCACTCACATTTACCTGCCCATGAAAGGTACACCAGTGGAGCTGTGATTGAAGAATTCAGGGAGTCATTGTCCTAGCCAGTTTATATTATGTGCCCCTTTTGATAATATTTTACTATTGTCAGAAAGAATCATCACTGAAGAACCCAATTGTAGGGATATGAAACTAGATTGTCAACAAGAGTACAGAAGTTTCCTAACTTTTTCCTACCCAAAGACCAGCTACCAGCCTGTTAATCTCTAATGGATTTGACAAGTCACACCAGCCTATGATTTGATATGAGTGTCTTTCATGAACAGATACTCTTCTGTTAACTTCCAATACAAATTAAAGGAGATAAGTAACTGTAGAAAACATTATTAAAATAAGAGAAAATGAGATTGTTGGTTCTCTTTGAATAAATGAACAAAGGTTATTAGAAGTAATAACATAGAAAAGTAATGGGCCAAGAAAAAATAATTTTGGTGTTCAGTTTGTCTGTGAAACATATTTTTCTGTATATCATGCATATATATATATATATATATATATATATATATATATATATATATATATATATATATATATCACACATATTAGTCTTGTGTTTGTGGATATTTTTTTTCCATAGTGATGACAGTTTGTAAAAGGCCTCAAGTACAGTCATTAACTGTGCTATGGACACAAATGGACTTATTTGCATAATGTGTTGGTTCAGTTATTTTATGAGTAAATTTTCTTGATTCTAAGAAAATATTGAAGTAGATGGTATCAATTTTGAAGAACACTGGGCAAAATTTATACTTTAGTACTATAAATTACATGTGTATCTTTTAAAGTCTGATTTTCTTTATATACAGATCACTTGACAAATTCATTGTTGATGGGAATTACATGACTTCATTCCCACCTGGAATTTTGGAGCTTGACCTGACAAAAATCCAATATGAGAATACGTTCACTTGTCATCATTTTTGGGCAGAGAATTCTTTGAATAGTCCCCAATGCCTTAAGCACATTGTTGCTTTGTTCATTGTCAAAAATAATTTACATACACATTATCCTAAAATTCAAAGGTACATTATAAGGTGAGTCAATTCTAAACTGTCTTTGGACCAAATCATACTTTTGAGTGTGTTTAAGTCTTCTTTATGGGATAATGTGACAATTTTGTACACACACACACACACACACACACACTCCTCTTCAAATTGCATCTTCAAGCTTTTCAGGTACAGTAATGTAGTTTATGTCAGTTCCATTTTCAAGTATTTTTTTGTTATTGCTTAAATCCAATCAAAAAGGATGATTTCTGGGTTATACTTGGCAATGTCTATACAGCTCTTAGATGAGTCTTTTCTATGATTTATTAAATACATAGAACTGTTTTCTTTAAAAAAATTATTTAGCCTCTGAGGAAATGTTCTGCTCTGAGAGATAACAGAAATAGAGCAGATATACACAGAATGACTTTTCTCCAACAGGACCCATGAGAAGTTTTGGAATCATTACCTAATCTCAGAGCTAGGGTTCTTAAAGTTCATTTAGGCTTGTTTCTTCTTTCCTTCAAATGTTATGAAACCATTTTTACTTAAATAATCACCATCAGTGCAGAATTATTGATTTAACAAATGTTTATTTTATGCCTAAGTAAAATAGTCTCCCAGGAAAAAAAATAAATGATCAATATTGACTCACACAAGACAGATGATATAGTTTTGATCTGAATGTCCCTTAGAAGCCCATGTTCTTCAGGGGCGGTAAGGTTGTAGACTTTTTAGAGGTGGGGCCTAATAAACAATCTGCATTTCATTAGAGGGCATATCCTAGAATGGGGACTGTAGGACTCCAGTCCCTTCTTATTTTATTTTGCTTCTTGGACATAGCTAAGTGGCTTGTCCTACCACTAACTCCCTCCATGGTATACTGTGCTAGCACAGACCCAAAGCACTAGAGCTAAAGGATCATGGACTCACATCTCCAAAATAAGCCTTCTTTTTATAAGTTGGTTGTCTTGGATATCTTATATAAGCATAGAAAGATGACTAACACAGCAGATGATCTGAAAATAAAACTAGAACCATTGGAAAACTGGAAAAAAGTGATACAAGATAGTATCTGTTTTTTAAAAAAAGGCCTAGAAAACAGACATTTTTGATATTAATGTATTGAGATGACAATGATCATTAAATTTTATTATGTGTGAAAAAGTAAAAAATACCATTAAAGGCAAAACATTTTTAAAGGATTAAGTGGTATAAATATAAGAATTAATTGGGTGGTAAACAGAGATGACCACAGAAAAATGGATTCATCACAAGACAGCAAGCTGAAGCTGAGCCTTTTGAGCTCAGTGTGGACCCCAAAGCAAGCTAAATGTCACAGAGCAGTGAGACAGCTCTCCCAGAAGAACAAATATTTTGATATAAATAATCTCAATTTAGTAAATATTGCTAAAAATTGTATTCAAATGAGTAAAATAATTCAAATAATTTAATTAAAATTCAAATAATTTAAAAAACTTTCCAAATGACCTTGCAGTGCCTAGCAATGCCTTGGCAAGACCCTCATAATAGAAGAAAAAGATGATGACATCAAATTAAAAGAGAGACTAGTGGAGAGAGGGAGAGGATACAATGGAGATTGTAATTCTAAAGGGGAATGGGGGGAGGGGAGGGAAATATCATGTGTTTGTATGCAAGTATAGAAGTTGTCAATAAAAAAAAAGCCACCAAGAAGAAAAGCAAAAATAATCAACATATGCTAATCTCCCAGGTGCTATTATTATTTATAGAATATGAAATAATTTAAAACTTTTAAGAAATAAAATATAAGTTTAAAAATAGTTAAGGAGTAAATTATTGCATTATTAAATATGACCAAGAAATTGTGAAAAATTAAATATAACTCTAGAGACTAAAATTTCATTGTTAAAATTAACTTGGTGCATGGGTTTATATTAAGCAAGCAGTATACACTTGAAGAGGGAGTTGGAGAAATGATAGTAAATATGGGGGCAGAATGGATGAAGGAATGACTTTACATATACTTAGAGAACCAGAAAGTGAAAGCAGAGAGGATGGTGTGAGTCCTTGTGCAGTGAAGTTGGGCCTGTGCATCCCAGAAATAATGAAAGATAGGAGTTCACAGATACTAAGAGCTCTACACAGGCTCAGTGAACTCCCCTGTGGTGAGGCTGAAAACATCTAAGACATGCTATGCATATTTTAATACATTTTTTTTCTACTTTTGAGATAGGATCTCTCACTGTGAAGCCCAAGCTGGCCTTCAAGTTGTGATCCTCCTATCTCTGCCTTTCTCCAAATATCCAACCCGGAGTAGGTTATGGAAGAAAAGGGTTTATTTCAGCTTACAGTTTTGAGGGGAAGTTTCATCATGGTGGGAAAAGTATGGCAGCTGGCTCACATCGTGCATCATCTGCTGAGAGAGCACAGCAAAAAAACATCAGCCTAGTTTTGAACACCCAGTGGACTGGACTAATTAACGTTAAGGCCTACCCCCAGTGACACACCTCCTCCAGCAAGGTTTCATCTCCCAAAGGCTGTCGCAGCTGAGGGCCAAGTAGAAGACTGAATCACAGACAATTGAGACTATGAGGGACATTTTGCATCCAAACCACTATACTTTTGCTTTAGAATACTAGGGTTGCATTAGACATACATCTACTATGTTGTTTAGCTTTGTTAGCATGCAATTCTTCACTTGATGGTAAATGTTTCATTTAGATACTAAGTTCCATGAAGATCCAGCTTCTTGATATAACAATTTTAATTTTTTTAAAATATATTTTATTTATTTGAGATAGAGAGAAAGAGGCAGAGACTGAGAGAGAGAGAATGGGCATGCCAGAGCATCCACCCACTGCAGACGAACTCCAGATGCATGCACTCCCTTGTGCATTTGGCTTATGTGGGTCCTGGAGAATTGAACTGGGATCCTTTGGCTTTGCAGACAAACATCTTAACCGCTAAGCCATCTCTCTAGCCCCTTGATATAACAATTTTAGATGGTACAGAATTATTTCACATATGGCATGTTTTTATATGCAGTTAATTTAAATGTAAAATATTGTGAATTCAATTTTTAAGAATCTTTTATTCATTCTTTATCTTGCAAGGAGTGAGAGAGAGAAAGAATGAGAGAAAATAAGAATAGCAGCACCAGGGCCTCCAACTCCTGCAAATGAACTCCATATGCATGCACCACTTTGTGCATCAGGCTTTACATGGGTACTGGGGAATTGAAGCCAGGTTGCCAGGCTTTCAAGCAAGCACCTTTGAACCCTGAGCCATTGCTAATTAAATTTAATGAAACAAAATTATTTAAATTTGTACATCTATCATATCATTAGACAATGTCATAAAATATAACATCAGTGTTCTTGCTATAGTGGAAGATCATTAGATATTGACTTGCTGTTTCCTCATTTCAGCAAAAACAGGTGTGATTGGTGTCGTGGACCCAGGTTTGGTAAAGGTTTGCATATCATTCGATCCTGTAATATTTTTGGAGCAACAGAGCTTCCTATTATGTTTTCTGTCTGCTCTTCTGCCTGCTATGTGGATATTAGGGAAAGCAATTTTATTTTGGAAGGCTTTCCTACTCGAAAAATACCTCTAAACATGGACTGGGTAAAACAGAGAAAAGCCAGTGATGCAACATCCTAAATGAAACTTATGCATCAGTAATTCATCTCTTTGAAGTACAGATTTTGCATGGAAAACCAAGTGTCTTCTGTGATTTTCTCTTTGGAAGCCTACTTTGTATGAAAGCTTGTGATTCTTAGGAAATTGTTGCAAAATTACTACTCAAGAAGGGTTAGTAAAAGCCTTTGAGTGAATATCTAGAGAATTCTTTCAGAACATGATTATAATAAAAAGAAAAATGTCTAATTCCTTTGATTAAGTGATTGTTTCTTGTATGTTGTCTTTTCATGCTTTCATATTAAATGACAAGATAGAATTTCAAAGTCATCACTGAAGATTATGCTGCCTTTGGCCTCAGAGTTATGTGTTCAGGTATTTATGCATTTCTGTGGCACTACTCCACTGTCATCCATCTCAATTGGCTATTTTTTAAAATTTTTCATTGACAATTTCTATCCCTACAGACAATAAACCATGATATTTCTCTCCCCTCCCCCATTTTCCCCATCATAACTCTGCTCTCCATCATATCCCCTCCCTCTCTCAATTAGTCTCTTTTTTATTTTGATGTTGTCATCTTTTTCTCCTATTATGAGGGTCTTGTTGAAGGTATTGCTAGGCAGTGTGAGGTCATGGATATAGAGGCCAATTTCTGTCTGGACAGTTGTATTGTAAGGAGTCATACCCTTCCTTTGGCACTTACATTCTTTCCACCACCTCTTCCGCAATGGACCCTGAACTTTGGAGGGTATGATAGAGATGTTTCAGTGTTGAGCACTCCTCTGTCATTTCTTCTCAGCACTATGTTGCCTTTTGGGTCATCCCAGTCGTCATCACCATCTGAAAAGAGAAGCTTCTCTAACCAAAGTGAGAGTAGCACTAATATATGAATATGAACATTAAGTGTAGTACTTTCTAGGCAGTTTGGCAAGAATAATATATGCATTTAACTAGACAAGAGCAGTTTTATACCCTAAAGGCACATGACCTCCCCGATAGGCTTTTGATTAGGCTTTAAGTACTATACAGGTATTCCCTCCCTTAGAGTGGGCCTCCAGTCCAATTAGAGAGCAGCTGGCTTCCCCCATAACAGACATGCCACTATTGCACCCATTCAGTCATTTGGTCTGGCTGGCCAAACTTGGGGCTTCCAGTGTCCACTGTTTTCACTGCTGTTGAATTCTGTCTCCCATAGGGCTGTATGCTGTGCAGCTTTTGCTTTTTTAAAAATTTATTTTATTTATTTATTTGAGAGAGAGATGGAGAGAGAGAGAGATACAGAACTAGGCAGGTAGAGAGACACAGAATGGGCACGACAGTGCCTCCAGCCACTGCAAATGAAATCTAGATGCGTGTGCTTCTTTGTGCATCTGCTAATGTGGGTCCTGGGGAATCAAACTTGGGTCCTTTGGCTTTGCAGGCAAGCACCGTAACTGCTAAGCCATCTCTCCAGCCCCAGTGCAGCTTTTTCCACCTTACAGTTGGCCTACAGGGAGAAAGTTTTCAGCTCAGCACCAGCTTGATTTTTCAGTGCTTTTCCTGTCAACTCATGTGAAGTCTTCAGCAATGGGATCTTACTATCTGTTACTCATGGGAAACCAAGGCCCTTGGCAAAAACCTGTAATGTTTTGGAGGCAGCAGGGACCTCCCTAGCCAATGACTCACTGGTAGGTATCCCATCCCTGGCACTGAAAATTTTCTAGTAATAATCTATGGCTTCTGGATGTGCCATTATTTAAAAAGTTAGGTTTTCATATGTATTATTCAGAATATCTTGAAATCAGGTAATCTCTCCCATTCACAATTGCCTCAAAAAAAATTCCTTGCAATAAACCTAACCAAAGAAGTGAAGGTTCTCTACAATGAAAACTTTAAAACACTCAAGCAAGAAATTGCAGAAGGCAGTAGGAAATGGAAAAACATTGGTATGTTATAGCTCATCATCAGTTGATTATATGAATTTACTGGTTTCCTTTTTGATTTCTACTATGACCCATTCATCATTCAATAGTATACCTTTTAGCCTCTGTATATGTTCTGTAATTTTTCTTGTTACTGATTTGTATTTTAACCCTACTATGGTCAGATAGAGTACAAGAGATTATTTCAATTTTCCTGTATTTGTTTAGATTTGCTTTGTATCTTAATATATGGTCTATTTTAGAGAATTGTCCATGTGCTGCTGAGAAAAATGTATATTCTGCAGCATTTGGATGGAATGTTCTGTGGATATCTGTTAGGTCCATTTGTTTCATGACATCATTTAATTCCCATATCTCTCTGTTTATTTTTTGCCATAATGACCTGTCCATTGATGAGAGTGGGATTTTGAAATCACACACTACAGTTGTGGTTGGTGTTATGTGTGACCTTAAGTCTAATGCTGTTTGTTTGATGAAATTGGGAGCCCCCATATTAATTGCATATATGTTTAGGATTGTAATGTCCTCCTGTTGGAGTATTCCTTTAGTCAGTATAAAGTGACCTTCTTTATCTTTCCTCACTAATGTTGGTTTGAAGTCTATGCTGTCAGATATTAGGATAACAACCCCTGCTTATATCCTAGGCCCATTTGCTTGAAATACCTTTCTCCATCCTTTCACCCTAAGATAGTATCTGTCTTTTATTAAGAGATGAGTTTCCTGGAGGCAACAAATGACAGGATCCTGCCTTTTTAATCCAGTGTGCAAGCTTGTGTCATGGTGGGGGCATTGAGGCTATTGATATTAAGAGTTATTATTGAAAGATATGTATTTATTCTCTCCATTCTTCTTGTTTTGTGCTGCTTCCTATTTTCCCTTTACTAGCTTGTTTTAACTGTTATGTGAGTTTAGTTTATTTTTTCCCATTTCCTCATGTGTGTGTTTTGTTTTCTTTTCAGTGTGAAGTATTTTCAAGTATTTTCTGTAGAGCTGGCTTAGTTGTCATAAATTCCTTTAGCCTGTTTTTGTTGTGGAATATTCTTATTTATCCATCAATTTGGATAGATAGCTTTGCAAGATAAAATAATCTTGGTTGACAGTTGTTATCTTTCAGAACTCTACCTTGAAAAAACACACACACAAAAACCTGCAACATCAAAAAGAATCTTTTGAAGGAAATGGGACTCCAAAGAAAAGGTGCGTAGATCTATAACCAAAACTTTAATTAATTGTCAGTACAAGTAGAGCATATGACTGTAATCCCAGCTATTGTGGAGGCTGAGGCAAGGGTCCATAAATTATAAGCCTGCCTGGGTAACAAAGTGAGTTTAAGGCTTTCCTGGGCAGCTTAGTGAGACCATGTCTCAAAATGAAAAAGTGAAAAAGGACTGGAGAAATAGTTCAGTAGTAAAGTACTTGCCTAGTATGCATGAAGCCCTAGGTTCAATCCCCAGTACTATAAGAATAGAAAACTACCTGTGTAGCCAAAACCAATAATCAAACATAAAGTTACAAGACAAACTGCAAATGACAGAAACCATTTGAACTATTGAAGTATCAGAGAGAAGTATATTGGTTCGTGCACTGTCTGCAGGCACAGCTGACTCAGGAACTCAGATTGTGTCATCAAGGCATAATCTCTTTTTCTGTCTGCCTATACCATCAACTGTCTATCTCTTAGCAACACCTTTAAGTTTGCCTTATACCCTGGTAGCAAGGATGGACATTGACAGGAAATTAGCTCTTTCCTGACATGTACAAATATCCATCAAGCAATTTTTGAAAAGTATTTACTAGATGAGCCAGGTGTGGTAGTGCACACCTTTAATCCCAGCACTTGGGAGGCTGAGGTAGGAGGATTGCTGTAAGTTCAAGGCCAGCCTGAGACTACATAGTGAATTCCAGGTCAGCCTGGCTAAAGCAAGACCCTACCACACACAAAAATATTTACTAGGTGATAAAATCACATAATTCAAAATACAAAAAGTACAAAAAGATTTATGATAACATTTCTGTCTTTAATCCCAAATCATGCATTCATTTCTCTTCTCAGAGGTCACCAACAATCTCAATTCTTTTTTGTAAAAATTTTATTTATTTATTTATTTATTTATTTATTTATTTATTTATTTATGACAGAGAAAGGGAAAGAGAGAGAAGAAGAGTGAGAATGGGCACACCAGGGCCTCTAGCCATTGCAAACGAATTCCAGACATGAGTGCCCCCTTGTGCGTCTAGCTTACATGGAACCTGGAGAATCAAACTGGGATCCTCAGGCAGGCATGTGCCTTAACCACTAAGCCATCTCTCCAGCCCAACAATCTCAATTCTTTTGTCATCTTCTCAATTAGTTCATCCATAGTTAATGTTGTTTTATAGCTAAGTAAATATATCAGATAGTTTCCTTTCTGCATAATGTGTCTTCTCTAATATGTAGCATAATAGCATAATGTATATTTCTTTCTACACCTTCCCATTCAATATCAGTAAGTAAATATTTGTTTGTATAGTGACATCACTCCTTTGAGCCACAAATATGGGTTATTTCACCAGATCATTACTAATAAACCTTTAACATTTTGTAGTCTCCTAATATGAAAATATTTGCATTGATTAATCTGTCCTGTACATATGTTAACTACATCTATAGCATAAACCTCAAGAAGTGAAGTTGCTGGGGCAGAGGATATGTGTATGTATATTTAATTGGGAGTTGGGGGAGAGAATAAATATTCATTTGTTGAACAGATAATGCTAGCACATAGTCCCAGCTCACAACATATTTTGGAAAGAGTGAAAAGTAGATTGGCCTTATATCCATTTCCTGAGTCCCTGTTCAGGGATGGGAGGGGTCAATGGCGAGTGTGCCTGGGGCTCAGAAAGGCTAGGGCAGGGACAGTGGCCTACTGACCTGGGTCCCTATTCGTGGGCAGGAGGAGTCACAGGTGGTACAGGAAATCAAGCACAAGGGTCTCAGGAAGACTAGGGTGGAGACACTGTCCTGCTGACCTGGGTCCCTGTTCAAGGGTGTGAGGAGTCAGTGGTGGGTACCAGCAATTATGTGTGAGCACAGAGCTCAGAAAGGCTAGAGCGAGGACACCTGTTGGCCTGGGTCCCTGTTCTTGGTCCCACACATGGCTCAGAAGGGCTAGGGAAGGGACACTGGCCTGCTGGCCTATATCTCTGCTTGGGGCAGGACCATGGAGTGGGACTGGGGAAATGCAGGGCCTCAGAAAGGCTAAAGCAGGGACACTGGTCTGCTGGCCTGTATTCCTGCTTAAGGGTGGCACCTTGGAGTGGGACAGGGGTAGTGCACAGGGCTCAGAAGGGCTAGGGTAGGGACACTGGCTCACTGGCATGTATCCCTGCTTGGAGGCAGGACCGCAGAGTGGAGCAAAGGTCATGCATGGGGCTTAAAAAGGCTAGGGTGAGGATATTAGCCTGCTGGCCTGTATCCCTGCTCAGGAGCAGGGCCACAGAGTGGGACCAAGGACATGCAAGAGGCTCAGAAAGGCTAAGGCAGGGACACTGGCCTGCTGGGCTGTATCCCTGTTTGGGGGTGGGACCGCAAAATATAGCTAATTTAAGGATGTCAAATCTGACCACCTATCAGATTTATCATATAATTTACCCTGACATGGATGGTGCAATTAGCCCTTCCATTGCAAGCCTATACCAGGCTTATTTGGCAGGTACTGACCTTGTGCAATCCCAGTTACATTTTGGGATGGCTTTGGTCTCAGCTATACTGCACAGCCACTTGGGTCCCTCTTTGCTGTGCTGTGGGCTCAGGTATGTTGGCTGGGTCTGTGGGTCACTGCTCTGACTGTGCTGGGTGCCCTGGAGGTGAGCTCCCTTCCCCAGGTCTCTAGTGCTTGCTAGAAGGGAGGCTGTGGACAGAAGCTGAAGTCCTCCTGCTGGTCCTCATGATCTTCTTCCTCACAAGCTGCTTGATGGTGTTGGTGGTTATTTCTGTTTTGTTGCCAAGTAGTTTTTGCTTTATGAATTGTGGTGCACCTGTGTTTGGTGCATAAAGATTGATGATTGTGATATCTTCTTGTTGGATCTTTCCCTTGATAAGTAAAAAGTGGCCTTCTTTGTCTTTTTTGATTACTTTTTCTTGAAGTCTATTTTTATCCAATATTAGTATAGCAATGTCTGCTTGTTTCTTACTTCCATATGCTTGGAATATAATTTTCCACACTTTCACCCTGAGAAGGTATTTGTTTGTCTTTAGTGGTGAGGTGGGTTTCTTGAGGAAAGCAGATTGAGGGGTCTAATTTTCTGATCCACCCTGTTAGCTTATGTGTCTTGATGGGTAAATTAAGGCCATTAATATTTAGGGTAATAATCGTGTGGTTTGATTTAATCCCTGTCATAATGTGGTGATTTGTGTAGTTTGGGGTTTTGTGTGTGTGTGTGCGTATGTGTGCCTTCTCTGAGCTTGGTTACTGTGATGTGCTTCTTGTAGGCTTTCGAGGTTGGCTATTTGCTTATGTGTGGAGAATTCCCTGAAGTATTCTGTAGATTTGGCTTTGTGTTCATATAGTTGTACAGCTGAGTTTTATCATGGAAAGTTTTTCTTTCACCAACTATTATGAGGGATACTTTTGCTGGGTGTAGTAGTTTGGATTTCAAGCCATAAGTTCTTAGACTTTGCAGTGTTCCATTCCAGGCCCTTCTGGCTTTAAATGTTTCCATTTAGAAATTGAAGTAATTCTGATGGGGTTACCTTTATATGTAATGTGTTGTTTCTCCTTAGGTGCTTTTAGGACTTTCTCATTATTATTGATATTTAGAATCTTAATGAGAATATGTCTTGGGGAATTTCTCCTTTGGTCAAGTCTGTTTGGAGTTCTGTTAGCTTCTTGTAACTTGATGGGACTTTCTTTTGAGAGAGTGGGAAAGTTTTCTTTGATAATTTTGTTGAATAAGTTTTTCATGCCTTTGGTTTGAATTTCTTCCCCTTCTGGTATCTCCATGATCTTAATGTTGGGATGTTTAAGGGCATCCCACTTTCCCTCATGTTCTATTCACAATAATTTTGAACTTATTGAAACTTTTGGATTCATGAGCTATTTCTTCTGTTTTGTCTTCCAGTTCTGAGTTTCCACCCTCCACATGGCTGACTCTATTCTTGAGAGCTTCTATAGTTTTGGGCTTGTTTAATTTGGTTTGTATTTTCTACTGCTTTTTTATGTATAGTTTCAATCCCTCTGTCAAGTTCCCTTTTCACATCATTTCTGATTTTCTTAGTGCTTCTTGGAATTCATCCTTGCATTTATTTATGTCTTCATTGAGTTTGTCCAGCTGGTTATTAAGGTCCTCTCCTTTTTCACTCTCCTTCAGGTCATTTAACTGTCTTTGGAACCCTTCCTGGTTCTTTTCTATTAGGTCTAATCTCACAAGAACAGCATGCATACAATTATTGGTCCTTTGTTGATTTTCTGCATGTTTTGCTATTTTCTTGGCCAGGGTTGCATTGCTTATGTCTTCATTTTGGGGTTCTGATCCTGTAATCTCTTCTATGTTTTGATTAGAGACATCCATTTTGGGACTGTGCTATCTTGTTGGATTTACTTGCATTTGATTTTCCATGTTAATCCTTTTGTGCTGTGGTCTGCCCACCACAGTGAAAGAATCTTATTAAATTTTGGAGAAAGCTACAGTGTACCTTGATGTGTCTTCAGTGATTATTCCCATTTGTTTGCTTTGATTAGTTTTCTGTTAGCAATGGGGCCTGCCTACTCAGAGAGTGGGAGCCTGTGAGGGACTGTTGAGTGTCTGAGGGTCTGATGAAGGGGCTTGTTCTTCAGTGGTTTGGGGTATGGGAGTACATGGTCAGGTGGCCCAAAGTGTAGGGGGTAGGGGTCAGTGGGACTAAACAGACTGGTATTGTGGCTGGGTTTCAGAGCAGGGGAGTATGGGAATGTGTGATAGTTCTGTGATGCTGAGGGTTGAGGGGATGGGACAGTGTGTCCATTCGGGCTATTTTGCAGGGAGTGACTGGGACTGCAGAGTCCTGTGACAAGACAGAGCAGGGATATGGGATTGCTATAGGTCAGGTGAAGCACATGGGGGGTAATTGGTGGTGGCACAACTGGGGTTGTAAGAAAGGGGAAGGAGTGATAAATAATAGCTTTTTGGCCTGGGACTGGGTCACACATGGGGGAGGGAGGGTGCAGCAGCAAGGGGGATGGTGTTTGGGTTGGTAATTCCTGCACCTGAGGGTGGGGGGAGGCAGCGTTGAGGCGGATGGAGCTGGCATGTGGGTTTTCCATGACTGGGGGTGGGGATGGGCAGCAGAGAGGAGGACAGAGCTGGTGTGTAGGGGTTCCATGCCCAGTGGGCAGGGCAGTGGCGAGGGAGGAACTTCTTGAGTGGAGATCTTGTGGGAGGGGGATGGGGCAGCAACAAAGGGGGAGGGAGTTCGAAAGTGGAGTTTATGCACCTGGGGATGGGGCCAGGGCAGTGGCAAGGGGACCAGTAGCAAGTGGAGTTCCCACATGTAAGGAGGTTAGGGGTGGGGTAGCAAGGGGGACTGAGAAAATGGAGTTCCCATGTGCATGGAGGGTGAGGGTGGGGTGGGGCAGCGAGGGGGGCAGAGTGAGTATGGTTCCCATGCTCATGGTGGGTGGGGTGGGGTGGAATGGGTGATGGAGCTTGCTTGTAGAGCTCTATTATGGAAGGAGCCTAGGGCAAGGGAACACTAGCCTGCTAGCATGGGTCCACTTAGTAGTGTAGGAGGAACCTGCAGCTGGGACTGCAGCTAAGGTACTGTCTGAGGGGATTGGGGGACTGGTGGGGTACCTGAGAGTGTGGGAATAAGATTTCCTACTTTGCTCCTCTGCGCCCTCCCACTGAACCCTAATGAACCCTAAAGGTCTTGCCTTTCCTTCCCTGCCAGGTGAGGCATGTTTACATGGACGCCATCTTGACTGGAAATCTCCTTTACTTTTATTTGCAGGAATCACTATAACCTTTGTAATTACTTTATTCCCCACTCTCAAAAACACTTGAATTTTGGATAAGATTATTCTTAACTTGAAAAGAACGGACACCACATCAGTGTAAAGTCCCTCCATCTAGGAACACACTGTACAGCTGCATTTATGCAGTGATGTGGGTAGTGACAATAGTAGCAATCCACCCACCAGGTCACTTCTATCTGATCATTTCATCTATACAAATGCAGCACAGGCTGCATCTAATTATAGAAATAACTGCTTATACAGTAACTCAACAGGTATCATTTTCAAACTCAGAGATTTGATCAATACAGCTTCATGGGATATAAAGCTAGCTCTGCTGACTGACTGTTTTGTTTGTCACCACCAACAGGGACATCAGTATTTTCAGCCAACAGTGCTGAGAGGCAGGTATGGTAGGGTAGGTATTTGAAACTCCCTTTACCAGGGACTGTCATTTTGAAAACACTTGGGATCTAACAGCAAAGAACTATACAATATCATTTGACTTCCTACTGATTCCACATCCTCTGGGCTGCAAGCACTCACCATAGGTAATCATGCCTGCCCCAGAGACTATGCTTTCTTTATTTGTGGATTTCAAGCATCTGGAGCCTCAACTCCCAATAATGCTTTTTCTGTCACAACCATGAGTAACAATTTGAAGATATCTCCAGAGAGAACAAGCAGTGGAGATGGGGAAGAGCCAGTGCTCTACCAGAGCATACTCCAGCTTTGTCTAGCATGACAACCTTGGTGGTTTCAGGTGGCACTGTCCCTGGGCTGTGCTTCCTGTGGGCTCCAGAGGTGAGGTGTAGAAGCCTGGAGTTTGCTTGTCCAGGCTAGAATAGACTGTTCTGCAGTAGTGAACATGTCCTCTTTAGGCCACCCCCACCACCTCCTCTAGTGTTCTGTCCTCCTACTTCCCAGCAGTGTGGACTAACATCCACCTGGAAAGGGTCATATATACATATATGGAGTTCTTTTAGACAGTAGACAATTATACCTGGACAGCATGGGGAGGGATCAGGAGTTGATTCTGTCCCTTCCAGAACATAGACTGAGGGCTTCACAATAAAGAAAAGCAGAAGTGTAGTGACTTGTGCAAAGACCCCAGACTGTTCTAGGGCTGGCGAAGTACCTGGTATAGGGCTGAACACAGCCATGGGACTTGGAAACAATAGCTCTGTGTTTTTTTTTAAACTTGTTAATTGATAATTTTCATGGATGTAAACAATGTATTTTGATCATGATTCCTTCCCATTTCGTTCTTTGGCCCTCTCCTCCCCTGTTCCCCTTCCACTAAGTCCCCCCTTCTTTCCAACATGTACCCATTCTATTAGAATGTCTTCTTTTTGTGGTCCCCCACCATTATCCATGACAAAATGTTGATGTGCTCAATATTGTGTAAGTAATGACATCCAATGTTAGGTGTTAGATGCTAGCTGATTTTGGGTGACTGTAATAGCTGTTTTATGTCTGGAAGACAGAATTTCAAGGCATTTTTCCAAAACTCTGGCTCTTTCATTCCCCCTTCAGTAATGTTCCCTGGGTAGCTCTTATTTTTAACATCAGAACTCATATCTGTGCAAGCCCCACAGTCCAAGCTTCCCTTTTTCTACACTCTGATGGCTGCCTTCAGGCAAGTTATCATTTGTTTGTTTAAAATAGATTTTTTAGGACTGGAGAGATGGCTCTGTGGTTGGCACATTGTTCTGGAGATTGTTTGCAGTGTCAGGAGGTCCTGGCATGCCCATGCTCTCTCTCTTTTTTCTCGTCTTTCAAATAAATAAATAAAATATTTTAAACATAGATTTTTAAATGAATATTTCTCCAGTCGCTACTATTTATAAAACACAATGACTTTCTAAATGACTGAAGATCAATCGAGGATTTCTGATGTTTTTCAACTGTTTTTATCACATTTGGAGGGTGAATAGACTAATGACTACATTGATTTTTCTTTCTCTTTTCTCCAAGTTGTCCTAAGGTAAGCATGTCTCTTCTCTAAATAGGATTCCTTTGGCTTGTGAGCAATGGAAATGTTCCAAATGCAATTAATCTCAGAAATCTGTGTGCCCACAATTCTGAGTGCCAACTCATTCTGACTACCTCACCACTCTTTCCTAGCCTTCTGCTTTTCACAGTAAGAACTGCTGCATGTTTGATCAGGATGGTTGTTGGGGAACAGGGAGATGCTGTGGGTTGACAGGGTCAGTCCATGAGCCCTTTCTCTGCACACCTCTGGAACACCTGAAGATTAGTTCTTTTATGCTGGAAAGAAGAAAATGAATTTTCTCCCTGAACACAAGAGCAAATAAATTTTCTTTTTTAAAAAAACAAGAGGGCTAGCTGGGCATGGTGGTGCATGCCTTTAATCCCAGCACTCGGGAGGCAGAGGTAGAAGGATCACCATGAATTCGAGGCCACCCTGAGAATACAGAGTGAATTCCAGGTCAGCCTGGGCCAGAGTGAGACCCTACCTCGAAAATCAAAAAAAAAAAAAAAAAAAAAGAGGGCTGAAGAGATGGCTCAGTGGTGAAATATGCTTTCTCGTACAACCTACTGGCTTGGGTTTGATGTACAAAGTGGCACATGCATCTGGGCTTTATTTGTACTGGCAAAAAGCCCTGGTGCACCCATATTCTCTGTCTACCTCCCTCTTTCTCTCTACTTCCCTCTGCTCACAAATAAATAAATAAATAAATAAATATATTTTTTGAATAAAATCTTTGGGTTGGAGAGATTGCTTAGTGGTCCAGGTCCCACATAAGCCAGACACACAAAGATGAGGCCAGTGCAAGGTCGCACATGCCCACTAGGTGGTGAAAGTGTCTGGAATTCAATTGTAGTGGTGGAGACCCTGGTGCCTTCCCCCACACTCTATCTTAAAAAAATAAAAACTTTGATAATTTTCATACATAAACATAACGTGATTTGATCATAATTACTTCTCAATACCTTCTTTTAGTTTTGTCCCCCTCCCCATCTTTCACTGAACTTCTTTCCAAGATTTTCTTTTTCTTCTTCCATCATACAGTGTCAGATGTTGATGTGCTCAGTATTGTGCAGGCCTTGTGGAGGTATTGACAGCTGCTGTTAGGTCAAGATGTAACAGAGGAAATCATTCTTATTTGTGTCAGTTTGGAAAAAGAGGACTGAGACCTGGCTTTTTTGAGCAAAGGAGGTTTCACATGTGTGGGAGAAGAGTGAGGTTTGGAGGCAGGGAGGGGAATTCCAGTAAGAGGGACTGGGACAAGTACTGGGAGTGGAATGGAAGGTGGAGGAGGGAACTCTGAACCCAGAGGGGAAAAACAGAGTGAGAGAGGGATAAAAAAAAGGAGGATTGTACCTGGGGAAAAGCCAAAGAAGGAGTGTGAGCATACAAGTCACAAGATTTATAAGCCCTTTGAAGGAAGGAATGGGGGCCTGGGTTCTGGAAAGAGCCTGTAGTCACCAGGCTAGCTTGCCTTTGTCTGGACGCCCTGCTGAACTCTTTCAGGGAAGCAGGACCTTTGAAGTCTCAATGGCCAAAGTGGTGGATGAGAGAAGGGAGACGGGCAGAGAGCTCTGAGAGTAACATTTTACTTTACAGTTGAAGGTACAATCATCTCCTATGAGATGCTGTGGGTCACAACTCTATATGTAGTTATATACCTGTGGGGGTGGATAAATTTAGTGAAGTAAAGGGTTTCTGGACAAACAATAACTAAAACTTAATTGAAGCCAAACTAGTGATCAATCTGAGGTTTCTGTGGCAATATTCAACTAGGTTTCTTTGTATGAATTCACTGTAGCTTTGGTTCTGAACATATAACATACACACACACACACACACACACACACACACACACACACACGGTACTGCACTTGCTGTCAGGCAATGTCAACAAATGCCGCCTGAAACACTAAGCTCAGATTCAAGACTACTACATGTTGTAAGTACTTACACTTTAGAAGAAAAAAAAGCCTTACAAATCAGCAAGCCAGGAAAGCCAAGAACACATCAAGCCTGATTTGTTGAGTGTCCCCATATCTCCTAGGGTAGCATCTTTTTCTCTGTGTATGGGTGTATGTGTGCTACACATGTGTGCAAGTGCATGTGCATATGTGTGTGCATGTGTGTGGAGGCCAAAAGTCAACATTGGTCACCTTCTTCAATCACTCATCAATTCAGCTAGATAAACTGGCCAGGGATCCTCCTATCTCTACCTCCCAGCATTGGGATTGCAGGCTCACACTAATATGCCTGGTTTTTTTGTTTGTTTTTTTTTCTTTCTTTTTGGTTTTTCGAGGTAGAGTCTCACTCTGGCCCAGGCTGACCTGGAATTAACTAGGTAGTCTCAGGGTGGCCTTGAACTCACTGTGATCCTCCTACCTCTGCCTCCCGAGTGCTGGGATTAAAGGCGTGCGCCACCACGCCCAGCCCATATGCCTGGTTTTACGTGGGTACTAGGGATTCAAACTGAGGTCCTCAAGCTGGTGTGGCAAATACTTTACCAATAGAGTCATCTCCCCAGTCCCAAGATAGCACCCTTTCAGCCCCAGCTCACTGTACACATTACTAAGCAATCCCAACACCCAGGCCTTCTGGCCCCTGACCTACCTCTGAATCCTTGTCAATTAACCTTTTTCTGTGTTTTTACATGTAAGGACTTTACAAATGCATTTTATAACACTTTCTTTCTGGTACTGGCTGGCAACTTCAAAAAGGTACTAAAATCAGATTTTCATAGTCTTCATTTTAGCCTCCAGGCTTAAAATGAAACAAGTTTCAAAATGATGTATTACACAGAACCTCGAAAGATGATACTTGCAAGTTTAAAGACACCAATACACAAGAGACATGTGGAGGGGTGGCAGGATGGGGGAATCAAAAGGTGAGCATGCAGCCGGGCATGGTGGTGCATGCCTTTAATCCCAGCACTTGGGAGGCAGAGGTAGGAGGATCGCCGTGAGTTCGAGGCCACCCTGAGACTACATAGTGAATTCCAGTTCAGCCTGGCTAGACTGAGACCCTACCTCGAAAAACCAAAAAAAAAAAAAAAAGAAAACAAAAGAAAAGAAAAGAAAAGAAAAGAAAAGAAAAGAAAAGAAAAGAAAAGGTGGGTGAGCATACAAAGGAATTCCTTTGGAGAGGCTTCAGCCAAGCAAGCCACAGAAGTTTAGATTTGTATGAGTTACCTGGAGCATTAGTAACAAAGGGCAATGATGCTGGACACTCAGAGAAATAAGAAGGGACTAGACTGGCCTTAGGTGGACAGGCAAAGAGTATGGAAATAGCAATCTGGGCACATGCTTCAGTTCTGTGGACAGGGGCAATGATTGCACATTTTCCTTTGAGTCAAGTGGACAGAGGGATGATCAGGCCCAGTGCTCTGGGGAAAGGGCTCCATTTGGAAAGATCTCCTGTAGAGTGTGGCAAAATCACTGCCACAGGATATACTGTTTGGAGAGCAAAGATTAAGGAAAGGGACGGAGATGAATAGTCAAAGTGTGGGGGGAGCTGCAGTAGGAAATTCAGGGTTAGTGAAGGACTTTATGAACCCCAGAGCAGCCCCCAAGCCTAAATGACACAATGCCAGGTCAAAACAGAACCAGTGACATAAGATAATGTCCACTTCCTTCAACTCCTGGTGCCCCTGGGGCATTATTCTGAGAGGATTAGAAACTTCAATGAATGGGGGAATAAAGTTGGGCTGGCGGGGGTGGGTATCAGGTGAGATGCTCATTGTTGACACCACTGAGGAACTCAGGACAGACCCAATACTTTCTATACTTGGGTAAGAGTTTGGAGAGTGGTTGTCACACTGTTGTTCTGATGATATTGTTTTTAACACAAAACATACAGATTTTGCCTAAAAATAAATAAAGATAGTTATTTCTTGAGCCACGTATGAATGACAATGGTTCCGAAAATGGATTCACATTGATCAAAATAGCATGATCCAATGTGGAAATAACTTCATGAAATTTACAGAACAAAAGAATATCAAACAAAGGCATTTTCTAAATTGGGGAGAATGTTAAGCAAGGAGTGATGAGCAAGCAGGGACATCTCTGCTATAGGGCTCAGATGCTTGAGAATATCAGGCAATGGGTGATAGTAACACAAGGATATCTCTGCACAGATGCTAACTGGTGATATTGTCATCTTTGGGGTTAATGGAAGCTCAGATAACACACTGGAGAAGGTTTTACATAATAGTCAAGGAGATGTCAGGTGAGGTGAGCAGAATAGTCCTGATGATTGTCTTCCTGGGTGGAATCTGAATGCACCCAACAGACAGAAACTACCCCTGGGGAACTTCTTCCAAAAGACACACACTGTCCATGGGAACTTCTTCCAACAGACACACATTATCCATGGGAACTTCTTCCAACCTACCCACAGTATCCATGGGAACTTCTTCCAACCTACATACAGTATCCAAGGGAACTTCTTCCAACAGACACACAGCATCCATGGGAACTTCTTCCAACAGACACACAGTATCCATGGGAACTTCTTACAACAGACACACAGCATCCATGGGAACTTCTTACAACTGACACACAGTATCCATGGGAACTTCTTCCAACACACAGACAATGTGCATGGGAACTTCTTCCAAGAGACACACAGTATCCATGGGAACTTCTTGCAACAGACACACACTGGGCATGGGAAATTCTTCCAACAGACACACAGTATCCATGAGAACTTATTCCAACCTACATACAGTATCCATGGAAACTTCTTCCAATGGACACACCTATCCATGTGAACTTCCTCCAACAGTCAGACAGTCTCCATGGGAACTTCTTCCAACAGACATACAGTATCCATGGGAAGTTCTTGCAACAGACAAACACTGGCCATGGGAAATTCTTCCAACATACAGACACTCTCTTTGGAACTTCTTCCAACAGACACACACTGCCCATGGGAACGTCTTCCAACAAACACACACTGTCCATGGGAACATCTTCCAATAGACACACACTGTCCATGGCAACTTCTTCCAACGGACACACAATTTCCATGGGAATTTCCTCCAACAGACACACACTATCCATGGGAACTTCTACCAACAGACACACACTGTCCATGGGAACTTCATTCAACAGATACACACTGTCCATGGGAATTTCTTCCAAAAGACACACAGTGTCAATGGGAACTTCTTCCAACAGACACCCACTATCCATGGGAGATTCTTCCAACAGACACACACTGTGCATGGGAACTTCTTCCAACAGACACACACTATCCAAGTTTGAACACAATATATTCAGTGTTTTACTTTATAGTTTGCATCTGCAATCACCTTGCTAGAGGCAAGGTCACTGGGGGCCCGGTCTTAAGGTGTGGTGATGGGTTTGAGATTCCATTGTAAAGATATGCAAATGTGTCTAGCAGGAGTTCCTGAAGTCTGCTGTGTGACCTTTTGGCTGTAGTTAGTTTTACTCTGTGTGCTGTGGTGGCTGGTTGGCTTTCTCTCTCTCTGCTTGGTCCTGTGGAGAGCAGACACATACTCTCTTGCCATTATGGAACTTCCCCTGGATCTGTAAGCTTCAATAAATAATATCCCTTCCTCCATAACTGTGCCTGGTCTGGAAGTTCATCTCAGCGAACCTGAAGCTGTCTGCAACACATGGGAACTTCTTCCAACCAACACACAGTATCCATGGGAACTTCTTCCAACAGACACACACTGTGCATGGGAACTTCTTCCAAGAGACACACAGTATCCATGGGAACTTCTTCCAACACACACACACTGTGCATGGGAACTTCTTCCAAAAGACACACACTGTCCATGGGAACTTCTTCCAACAGACACACACTGTCCATGGGAACTTCTTCCAACAGACACACACTGTCCATGGGAACTTCTTGCAACAGACACATACTGTACATGGGAAATTCTTCCAGCAGACACACAGTATCCATGGGAACTTCTTCCAAAAGACACACACTGTGCATGGGAACTTCTTCCAAGAGACACACAGTATCCATGGGAACTGATTGCAACAGACACACACTGTGCATGCGAACTTCTTAAAACAGACACACACTGTGCATAGGAACTTCTTCCAACAGACACCAGTGTCCATGGGAACTTCTTCCAACAGACACACACTATCCATGGAAACTTCTTCTAACCTACACACACTATCCATGGGAACTTTTTCCAACAGACACAACTACCAATGGGAACTTCTTCCAACAGACAAACACTATCCAAGAAAACTTCTTCCAACAGACACACATTATCCATGGGAACTTCTTCCACCACACACACACTGTTCATGGGAACTTCTACCAACAGACACACACTGTCCATGGGAACTTCATTCAACAGACAAACACTGTCCATGGGAAATTCTTCCAACAGACACACACTGTCCATGGGAACTGATTCCAACAACACACACTGTCCATCAGAACTTCTTCCAACAGACACACACTATCCATGGGAACATCGTCCAAACTACACACAGTATCCAAGAGAACTTCTTCCAACAATCACACAGTATCCATGGGAACTTCTTCTAACAGACACACACAGGCTTTGGGAAATTCTTCCAACAGACACACACTGTCGATGGGAACGTCTTCCAACAGACACACAGGATCCATGAGAAGTTCTTCCAACAGACACACACTGTCCACAGGAACTTCTTCCAACAGACACACACTATCCATGGGAACTTCTTCCAACAGACACACACTGTCCACAGGAACTTCTTCCAACAGACACACACTGTCCATGGGAACTTCTTCCAACCGACACACAGTATCCATGGGAACTTCTTCCAACAGACACACACTGTCCATGGGAACTTCTTCCAACAGACACACAGTATCCATGGGAACTTATTCCAACCTACACACAGTATCCATGGGAACTTCTTCCAACGGACACAACTATCCATGTGAACTTCCTCCAACAGTCAGACAGTCTCCATGGGAACTTCTTCCAACAGACATACAGTATCTATGGGAACTTCTTCCAACAAAAACACACTGTCCATGGGAACTTCTTCCAACAGACACACACTGTCCAGGGGAAATTCTTCCAATAGACACACACTGCCCATGGGAACTTCTTCCAACAAACACACACTGTCCATGGGAACGTCTTCCAATAGACACACACTGTCCATGGGAACTTCTGCCAACAGACACACACTATCCATGGGAACTTCTTCCAACAGACACACACTGTGCATGGGAACTTCTTCCAACCGACACACAGTATCCATGGGAACTTCTTCCAACAGACACACACTGTCCATGGAACTTCTTCCAGCAGACACACAGTATCCATGGGAACTTATTCCAACCTACACACAGTATCCATGGGAACTTCTTCCAATGGACACAACTATCCATGTGAACTTCCTCCAACAGTCAGACAGTCTCCATGGGAACTTCTTCCAACAGACATACTGTATCTATGGGAACTTCTTCCAACAAAAACACACTGTCCATGGGAACTTCTTCCAACAGACACACACTGTCCAGGGGAAATTCTTCCAATAGACACACACTGCCCATGGGAACTTCTTCCAACAAACACACACTGTCCATGGGAACGTCTTCCAATAGACACACACTGTCCATGGGAACTTCTGCCAACAGATACACACTATCCATGGGAACTTCTTCCAACCTAAAAACACTATCCATGGGAACTTCTTCCAACAGACACACACTGTCCATGGAAAATTCTTCCAACAGACACACAGTATCCAAGGAAACTTCTTCCAACAGACACAAAATTTCCATGGGAACTTCCTCCAACAGACACACACTATTCATGGTAACTTCTTCCAACAGACACACACTGTCCATGGGAACTGCATTCAACAGACACACACTGTCCATGGGAATTTCTTCCAACAGACACAGTGTCCATGGGAACTTCTTCCAACAGACACACACTGTCCATGGGATATTCTTCCAACAGACACACACTGTGCATGGGAACTTCTTCCAAAAGACACACACTGTCCATCAGAACTTCTTCCAACAGACACACACTATCCATGGGAACATCGTCCAAACTACACACAGTATCCATGGAAACTTCTTCTAACAATCACCCATAGGCTTTGGGAAATTCTTCCAACAGACACACACTGTCCATGGGAACTTCTTCCAACAGACACACAGTATCCATGGGAACTTTTTCCAACAGACACACACTGTCCACGGGAACTTCTTCCAACAGGCACACACTATCCATGGGAACTTCTTCCAACAGACACACACTGTGCATGGGAACTTCATCCAAGAGACACACCCTGTCCATGGGAACTTCTTCCAACCGACACACAGTATCCATGGGAACTTCTTCCAACAGACACACACTATCCATGGGAACATCTTCCAACACACACACAGTATCCATGGGAACTTTTTCCAACAGACACACACTATCCATGGGAACATATTCCAAGAGACACACAGTATCCATGGGAACTTCTTCCAACAGACACACACTGTGCATGGGAACTTCTTCCAACAGACACACACTATCCATGGGAACTTCTTCCAACAGACACACACTGTGCATGGGAACTTCATCCAAGAGACACACACTGTCCATGGGAACTTCTTCCAACCGACACACAGTATCCATGGGAACTTCTTCCAACAGACACACACTATCCATGGGAACATCTTCCAACACAAAAACAGTATCCATGGGAACTTTTTCCATCAGACACACACTATCCATGGGAACATATTCCAAGAGACACACAGTATCCATGGGAACTCCTTCCAACAGACACACACTGTCTATGGGAAATTGTTCCAACAGACACGCAGTATCCATGGGAACTTCTTCCAACAGAAACACACTATCCATGGAAACTTATTCCAACAGACAAACACTGTGCATGGGACTTCTTCCAACATACACACACTGTCCATGGGAACTTCTTCCAACAGACACACACTATCCATGGAAACTTCTTCCAACATAAACTCACTACCCATGGAAACATCTTCCAACAGACACACACTGTCCATGGGAACTTCTTCCAACCTACACACACTATCAATGGGAACTTCTTCCAACCGAAACACAGTATCCATGGGAACTTCTACCAACAAACACACACTGTCCATGGCATCGTCTTCCATCAGACGCACACTGTGCATGGGAACTTCTTCCAACCTACATACAGTCTCCATGGGAAATTCTTCCAACCTAAACACACTATCCATGGGAATTTCTTACAACAGACACATCTATCCATGGGAACTTCTTTCAACAGACAGACAGTCTCCATGGGAACTTCTTCCAACAGACACACACTGTCCATGGGAACTTCTTCCAACAGACACACAGTATCCATAGGAACATCTTCCAACACACACACACTGTCCATGGGAAATTCTTCCAAAAAACACACAGGATCCATGGGAACTTCTTTCAACCTACACAGAGTATCCATGGGAACTTCTTCAAACAGACACAAATATCCATGGGAACTTCTTCCAACAAAAGGACAGTCTCCATGGGAACGTCTTCCCACAGACAGACAGTCTCCATGGGAACTTCTTCCAACAGACACACACTGTCCATGGGAACTTCTTCCAATAGACTCAAAATGTCCATGGGAACTTCTTCCACCAAACACACACTGTCCATGGGAAATTCTTGCAACAGATACCCACTGTCCATGGGAACTTCTTCCAACAGACACACACTGTCCATGGGAACTTCTTGGGACAGACACACACTGGCCATGGGAAATTTTTCGAACAGACACACACTGTCCATGGGAACTTCTTCAAACAGACATACAGTATCCATGGGAACTTTTTCCAACCTACACACAGTATCCATGGGAATTACTTCCAACAGACACAACTATCCATGTGAACTTCCTCCAACAGTCAGTCTCCATGGGAACTTCTTCCAACAGAAACACACTATCCATGTGAACTTCCTCCAACAGTCAGACAGTCTCCATGGGAACTTCTTCCAACAGAAACACACTATCCATGGGAACTTCTTCCAACAGACACACACTGTCCACAGGAAATTCTTCCAATAGACACACACTGTCAATGGGAACTTCTTCCAACAAAAACACACTGTCCATGGGAACTTTTTCCAACGAACACACAATATCCCTGGGAACTTCTTGCAACAGACACACACTGTCCTTGGGAAATCTTCCAACAGACACACACTGTGCATGGAAACTTCTTACAACAGACACACACTATCCATTGGAACTTCTTCCAACCTACACACAGTATCCATGGGAACTTCTTCCAACAGACACACACTATCCATGGGATCTCCTTCCAACAGACACACACTGAGCATGGGAAGTTCTTCCAAGAGAAACACAGTATCCATGGGAACTTATTCCAACAGACACACACTGTGCATGGGAACTTGTTCCAACAGACACACACTGTCCATAGGAACTTCTTCCAACCGACACACAATATCCATGGGAACTTCTTCCAACAGACACACACTGTACATGGGAACTTCTTCCAAGAGACACACAGTATCCATGGGAACTTCTTCCAACAGACACACACTGTGCATGGGAACGTCTTCCAACACACAAACACTGTTCATGGGAACTTCTTCCAACCGACACACAGTATCCATGGGAACTTCTTCCAACGTACACACAGTATCTATGGTAACTTCTTCTAACATAAACACACAGTCTTTGGGAAATTCTTCCAACAGACACACACTGTCCAAGGGAACTTCTTCCAACAGAAACATAGTATCCATGGGAACTTCTTCCAAGAGACACACTGTATCATGGGTACATCTTTCAACAGACACACATTATCCATGGGAACTTCTTCCTACAGACACACACTATCCATGGGAACTTCTTCCAACCTACACACGGTATCCATGGGAACTTCCTCCAACGTACACACAGTATCTATGGTAACTTCTTCTAACATAAACACACAGTCTTTGGGAAATTCTTCCAACAGACACACACTGTCCAAGGGAACTTCTTCCAACACAAACATAGTATCCATGGGAACTTCTTCCAAGAGACACACTCTATCATGGGTACATCTTTCAACAGACACACACTGTCCATGGGAACTTCTTCCAAACCTACACACGGTATCCATGGGAACTTCTTCCAACAGATACACACTATCCATGGGAACTTCTTCCAACCTACACACGGTATCCATGGGAACTTCTTCCAAAAGACACACAGTATCCATAGGAACTTCTTCCAACAGATACACACTGTCCATGGGACCTTCTTCCAACAGTCACACACTGTACATGGGAAATTCTTCCAACAGACACACAGTATCCAAGGAAACTTCTTCCAACAGACACACAATTTCCATGGGAACTTCCTCCAACAGACACACACTGTGCATGGGAACTTCTTCCAAAAGACACACTGTCCATGGGAATTTCTTCCAACCTACACACACTATCCATGGTAACTTCTTCCAACAGACACACACTGTCCATGGGAATTTCTTCCAACAGACACACAGTGTCCATGGGAACTTCTTCCAACAGACACACACTGTCCATGGGATATTCTTCCAACAGACACACACTGTGCATGGGAACTTCTTCCAACAGACACACACTATCCATCAGAACTTCTTCCAAAAGACACACACTATCCATGGGAACATCGTACAAACTACACACAGTATCCATGGGAATTTCTTCCAACAATCACACAGTATCCATGGAAACTTCTTCTAACAATCACCCACAGGCTTTGGGAAATTCTTCCAACAGACACACACTGTCCATTGGAACTTCTTCCAACAGACACACAGTATCCATGGGAACTTCTTCCAACAGACACACACTGTCCACGGGAACTTCTTCCAACAGACCCACACTATCCATGGGAACTTCTTCCAACAGACACACACTGTGCATGGGAACTTCTTCCAACAGACACACACTGTCCATGGGAACTTCTTCCAACCGACACACAATATCCATGGGAACTTCTTCCAACAGACACACACTGTGCATGGGAACTTCTTCCAACATACACACTGTCCATGGGAACTTCTTCCAACAGACACACACTATCAATGGGAACTTCTTCCAACCTAAACACAGTATCCATGGCAACTTCTACCAACAAACACACACTGTCCATGGCATCTTCTTCCAACAGACACACACTATCCATGGGAACTTCTTCCAACCTACAAACAGTATCCATGGGATCTTCTTCCAACCTAAATACACTATGCATGAGAATTCCTTACAACAGACACAACTATGCATGGGAACTACTTTCAACAGACGGACAGTCTCCATGGGAACTTCTTCCAACAGACACACACTGTCCATGGGACCTTCTTCGAACAGACGCACACTGTCCATGGGAACTTCTTCCAACAGACACACAGTATCCATAGGAACTTCTTCCAACAGACACACACTGTCAATGGGAAATTCTTGCAACAAACACACAGGATCCATGGGAACTTCTTTCAACCTACACACAGTATCCATGGGAACTTCTTCAAACAGACACAAATATCCATGGGAACTTCTTCCAGCAGAAGGATAGTCTCTATGGGAACGTCTTCCAACAGACCGACAGTCTCTTTGGGAACTTCTTCCAACAGACACACACTGTCCATGGGAACTTCTTCCATCAAACACACAGTGTCCATGGGAAGTTCTTCCAACAGACACGCACTGTCCATGGGAACTTCTTCCAACAGACACACACTGTCCATGGGAACTTCTTGCAACAGACACACACTGGCCATGAGAAATTCTTCCAACATACAGACACTCTCTTTGGGAACTTCTTCCAACAGACCCACACTGTCCATGGGAACTTCTTCCAACAGACACACAGTATCGATGGGAACTTCTTCCAACAGACACAACTATCCATGTGAACTTCCTCCAACAGTCAGACAGTCTCCATGGGAACTTCTTCCAACAGACATACAGTATCCATGGGAAATTCTTCCAACAGAAACACACTATCCATGGGAACTTCTTCCAACAGACACACACTGTCCACGGGAACCTTTTCCAATAGACACACACTGTCCATGGGAACTTCTTCCAACAAACACACACTGTTCATGGGAAGGTCTTCCAATAGACACACACTGTCCATGGGAACTTCTTTCAACGAACACACAGTATCCATGGGAACTTCTTGCAATGAACACACACTCTCTATGGAAACGTCTTCCAATAGACACACACTGTCTTGGGAACTTCTTCCAACAGACAGACACTGTGCATGGGAACTTCTTCCAACAGACACACACTATGCATGGGATCTTCTTCCAACAGACACACAGTATCCATGGGAACTTCTTCCAACAGATACACACTATCCATGGCAACTTCTTCCAACAGAAGCAACTATCCCTGGGAACTTCTTTCAACAGACGGACAGTCTCCATGGGAACTTCTTCCAAGAGACACACACTGTCCATCGGAACTTCTTCGAACAGACGCACACTGTCCATGGGAACTTCTTCCAACAGACACACAATATCCATGGGAACTTCTTCCAACAGACACACACTGTCAATGGGAAATTCTTGCAACAAACGCACAGGATCCATGGGAACTTCTTTCAACCTACACACAGTATGTATGGGAACTTCTTCAAACAGACACAAATATCCATGGGAACTTCTTCCAGCAGAAGGATAGTCTCTATGGGAACGTCTTCCAACAGAACGAGAGTCTACTTGGGAACTTCTTCCAACAGACACACACTGTACATGGGAAATTCTTCCAACAGACACGCACAGTCCATGGGAACTTCTTCCAACAGACAAACACTGTCCATGGGAACTTCTTGCAACAGACACACAATGGCCATGGGAAATTCTTCCAACATACAGACACTCTCTTTGGGAACTTCTTCCAACAGACACACACTGTCCATGGGAACTTCTTCCAACCTACACACAGTATCCATGGGAACTTCTTCCAACAGACACAACTATCCATGTGAACTTCCTCCAACAGTCAGACAGTCTCCATGGGAACTTCTTCCAACAGACTACAGTATCCATGGGAAATTCTTCCAACAGAAACACACTATCCATGGGAACTTCTTCCAACAGACACACACTGTCCACAGGAACTTCTTACAACAGACACACACTGTCCATGGGAACTTCTTCCAACAAACACACACTGTCCATGGGAATGTCTTCCAATAGACACACACTGTCCATGGGAACTTCTTCCAACGAACACACAGTATCCATGGGAACTTCTTGCAACAAACACATGCTCTCTATGGAAACGTCTTCCGATAGACACACACTGTCCTTGGGAACTTCTTCCAACAGACACACACTGTGCATGGGAACTTCTTCCAACAGACACACACTATCCATGGCAATTTCTTCCAACAGACACACAGTATCCATGGGAAATTCTTCCAACAGACACATACTGTGCATGGGAACTTCTTCCAACATACACACATAGTCCATGTGGAACTTCTTCCAACAAACACACACTATCCATGGGAACTTCTTCCAACAGACACACACTGTCCATGGGAACTTCATCCAACAGACACGCAGTATCCATGGGAACTTCTTCCAACAGAAAAACACTATCCATGGAAACTTCTTCCAACAGACACACAGTATCCATAGGAACTTCTTCCAACAGACACACACTATCCATGGGAACTTCTTCCAACAGACACACAGTATCCATGGTAACTTCTTCCAACAGACACACACTATCCATGGGAACGTCTTCCAACAGACACACACTATCCATGGGAACTTCTTCCAACAGACACACACTATCCATGGGAACTTCTTCCAACAGACAAACACTGTCCATGGGAACTTCTTCCAACAGACACACACTATCCATGGGAACTTCTACCAACAGACACACAGTATCCATGGGAACTTCTTCCCACAGACACACACTGTGCATGGGAACTTCTTTCAACATACACACTGTCCATGGGAACTTCTTCCAACAGACACACACTATCCATGGAAACTTCTTCCAACATAAACTCACTACCCATGGAATCGTCTTCCAACAGACACACACTGTCCATGGTAACTTCTTCCAACAGACACATATTATCCATGGGAAATTCTTCCAACCTACACACACTATCCATGGGAACTTCTTCCAACAGACACACAATATACATGGGAACTTCTTCCAACATACATACAGTATCCATGGGAACTTCTTCCATGTAAACACACTGTCCATTGGAATTCCTTACAACAGACACAACTATGCATGGGAACTTCTTTCAACAGATGGAGAGTCTCCATGGGAACTTCTTCCAACAGACACACACTGTCCATGGGAACTTCTTCCAACAGACACACAGTATCCATAGGAACTTCTTCCAACAGACACACACTGTCTATGGGAAATTCTTCCAACAAAAACACAGTAACCATGGGAACTTCTTTCAACCTACACACAGTATCCATGGGAACTTCTTCAAACAGACACAAATATCCATGGGAACTTCTTCCAACAGAAGGACAGTCTCCATGGGAACGTCTTCCAACAGACAGACAGTCTCCATGGGAACTTCTTCCAACAGACATACACTGTCAATGGGAAATTCTTCCAACAGATGCAAAATATCCATGGGAACTTCTTCCAAAAAACACACACTATCCATGGGAACGTCTTCCAACAGGCACACACTGTCCATGGGAACTTCTTGCAACAGACACCCACTGGCCATGGGAAATTCTTCCAACAGACACTCACTGTCCATGGGAACTTCTTCCAACAGACACACAATATCCAAGGGAACTTCTTACAACCTACACACACTATCCATGGGAATGTCTTCCAACAGACACACACTATCCATGGGAACTTCTTTCAACAGAGACACACTATCTATGGAAACTTCTTCCAACACATGAACACTGTGCATGGGAACATCTTCCAACAGACACACAGTATCCATGGGAACTTCTTCCAACAGGAAAACACTATCCATGGAAACTTCTTCTAACAGACGCACAGTATCCATGGGAACTTCTTCCAACAGACGGACAGTCTCTAAGGGAACTTCTTCCAACAGACACACACTGTCCATGGGAACTTCTTCCAACACACACACTGTCTATGGGAACATCTTCCAACAGACACAAACTATACATGGGAATTTTTCCTACAGACACACACTGTCCATGGGCACTTCTTCTAACAGACAAACACTGTCCATGGGAAATTCTACCAACAGACACACACTGTCTTTGGTAACTTCTTCCAACAGACACACACTGTCCATTGGAACTTCTTCCAACAGACACACAATATCCATGGGAACGTCTTCCAACCTACACACAGTATCGATGGGAACTTTTTCCAAGAGACAGAACTATCCATGTGAACTTCTTCCAACACTCAGAGAGTCTCCATGGGAACTTCTTTCAAACAGACACACAGAATCCATGCGAACTTCTTCCAACAGACACACTATCCATGGAAACTTCTTCCAACAGACACACATTGTCCATGGGCACTTCTTCCAATAGACACACACTGTCCATGGGAACTTCTTCCAAAAAAACTCACACAGTGCATGGAAACTTCTTCCAATAGACACAAAGTTTCCAGGGGAACTTCTTCCAACAGAAAAACACTGTGCATGGGAATTTCTTCCAACTGACACACAGTATCCATGGGAACTTCTTTCAATAGACACACCCTATCCATGGGACCTTCTTCCAACAGACACACAGTATCCATGAGAACTTCCTCTAACAGACGCATAGTATCCATGGGAACTTCTCCCAACAGACAAACACTATCAATGGGAACTTCTTCCAATCTACACACAGTATCTATGGGAACTTCTTCCAACAGACACACACCATCCATGGGAACTTCTATCAACAGACGCACAGTATCCATGGGAACTTCTTCCAACAGACACACACTGTGCATGGGAACTTCCCCCAAAAGACACTCACTGTCCATGTGGAACTTCTTCCAAGAAACACACACTATTCATGGGAACGTCTTCCAACAGACACACACTATCCATGGAAACTTCTTCCAACCAACACACACTATCCATGGGAACTTCTTCCAATCTACACACAGTATCCATGGGAACTTTATCCAACAGACACAAACTATCCATGTGAACTTCTTCCAACATTCAGACAGTCTCCATGGGAACTTCTTCCAAAAGACACACAGTATCCATGAGAACTTCTTCAAACAGACACACACTATCCATCAGACCTTCTTCCAACAGACACGCACTGTCCATGGGAATTTCTTCCAGTAGACACACACTATCCATGGGAACATCTTCCAAAAAACACACACTGTGCATGGGAACTTCTTGCAACAGACACACAGTATCCATGGGAATATCTTCCAACAGAAACACACTGTGCATGGGAACTTCTTCCAACAGACACACACTATCCATGGGAACTTCTTCAAATGGGGACACTGTATCCATCGGAACTTCTTCCAATAGACACACAGTATCCATCGAACTTCACCCAGGAGACACACACTATCCATGGGATCTTCTTCCAACCTACACACAGTATCTATGGGAACTTCTTCCAACAGAAACACACTGTCCATGGGAACTTCTTCCAACAGACAAACACTGTCCATTGGAACTTCTTCCAACAGACACATCTGTGCATGGGATCTTTTTCCAACAGACACACACTGTCCATGGGAACTTCTTCCAAACTACACACACTATCCATGGGAACTTCTTCCAACCTACACACACTATCCATGGGAACTTCTTCCAAACTACACACACTATCCATGGGAACTTCTTCCAACAGACAAAACTATCCATGGGAACTTCTTCCAACAGACGGATAGTCTCCATGGGAACTTCTTCCAACAGACACACACTGTCCATGGGAACTTCTTCCAACAAACACACTGTCTATGGGAACTTCTTCCAACAGACACACACTATACATGGAAATTTTTCCTACAGACACACACTGTCCATGGGCACTTCTTCCAACAGACACACACTATCCATGGGAACTTCTTTCAACAGAGACACACTATCTATGGAAACTTCTTCCAACACACGAACACTGTGCATGGGAACATCTTCCAACAGACACACAGTATCCATGGGAACTTCTTCCAACAGAAACACACTAATCATGGAAACTTCTTCCAACAGACGCACAGTATCCATGGGAACTTCTTCCAACAGACGGACAGTCTCCAAGGGAACTTCTTCCAACAGGCACACAGTGTCCATGGGAACTTCTTCCAATAGACACACACTGTCCATGGGAACTTCTTCCAAAAAAACTCACACAGTGCATGGGAACTTCTTCCAATAGACACAAAGTTTCCATGGGAACTTCTTCCAACAGAAAAACACTGTGCATAGGAATTTCTTCCAACTGACACAGTATCCATGGGAACTTCTTTCAATAGACACACCCTATCCATGGGACCTTCTTCCAACAGACACACAGTATCCATGAGAAATTCTTCCAACAGACGCATAGTATCCATGGGAACTTCTCCCAACAGACAAACATTATCAATGGGAACTTCTTCCAATCTACACACAGTATCTATGGGACCTTCTTCCAACAGACACACACCATCCATGGGAACTTCTTCCAACAGACGCACAGTATCCATGGGGACTTCTTCCAACAGACACACACTGTGCATGGGAACTTCCCCAACAGACACTCACTGTCCGTGTGGAACTTCTTCCAACAAACACACACTATTCATGGGAACGTCTTCCAACAGACACACACTATCCATGGGAACTTCTTTCAACGGACACACACTATCTATGGAAACTTCTTCCAACAGACACACACTGTGCATGGGAACATCTTCCAACAGACACACAGTATCCATGGGAACTGCTTCCAACAGAAACACACTATCCATGGAAACTTCTTCCAACCAACACACAGTATCCATGGGAACTTCTTCCAATCTACACACAGTATCCATGGGAACTTTATCCAACAGACACAACTATCCATGTGAACTTCCTCCAACATTCAGACAGTCTCCATGGGAACTTCTTCCAACAGACACACAGTATCCATGAGAACTTCTCCAAAGAGACACACACTATCCATCGTACCTTCTTCCAACAGACACACACTGTCCAGGGGAACTTCTTCCAAAAGACACACACTATCCATGGGAACATCTTCCAAAAAACACACACTGTGCATGGGAACTTCTTCCAACAGACACACAGTATCCATGGGAATATCTACCAACAGAAACACACTGGGCATGGGAACTCCTTCCAATCGACACACAGTATCCATGGGAACTTCTTCCAAAAGACACACACTATCCATGGGAATGTCTTCCAACAGACACACACTATCCATGGGAACTTCTTTCAACAGACACACACTTTGCACGGGAACATCTTCCAACAGACACACAGTATCCATGGAACTTCTTCTAACAGAAACACACTATCCATGGAAACTTCTTCCAACAGACACACACTATCCATGGGAACTAATTCCAACAGACACACACTGTCCATGGAACTTCCTCCAACAGACACACACTGTCCATGGGAACTTCTTCCAACAGACAAACACTGTCCATTGGAACTTCTTCCAACAGACACATCTGTGCATGGGATCTTTTTCCAACAGACACACACTGTCCATGGGAACTTCTTCCAACAAACACACACTGTCCATGGGAACTTCTTCCAACCTACACACACTATCCATGGGAACTTCTTCCAAACTACACACACTATCCATGGGAACTTCTTCCAACAGACAAAACTATCCATGGGAACTTCTTCCAACAGACGGATAGTCTCCATGGGAACTTCTTCCAACAGACACACACTGTCCATGGGAACTTCTTCCAACAGAACACACATGGGAACTTCTTCCAACAGACACACACTGTCCATGGAACTTCTTCCAACAGACACACACTATCCATGGGAACTTCTTCCAACTACACACACATCCATGGAAATTTTCCATCCATGGGAACTTCTTCCAACAGACACACACTATCCATGGGAACTTCTTCCAACAGACAACATTCATGGGAACTTCTTCCAACAGACACACAGTATCCATGGGAACTTCTTCCAACAGACACACACTATCCATGGAACTTCTTCCAACAGACACACAGTATCCATGGGAACTTCTTCCAACAGACACACAGAATCCATGGGAACTTCTTCCAACAGACACACACTGTCCATGGGAACTTCTTCCAACAGAAACACACACTGTCCATGGAAACTTCTTCCAACAGACACACACTATCCATGGGAACTTCTTCCAACATGGGACACTGTCCATGGGAACTTCTTCCAACAGACAGACACACATGGGAACTTCTTCCATGTCTTTGGAACTTCTTCCAACAGACACACACACAGAACTTCTTCCAACAGACACACAAGTATCCATGGGAACTTCTTCCAACAGAACACACACTATCCATGGGAACTTCTTCCAACAGACACACACTATCCATGGAACTTCTTCCAACAGACACACAGTATCCATGGGAACTTCTTCCAACAGACACACAGTGTCCATGGGAACTTATTCCAACAGACACAGAGTATCCATGGGAACTTCTTCCAACAGACACACAGTGTCCATGGGAACTTCTTCCAATAGACACACACTGTCCATGGGAACTTCTTCCAAAACTCACACAGTGCATGGGAACTTCTTCCAACAGACACAAAGTTTCCATGGGAACTTCTTCCAACAGAAAAACACTGTGCATAGGAATTTCTTCCCAACACACACAGTATCCATGGGAACTTCTTTCAACAAACACACACTATCCATGGAACTTCTTCCAACAGACACACAGTATCCATGGGAACTTATCCAACAGATGGAAACTTCTTCCAACAGACACACAGTATCCATGGGAACTTCTTCCAACAGACACACAGTATCCATGGGAACTTCTTCCAACAGACACACAGTATCCATGGGAACTTCTTCCAACAACACACACTATCCATGGGAACTTCTTCCAGTACACACAGTATCCATGGGAACTTCTTCCAACAGACAAACACTATCCATGGAACTTCTTCCAACAGACACACATCCATGGGAACTTCTTCCAACAGACACACACCATCCATGGGAACTTCTTCCAAAGAGACACACAGTATCCATCGGAACTTCTTCCAACAGACACACACTGTCCATGGGAACTTCTTCCAACAGACACACACTATCCATGGGAACTTCTTCCAAAAACACACACTATCCATGGGAACTTCTTCCAACAGACACACACTATCCATGGGAACTTCTTCCAACAGAACACACACTGTCCATGGGAACTTCTTCCAACAGACACACACTATCCATGGGAACTTCTTCCAAAGACACACACTATCCATGGGAACTTCTTCAACAGACACACAGTATCCATCAGAACTTCAAACCTACACACTGTATCCATGGGAACTTTCCAACAGACACACACTATCCATGGGAACTTCTTCCAACAGACACACACAGTATCCATGGGAACTTCTTCCAACAGACACACACATCCATTGGAACTTCTTCCAACACACACAGTATCCATGGGAACTTCTTTCTATCCATGGGAACATTCATCCAACAGACACAACTATCCATGTGGAACTTCTTCCAACATTCAGACAGTCTCCATGGGAACTTCTTCAACAGACACACACTATCCATGGGAACTTCTTCCAACAGACACACACTATCCATGGGAACTTCTTCCAACAGACACACACTATCCATGGGAACTTCTTCCAACAGAGAAACACTGTCCATGGAAACTTCTTCCAACAGACACACAGTATCCATGGGAATTAATTCCAACAGACACACACTGTCCATGGAAACTTCTTCCAACAGAAACACACTATCCATGGTGACTAATTCCAACAGACACACACTGTCCATGGGAACTTCTTCCAACAGACACACACTGTCCATTGGAACTTCTTCCAACAGACACAGGATCCATTGGAACTTCTTCCAAAAGACACACACTATCCATGGGAACTTCTTCCAACCTACACACAGTATCCATGGGAATGTCTTCAAACCTACACACACTATCCATGGAAACTTCTTCTCACAGACACAACTATCGATGGGAACTTTTTCCAACAGACAGACTGTCTCCATGGGAACTTCTTCCAACAGACACACACTGTACATTGGAAATTCTTCCAACAAACACACAGTATCCATGGGAACTTCTTCCAACCTACACACATTATCCATGAGAACTTCATCCAACAGACACAACTATCCATGTGAACTTCTTCCAACATTCAGACAGTCTCCATAGGAACTTCTTCCAACAGACACACAGTATCCATGGGAACTTCTTCAAACAGACACACACTATCCATCGGAACTTTTTCCAAAGGCACGCACTGTCCATGGGAACTTCTTCCAATAAACACACACTATCCATGGGAACTTCTTCCAAAAAACACACACTGTGCATGGGAACTTCTTCCAACAGACACACAGTATCCATGGGAACTTCTTCCAACAGAAACACACTGTGCATGGGAACTTCTTCAAATCAACACACAGTATCCATGGGAACTTCTTCCAACAGAAACACACTGTGCATGGGAACTTCTTCCAATCGACACACAGTATCCATGGGCACTTCTCCCAACAGAAAATCACTATCCATGGGAAATTCTTCCAACAGATGCACAGTATCCAAGAGAACTTCTTCCAACAGACACACACTGTGCATGGGAACTTCGCCCAACAGACACTCACTGTCCGTGCGGAACTTCTTGCAACAAACACACACACAAACTCTTCCAAAAGACACACACTGTGCATGGGAACTTCTTGCAACAAACACACACTATCCATGAGAACGTCTTCCAACAGACACACACTATCCATGGAAACTTCTTCCAACCAACACACAGTATCCATGGGAACTTCGTCCAACCTACACACAGTATCCATGGGAACTTCTTCCAACAGACGGACTTTCTCCATGGGAAATTCTTCCAACAGACACACACTGTCCATGGGAACCTCTTCAAACAGACACACACTATCCATCGGAACTTCTTCCAACAGACACACACTGTCCATGGGAACTTCTTCCAATAGACACACACTATCCATGGGAACTTCTTCCAACAGACACACACTGTGCATGGAACTTCTTCCAACAGACACACATCCATAGGAACTTCTTCCATGGGAACTTCTTCCAACAGAAACACACTGTGCATGGGAATTTCTTCCAATCGAAACACAGTATCCATTGAACTTCTCCCAGGAGACACACACTATCCATGGGAACTTCTTCCAACCTACACACAGTATCTATGGAAACTTCTTCCAACAGACACACACTTTGCATGGGAACATCTTCCAAGAGACACACAGTATCCATGGGAACTTCTTCTAACAGAAACACACTATCCATGGAAACTTCTTCCAACAGACACACACTATCCATGGGAACTAATTCCAACAGACACACACTGTCCATGGAACTTCCTCCAACAGACACACACTGTCCATGGGAAATTCTTCCAACAGACAAACACTGTCCATTGGAACTTCTTCCAACAGACACACACTGTGCATGGGATCTTTTGCCAACAGACACACACTGTCCATGGAACTTCTTCCAACAAACACACACTGTCCATGGGAACTTCTTCCAACCTACACACACTATCCATGGGAACTTCTTCCAAACTACACACAGTATCCATGGGAACTTCTTCCAACAGACACACACTATCCATGGGAACTTCTTCCAACAGACACACACTCTCCATGGGAACTTCTTCCAAAAAACACACAATGTGCATGCGAACTTCTTCCAACCGACACACAGTATCCATGGGAACTTTTTCCAACAGACACACACTATCCATGGGAACTTCTTCCAATCTACACACAGTATCCATGGGAACTTCTTCCAACAGACACACACTATCCATGGGAACTTCTTCCAACAGACACACACTATCCATGGGGACTTCTTCCAACAGACACACACTGTCCATGGGAACTTCTTCCAACAGACACACACTATCCATCGGAACTTCTTCCAACAGACACACAGTATCCATGGGAACTTCTTCCAACAGACACACACTGTCCATGGGAACTTCTTCCAACAGACACACACTGTCCATGGGAACTTCTTCCAACAAACACACACTGTCCATGGGAACTTCTTCCAACAAACACATACTGTCCATAGAAACTTCTTCCAAAAGACACACAGTATCCATAGGAACTTCGTCAAACAGACACACATTGACCATTGGAACTTCTTCCAACAAACACACAGTATCCATGGAAACTCATTCCAACAGACACACACTGTCCATGTGAACATCTTCCAACAGAAACACAGTATCCATAGGAACTATTTCCAAAAGACACAAAGTGTCCATGGGAACTTCTTCCAACCGACACACATGGTCCATGGGAACTTCTTCCAACAGACACACAGTATCCATGTGAACTTCTTCCAACCAACACACACTGTCCACAGGAACTTCTTCCAACAGACACACAGTATCCATGGAAACTTCTTCCAACAGACACACTGTACATGGGAACTCCTTCCAACAGACACACACTGACCATGGGAACTCCTCCCAACAGACATACACTGTGCATGGGAACTTCTTCCAATCTACACACACACTATCCATGGGAACTTCTTCCAACAGACACACACTATCCATGGGAACTTCTTCTATCCATGGGAACTTCTTCCAACAGACACACACTGTCCATGGGAACTTCTTCCAACAGACACACACTGTCCATGGGAACTTCTTCCAACCTACACACAGTATCCATGGTAAATTTTTCCAACAGACACACATTATCCATGGGAACTTCCTCCAACCTACACACACTATCCATGTGTACTTCTTCCAACAGACACACACTATCCATGGGAACTTCTTCAAACTCACACAGAGTATCCATGGGAACTTCCACCAACAAACACACACTGTCCATGGGGTCTTCTTCCAACAGACACACACTATCCATGGGAACTTCTTCTAACCTACACACAGTATCCATGGGAACTTCTTCCAACCTACACACACTATCTATGGGAACTTCTTCCAACAGACACAAATATCCATGGGAACTTCTTCCAACAGACAGACAGTCTCCATGGGAACTTCTTCCAATGGACAGACACTGTCCATGGGAACTTCTTCCAACAGACACACACTGTCCCGGGAACTTCTTCCTACAGACACACATTGTCCATGGGATCGTCTTCTAATAGACACATACTATCCATGGAAACTTCTTCCAACAGACACACACTGTCCATGGAACTTCTTCCAACAGACACACACTATCCATGGAACTTCTTCCAACAGACACACACTGTCCATGGAACTCCTTCCAACAGACAGACAATGTCCATGGGAACTTCTTCTAACAAACACACACTGTCCATTGGAACTTCTTCCAACAGACACACACTGTGCATGGGAAATTATTCTAACAGACACTCACTGTCCATCAGAAATTCTTCCATCAGACACAATCTGTGTTTGTGAACTTCTTCCAACAGACACACACTGTCCATGGGAACTTCTTCCAACAGACACACAATATCCATGGGAACTTCTTCCAACCTACACACATATCCATGGGAACTTCATCCAACAGACACAACTATCCATGTGAACTTCTTCCAACACAGTCAGTCTCCATGGGAACTTCTTCCAACAGACACACACTGACCATGGGAACTTCTTCCAATAGACACACACTGTCTATGGGAACTTCTTCCAAAAAACAAACACTGTGCATGGGAAGTTCTTCCAACCGACACACAGTATCCATGGGAACTTCTTCCAACTGACACACACTATGCATGGGAAATTCTTCCAACAGGCACACAATATCCATCAGAACTTCTTCCAACAGACGCACAGTATCCATGGGAACTTCTCACAAGAGACACACACTATCCATGGGAAATTCTTCCAACCTACACACAGTATCTCTGGGAACTTCTTCCAACAAACACACACTATCCATGGGGACTTCTTCCAACAGACACACAGTATCCATGGGAACTTCTTCCAAGGGACACACACTGTGCATGGGAACTTCTCCCAACAAACACACACTATCCATGGGAACGTCTTCCAACAGACACACACTATCCATGGGAACTTCTTCCAACAGACACACAGTATCCATCAGAACTTCTTCAAAATCACACACACTATCCTGAAGACACTATCCATGGGAACTTCTTCCAACTGACACACACTGTGCATGGGAATTTCTTCCAACAGACACACACTATCCATAAGAACTTCTTCAAATCTACACACAGTATCCATGGGAACTTATTGCAACAAACACAACTATCCATGGGAACTTCTTCCAAAAGACACACAGTATCCATGGGAACTTCTTCCAACAGACACACACAGTGCATGGGAACTTCTTCCAACAGACACACACTGTCCATGGGAACTTCTTCCAACAGACACACACTGTCCATGGGAACTTCTTCCAATAGACACACAGTATCCATGGGAACTTCCAACAGACACACACTATCCATGGGAACTTCTGCCAACTGACACACACTGTGCATGGGAATTTCTTCCAACAGACACACACTACCCATAAGAACTTCTTCCAATCTACACACAGTATCCATGGGAACTTCTTCCAACAGGCACACCCTGTCCATGGGAACTTTTTCCAACAGACACACACTGTCCATGGGAACTTCTTCCAACAGACACACACTGTCCATGGGAACTTCTTCCAACCAACACAGAGGATCCATGGGAACTTCCAACAGACACACACTATCCATGGGAACTTCTTCCAACAGACACACACTGTCCATGGGAAATTCTTCCAACAGACACACACTATCCATGGAAACTTCTTCCAACAGACACACATTATCCATGGGAACTTCTTCCAACCAACACAGAGTATCCATGGGAACTTCCACCAACAAACACACACTGTCCATGGGATCTTCTTCCAACAGACACACACTATCCATGGGAACTTCTTCCAACCTAAACACAGTATCCATGGGAACTTCTTCCAACCTACACACACTATCCATGGTAACTTCTTCCAACAGACACACACTATCCATGGGAACTTCTTCCAACAGACACACACTGTCCATGGGAACTTCTTCCAACAGACACACACTGTCCATGGGAACTTCTTCCAACAGACACACACTGTCCATGGGAACTTCTTCCAACAGACACACACTGTCCATCGGAAATTCTTCCAACAGACACACAGTCCATCGGAAATTCTTCCACACACTGTTTTGGGAACTTCTTCCAACAGACACACAGTATCCATGGGAACTTCTCCCAAGAGACACACACTATCCATGGGAAATTCTTCCAACCTACACACAGTATCTATGGGAACTTCTTCCAACAGACACACACTATCCATGGGAACTTCTTCCAACAGACACACAGTATCCATGGGAACTTCTTCCAACAGACACACACTGTGCATGGGAACTTCTCCCAAAGACACACACTGTCCGTGTGGAACTTCTTCCAACAAACACACACTATCCATGGGAACTTCTTCCAACAGACACACACTGTGCATGGGAACTTCTTCCAACAGACACACAGTATCCATGGGAACTTCTTCCAACAGACACACACTATCCATGGGAACTTCTTCCAACAGACACACACTGTCCATGGGAACTTCTTCCAACAGACACACAGTATCCATGGGAAATTCTTCCAACAGACACACACTATCCATGGAAACTTCTTCCAACAGTCAAAGACTTTCCATGGACATTCTTCCAACAGACACACACTGTCCATGGGAACTTCTTCCTACAAAGACACACTGTCCATTGGAATTTCTTCCAACAGACACACACTGTGCATGAGAACTTCTTCCAACAGACACACAGGATCCATGGGAAAGTCTTCCAACAGACACACACTATCCATGGGAGCTTCTTCCAACAGACACACAGTATCCATGGGAACTTCTTCCAACATACAAACACTATCCATGGGAACTTCTTCCCACAGACACAACTATTCATGGGAACTTCTTCCAACAAACAGTCTCCATGGAACTTCTTCCAATGGACACACACTGTCCATGGGAACTTCTTCCAACAGACACACCCTTTCCATGGGAACTTCTTCCAACAGACACACTGTATCCATGGGAACTTCTTCCAACTGACACACAGTATCATGCGAACATCTACCAACAAACACACACTGTCCATTGCATTTTCTTAGAACAGACACAGACTATCCATGGGAACTTCTTCCAACCTACACACAGTATCCAAAGGAAATTATTCCAACCTACACACACTGTCCATGGGAACTTCATCCAACAGACACACAGTATCCATGGGAAGTTCTTCCAACTGACACACATTGTCCCTGGGAAATTCTTCCAACAGACACACATCATCCATGGGAAATTCTCCAAGAGACACACACTGTACATGGGACTCCTCCCAACAGACATACACTGTGCATGGAAACTTCTTCCAACCAACACACAGTATCCATGGGAACTTATTGCAACAAACACACACTATTCATGGGAACTTCTTCCAAAAGACACACAGTATCCATGGGAACTTCTTCCAACAGACACACAGTCCATGGGAACTTCTTCCAACAGACACACACTGTCCATGGGAACTTCTTCCAACAGACACACAGTATCCATGGGAACTTCTTCCAACAGACACACAGTATCCATGGAAAGTCTTCCAACAGACACACACTATCCATGGAAACTTCTTCCAACCAAAACACACTATCATTGGAAATTCTTCCAACTGACACACATTGTGCATGGGAATTTCTTCCAAAAGACAAACACTATCCATAAGAACTTCTTCCAATCTACACACAGTATCCATAGGAACTTATTGCAACAGACACACACTATCCATGGGAACTTCTTCCAACAGACACACAGTATCCTTTGGAACTTCTTCCACAGGCACACACTGTCCATGCGAACTTTTTCCAACAGACACACACTGTCCATGGGAACTTCTTCCAACAGACACACACTGTCTGTGTGGAACTTCTTCCAACAGACACACACTATCCATGGGAAGGACTTCCAACAGACACACAGTAACCTTTGGAACTTCTTCAAACAGGCACACACTGTCCATGGAAACTTCTTCAACAGACACACACTATCCATGGAAACATCTTCCAACTGACGCACACTATCCATGGGAACTTCTCCCAACAGACACACAGTATCCATGGGAACTTCTTCCAACGGACACACACTATCCATGGGAACTTCTTCCAACAGACACACACTGTCCATGGGAACTTCTTCCAACAGACACACACTATCCATGGGAACTTCTTCTAACCTACACACACTATCCATGGTAACTTCTTCCAACAGACACACATTATCCATGGGAACTTCTTCCAACCTACACACACTATCCATGGGTACTTCTTCCAACAGACACACATTATCCATGGGAACTTCTTCCAACCGACACAGAGTATCCATGGGAACTTCCACCAACAAACACACACTGTCCATGGGATCTTCTTCCAACAGACACACACTATCCATGGGAACTTCTTCCAACCTACACACAGTATCCATGGGAACTTCTTCCAACCTACACACAGGATCTATGGGAACTTCTTCCAACAGACACAACTATCCATGGGACCTTCTCCCAACAGACGGACAGTCTCCATGGGAACTTCTTCCAATAGACAGACACTGTCCATGGGAACTTCTTCCAACAGACACACACTGTCCATGGGAACTTCTTCCAACAGACACACACTGTCCATGGGAACTTCTTCCAACAGACACACACTATCCATGGGAACTTCTTCCAACAGACACACACTGTCCATGGGAACTTCTTCCAACAGACACACACTATCCATGGGAACTTCTTCCAACAGACACACACTGTCCATGGGAACTTCTTCTAACCTACACACAGTATCCATGGTAACTTCTTCCAACAGACACACATTATCCATGGGAACTTCTTCCAACCTACACACACTATCCATGGGTACTTCTTCCAACAGACACACATTATCCATGGGAACTTCTTCCAACCAACACACAGTATCCATGGGAACTTCTTCCAACATACACACACTATCCATGGGATCTTCTTCCAACAGACACACACTATCCATGGGAACTTCTTCCAACCTACACACACTATCCATGGGAACTTCTTCCAACCTACACACAGGATCTATGGGAACTTCTTCCAACAGACACAACTATCCATGGGACCTTCTTCCAACAGACGGACAGTCTCCATGGGAACTTCTTCCAATAGACAGACACTGTCCATGGGAACTTCTTCCAACAGACACACACTGTCCATGGGAACTTCTTCCAACAGACACACACTATCCATGGGAACTTCTTCCAACAGACACACACTATCCATGGGAACTTCTTCCAACAGACACACACTGTCCATGGGAACTTCTTCCAACAGACACACATTATCCATGGGAACTTCCTCCAACCTACACACACTATCCATGGGTACTTCTTCCAACAGACACACAGGATCTATGGGAACTTCTTCCAACAGACACAACTATCCATGGGACCTTCTTCCAACAGACGGACTGTCTCCATGGGAACATCTTCCAATAGACAGACACTGTCCAATGGAACTTCTTCCAACAGACACACACTATCCATGGTAACTTCTTCCAACAGACACACACTGTCCATGGGAACTTCTTCTAACCTACACACAGTATCCATTGTAACTTCTTCCAACAGACACACATTATCCATGGGAACTTCCTCCAACCTACACACACTATCCATGGGTGCTTCTTCCAACAGACACACACTATCCATGGGAACTTCTTCCAACCTACACACAGTGTGAATGGGAACTTCTTCCAACAGACACAACTATCCATGGGACCTTCTTCCAACAGACAGACAGTCTCCATGGGAACTTCTTCCAATAGACACACACTGTCCATGGGAAATTCTTCCAACAGACACACACTGTCCATCGGAAATTCTTCCAACAGACACACACTGTCTTTGGGAACTTCTTCCAACAGACACACACTGTCCATGGGAACTTCTTACAACAGACACACAGTATCCAAGGGAACTTCTTCCAACCTACACACAGTATCCATGAGAACTTCATCCAACAGACACAACTATCCATGTGAACTTCTTCCAACAGTCAGACAGTCTCCATGGGAACTTCTTCCAACAGACACACACTGTCCATGGGAACATCTTCCAATAGACACACACTGTCTATGGGAACTTCTTCCAAAAAACACAGACTATCCATGGGAACTTCTCCCAACAGACACACACGGTCCGTGTGGAACTTCTTCCAACAAACACACACTATCCATGGGAACGTCTTCCAACAGAAAACACTATCCATGGGAACTTCTTCCAACAGACACACACTGTGCATGGGAACTTCTTCCAACAGACACACAGTATCCCTGGGAAATTCTTCCAACAGACACACACTATCCATGGAAACTTCTTCCAACCGACACACACTGTCAATGGAACGTCTTCCAACAGACACACACTATCCATGGGAACTTCTTCCAACAGATAAACACTTTCCATGGAACTTCTTCCAACACACACACTGTCCATGGGAACTTCTTCAACAGACACACCCTTTCCAGGGGAAGTTCTTCCAACAGACACACCGTATCCATGCTAGCATCTACCAACAAACACACACTGTCCATGGCATCTTCTTACACCAGACACATACTATCCTTGGGAACTTCTTCCAGCCTACACACAGTATCCATAGGAACTTCTTCCAACCAACACACACTGTCCATGGGAACTTCTTCCAACAGACACAACTATCCATGGGAACTTCTTTGAACAGAGGACAGTCTCCATGGGATCTTCTTCCAACAAACACAACTATCCATGGGAGCTTCTTCCAACACATGTACAGTCTCCGTGGGAAATTCTTCCAAAAGACACACACTGTCTTTGGGAACTTCTTCCAACAGACACACACCATCCATGGGAACTTCTTCCAATAGACACACACTGTCTATGGGAACTTCTTCAAAAAAACACACACAGTGCAAGGGAACTTCTTCCAACAGACACAAAGTATCCATGGGAACTTCTTCCAACAGAAACACAATTTGAATGTGAATTTCTTCCAACTCACACAGAGTATCCATGGGAACTTCTTCCAACAGACACATACTGTCCATGGGATCTTCTTCCAACAGACATACAGTATCCATGTGAACTTCTCCCAACCGACACACAGTATCCATGGGCACTTCTCCCAGCAGACACACAGTGTCCATGGGAACTTCTTCCAACCTACACACAGTATCTATGGGAACTTCTTCCAAGAGACGGACAGTCTCCTTGAGAACTTCTTCCAATAGACACACACTGTCCATGGGAACTTCTTCCAACAGACACACACTGTCCATGGGAACTTCTTCCACCAGACACACACTATCCATGGGAACTTCTTCCAACAATCACACACTATCCATGGGAACTTCTTCCACCTACACAAAGCATCCATGGGAACTTCTTCCAACAGACACACACAATCCATGGGAACTTCTTCGACCAGACACACAGTATCCATGGGTACCTCTTCCAACAGACACAGAGCATACATGGGAACTTCTTCCAACAGACACACACTGTGCATGGGAACTTATTCCAACAGACACACACTGTCCATGTGGAATATCTTCCAACAGAAACACACTATCCATGGGAACGTCTTCCAACAGACACACAGTATAATTGGGAACTTCTTCCAACAGACACACACTGTCCATGGGAACTTCTTCCAACAGAGACACAGTATCCATGGGAATTTCCAACAGACACACACTATCCATGGAAACTTCTTCCAAAGACACTCACTGTGCATGGGAACTTCTTCCAACAGACACACACTGTGCATGGGATCTTCTTCCAATACACACTCTGTCCATGGGAACTTCTTCCAACAGACACACAGTATCCATGGGAACTTCTTCCAACAGAAACTCACTACCCATCGAAACTTCTTCCAACAGACACACACTGTCCAGGGGAAATTCTTCCAACAGACACACACTGTCCATGGGAACTTATTCCAACCGACACACACTATCCAAGGGAACTTATTCCAACAGACACACAGTATCCTTGGGATCTTCTTCCAATACACACACTGTCCATGGGAACTCCTCCCACCAGACTCACACTGTGCATGGAAAATTCTTCCAACTGACACACATTATCCTTGGGATATTCTTCCAACAGACACACACTGTCCATGGGAACTTCTTCCAACAGACACACACTGTCCATGGGAACTTCTTCCAAGAGACACACACTGTCCATGGGAATTTCTTCCAACAGACACACACTGTCCATGCGAAATTCTTCCAACAGACACACACTATAAATGGGAACTTCTTCCAACCTACACACACTATCTATGTGGGCTTCTTCCAACAGACACACACTATCCATGGGAACTTCTGGCAAAGTACACATAGTATCCATGGGAAATTCTTCCAACAATCACGCAGAATCTATTGGAACTTCTTCCAACCTACACACAGCATCCATGGGTAATTCTTCCAACAACACACAGTATCCATGGGAACTTCTTCCAACAGACACAACTATCCATTGGAACTTCTTCCAACAGACACACAGTATTCATGGGAACTTCTTCTAACAGACACACACTGTCCATGGGAACTTCTTCCAACAGACACAGTATCCATGGGAACTTCTTCCAACAGACACACACTGTCCATAGGAACTTCTTCCAACAGACACACACTATCCATGTGAACATCTTCCAACAGACACACAGTATCTGTGGGAACTTCTTCCAACGTACACATAGTATCCATGGGAACTTTTTCCAACCGACACACACTATCCATGGGAACTTCTTCCAACAGACAAACAGTATGCATGGGATCTTCTTCCAATCTACACAGAGTATCCAGGGGAACTTCTTCCAACTGACACACACTATCCATGGGAACTTCTTCCAACAAACACACAGTATCCATGGGATTTTCTTCCAACAGACACATACTACCCATGGGAACTTTTTCCAACAAACAAACAGTATCCTTGGGAACTTCTTGCAACAGACACACACTATCCATGTGAACTTCTTCCAACAGTCAGACAGTACTCCATTGGAACTTGTTCCAGCAGACACACAGAATCCATGGGACCTTCCTCCAATAGACGCACACTGTCCATGGGAACTTCTTCCAAAAAACAAACACAGTGCAGGGGAACTTCTTCCAACAGACACAAAGTATCCATGGGGACTTCTTCCAACAGAAACACAACGTGAATGGGAATTTCTTCCAATGACACAGAGTATCCATGGGAACTTCTTTCAACCTACATACGGTATGTATGGGAACTTCTTCCAACAAACGGACAGTCTCCTTGAGAACTTCTTCCAATAGACACACACTGTCCATGGAAACTTCTTCCGACAGACACACACTGTCTATGGAACTACTTCCAACAGACACACAGTATCCATGGGAACTCCTTCCAACAAAAACACACTGTCCATGGAACTTCTTAAAAGAGACAGCATGGGAACTTCTTCCAACAGACACAAACTGTCCATGGGAACTTCTTCCAACAGACACACACTATACATGTGAACTTCTTCCAAAAGACATACAAGTTCCATGGAAACTTCTTCCAACAGACAGACGCTGTCCATGAGAACTTCTTCCAATTGACACACAGTATCCATGGGAACTTCTTCTAACAGACCCACAGTATCCATGGGAACTTCTTCCAACCTACACACAGTATCCATGGAAACTTCTTCCACCAGACACACACTGTGCATGGGAACTACTTCCAACAGACACACAGTGTCCATGGGAACTTCTTCCAACAGACACACACTGTCCATGGGAACTTCCTCCAACAGACACACAATGTCCATGGGAAATTCTTCCAACAGACACACACTGTCCATGGGAATTTCTTCCAACAGACACACACTGTCCATGGGAAATTCTTCCAACAGACACACACTGTCCATGGGAACTTCTTCTAAAAGACACACACTGTCCATGGGAACTTCTTCCAACAGACACACACTGTCCATGGGAACTTCTTCTAAAAGACACACACTGTCCATGGGAACTTCTTCCAACCTAAACACTATCCATGGGAACTTCTTCCAAGAGACACAACTATCCATGGGAACTTCTTCCAACAGACACACAGTATCCATGGAAACTTATTCCAACAGACACAAACTGTCCATTGGAACTTCTTCCAACAGACACACAGTGTCCTTGGGAACTTCTTCTAACTGACACCCAGTATACATGGGAACTTCTTCTAACAGGCACACAGTCGTTGGGAAATTCTTCCAACAGACACTCACTGTGCATGGGAACTTTTTCAACAGACACACAGTATCCATGGGAACTTATTCCAACAGACACACACTGGGCATGGAAACTTCTTCCATCAGACACACATTATCCATGGGAACTTCTTCCAACAATCACACACTATCCATGGGAACTTGTTCCAACCTACACATAGTATCCATGGGAACTGCTTCCAACAGACACACAGTATCCATGGGAACTTCTCCCAACAGACACACACTATCCAGGGGACCTTCTTCCAACATACACACAGTATCCTTGGGAACTTCTTGCAACAGACACACAGTATCCATGGGAAATTCTTCCAACAGACACACAATATCCATGGGAACGTCTTACAACAGACACACACTGTTCATGGGAACTTCTTCCAATAGACACACACTGTCCATGGGAACTTCTTCCAACAGACACACACTATCCGTGGGAACTTCTTCCAACATACACACAGTATCCATGGGAACTTCTTCCAACAGACACAGATTACCAATGCGACCTTCTTCCAACCTACACACACTATCCATGCGAAATTCTTTGGACAGACAACACTATCCATGGGAACTTCTTCCAATAGACAGACAGTCTCCATGGGAACTTCTTCCAACAGACACACACTGTCCATGGGAACTTCTTCCAACAGACACACACTGTCCAAGGGAAATTCGTCCAACAGACACACACTATCCATGGGAACTTCTTCCACCCTACATAGAGTATCCATGGTAACTTCTTCCAACAGACACACATTATCCATGCGAACTTCGTCCAACCTACACATACTATCCATGGGAACTTCTTCCAACAGATACCACTATCCATGGGAACTTCTTCCAACAGACACACACTGTCCATGGGAACTTGTTCCAAGAGACACACACTGTCCATGGGAAATTTTTCCAACAGACACAGACTATCCATGGACACTTCTTCGAGCAGACACACACTGTCCATGGGAACTTCTTCCACCAGACACACAGTATCCATCGGAAATTCTTCCAACATGCACACATGGTCCATGGGAACTTCTTCCAACCGACACACACTGTCCATGGGAACTTCTTGCAAACGACACACAGTATCCATGGGAACTTCTTCCAACAGACACAAACTGTCCATGGCAACTTGTTCCAAGAGACACACACTGTCCATGGGACCTTCTTCCAACAGACACACAGTATCCATGGGAACTTCTTCCAGCAGACACACACTGTCCATGGGAACTTCTTCCAACAGAAACTCACTACCCATGGAAACTTCTTCCAACAGACACACACTGTCCATGAAACTTCTTCTATCAGACACACAGTATCCATCGGAAAGTCTTCCAACACGCACACATGGTCCATGGGAACTTCTTCCAACAGACATACACTGTCCATGGGAACTTGTTCCAACAGGCACTCACTGTCCCTGGGAACTTCTTCCAACAGACACACACTGTACATGGGAACTCCTTCCAACAGACACACATTGACCATGGGAAATCCTCCGAACAGACACACACTGTGCATTGGAACTTCTTCCAAGAGACACACACTATCCATGGGAACTTCTTCAAACCTACCCACACTGTCCATGGGAATGTGTTCCAACAGCCACACTTTCCATGGGAACTTTTTCCAACAGACACACACTGTACATTGGCACTTGTTCCAACAGACACACTCTGTCCATGGGATCTTGTTCCAACAAATACACTCTGTCCTTGGGAACTTCTTCCAACAAACACACACTATCCTTGGGAACTTCTAACCGACACACAGTGTCCATGGGAACTTCTTCCAACAGACACACACTGTCCATGGGAACTTGTTCCAACAGACACACAGTTTCCATGGGAACTTCTTCAAACAGACACACACTGTCCATGGGAAATTCATCCAACAGATACACACTATGACACACAGTATCCATGGGAACTTCTTCCAACAGACACACACTGTCCATGGGAACTTGTTCCAACAGACACACAGTTTCCATGGGAACTTCTTCCAACAGACACACACTGTCCATGGGAAATTCATCCAACAGATACACACTATCCATGGGAACTTCTTTCCAATCCATGGTAACTTCTTCCAACAGACACAGATTACCATGGGAACTTCTTCCAACACACACACATCCACTGAAATTTTTTGGACAGACACAACTATACATGGGAACTTCTTCCAACAGACAGGCAGTCTCCATGGGAACTTCTTCCAACAGACACACAGTCTCCATGGGAAATTCTTCCAACAGACACACACTGTACATGGGAACTTCTTCCAACAGACACTCCCTGTCCATCGGAACTTATTAAAAAGGACACACACTGTCCATGGGAACTTCTTCCAAAAGACACTCACTTTCCGTGTGGAACTTCTTCCACAGACACACAGTATCCACAGAAACTTCTTCCAACAGAAACTCAATATCCATGGGAACTTCTTCCAACAGAGACACACTGTCCGTGTGTAACTTTTTCCAACAGATACACACTGTCCATGGGATCTTCTTCCAACAGACACACACTATCCATGGAAACTTCGTCCAACAGACACACACTGTCCATGGGAACTTTTTCCAACAGACACACACTGTGCAAGGGAACTTCTTCCAACAGACACACACTGTCCATGGGAACTTTTTCCAACAGACACACACTGTCCATGGGAACTTTTTCCAACATGACACACACTATCCATGGGAACTTCTTCCAAAGACAGAAACTGTCCATGGGAACTTCTTCCAACATAAATACAGTGTCCATGGGAACTTCTTCCAACAGACACACACTGTACATAGGAACTTGTTCCAACAGACACACTCTGTCCATGGAAACTTATTCCAACAGACCCACAGTGTCCATTGTAATTTCTTCCAACAGACAAACAATATCCATGGGAACTTCTTCAAACTGACACACAGTATCCATGGGAACTTCTACCAACAAACACACATTGTCCATGGGAACTTCTTCCAACAGACACTCACTGTCCATCATAACTCCATCCAACAGACACACAATGTCCATGGCAACTTCTTCCAGCAGACACACACTGTCCTTGGGAACTTCTTCCAACAGATACACACTGTCCTTGGGAACTTCTTCCAAGAGACACTCGCTGTCCATGGGAACTTCTTCCAACAGACATAGATTGTCAGTGTGGAACTTCTTCTAACAGACACTCACTGTCCATGGGAACTTCTTCCAACTGACACTCACTGTCCATGGGAACTTCTTCCAACTGACACACAGTATCCATGGGAACTTCTACCAACAAACACACATTGTCCATGGGAAGTTCTTGCAACAGACACACACTGTCCATGGGAATTTCTTCCAACAGACACATACTATCCATGGGAACTTCTTCCAACCTACACACACTATCCATGGGAAATTCCTCGGACAGACACAACTATCCATGGGAACTTCTTCCAACAGACAGACAGTCTCCATGGGAACTTCTTTCAAAAGACACACACTGTCCATGGGAACTTCTTCCAGCAGACACACACTGTCCATGGGAAATTGTTCCAACCGACACACAGTATCCATAGGAACTTCTACCAACAAACAAACACTGTCCATGGGAACTTCTTCCAACAAACACACACTATCCATGGGAACTTCTTCAGACTACCAACAGTATCCATGGTGACTTCTTCCAACAGACGCAGTATCCCTGTGACACACTGACACACGGCATCCATGGGAAATTCTACCAACAAACACACACTGTCCATGGGAACTTCTTCCAACAGACACACAGTTTCCATGGGAACTTCTTCCAACAAACACACACTGTCCATGGGAACTTCTTCCACCAGACAAACAATGTCCATTGGAACTTCTTCCAACAGACACACACTGTCCATAGGAACATGTTCCAATAGAAACCTCTGTCCATGGGAACTTCTTCCAAGAGACACACACTGTCCATGGGAACTTCTTCCAAACAGACACCCAGTGTCCATGGGAAATTCTTCCAACAAACACGCAATGTCCATGGGAAATTCTTCCAACAAACACACACTGTCCATGGGAACTTCTTCCAACCGACACAAAGTATCCATGGGAATTTCTTCCAACCAACACAAAGTATCCATGGGAACTTCTTCCAACAGACACACACTATCCATGGGAACTTCTTCCAACCTACACAAGTATCCATGGTAACTTCTTCCAACAGACACACATTATCCTTGCGAACTTCTTCCAACCTACACATACTATCCATGGGAACTTCTTTCAACAGATACAACTATCCATGGGAACTTCTTCCAACAGACTGACAGTCTCCATGGGAACTTATTCCAGTAGACACACACTGTCCATGGGAACTTCTTCCAACATGCACACACTGTCCACGGAACTTGGTCCATGGGATCCATGGGAACTTCTTCCAACAGACACAGACTATTCATGGAAACTTCTTCCAACAGAAACTCACTACCCATGGAAACTTCTTCCAACAGACACACACTGTCCATGGGAACTTCTTACATCAGACACAAAGTATATATAGGAACTTCTTCCAACATGCACACACTGTCCATGGGAACTTCTTCCAACCGACACACATGGTCCATGGGAACTTCTTCCAACCGACACACATGATCCATGGGAACTTCTTCCAACAGACACACAGTATCCATGGGAACTTCTTCCAAGGGACACACACTGTCCATGGGAACTTCTTCCAAGAGATACACACTATCCATGGGAAATTCTTCCATTAGACACAGACTGTACATGGGAACTTCTTCCAACAGACACACACTATCCATGGAAACTTCTTCCAACAGACACACACTGTGCATGGGAACTTCTTCCAAGAGACAGACACTATCCATGGGAACTTCTTCAAACCGACACACACTGTCCATGGGAACTTATTCCAACAGACACACACTGTACATAGGAACTTGTTCCAACAGACACACTCTGTCCATGGGAACTTGTTCCAACAGACACACTCTGTCCATGGGAACTTCTTCCAACAGACACACACTGTCCATGGGAAATTCTTCCAACCGACACAAAGTATTCATGGGAACTTCTACTAACAAACATACACTGTCCATAGGAACTTCTTCCAACAGACACACAATATCCATGGGAACTTCTTCCAATCTACACACAGTATCCATGGGAACTTCTTCCAAAGACACACAGTATCCATGGGAAATTCTTCCACCCTACACACAGTATCCAAGGTAACTTCTTCCAACAGACACACACTGTGCATGGGAACTTCTTCCAAGAGACACACACTATCCATGGGAACTTCTTCAAACCTACACACACTGTCCATGGGAACTTGTTCCAACAGACACACTGTCCATGGGAACTTGTTCCAACAGACACACACTGTCCATGGGAAATTTGTCCCACAGACACACACTATCCATTGGAACTTCTTCCAACCTAGACACAGTATCCATGGTAACTTCTTCCAATAGACACAGATTACCAATGCGACCTTCTTCCAACCTACACACACTATCCATGCGAACTTCTTTGGACAGACAAAACTATCCATGGGAACTTCTTCCAGTAGACAGACAGTCTCCATGGGAACTTCTTCCAACAGACACATACTGTCCATGGGAAATTTGTCCAACAGACACACACTATCCATGGGAACTTCTTCCACCCTACACACAGTATCCATGGTAACTTCTTCCAACAGACACACATCATCCATGCGAACTTCTTCCAACCTACACATACTATCCATGGGAACTTCTTCCAACAGATACAACTATCCATGAGAACTTCTTCCAACAGACACACACTGTCCATGGGAACTTGTTCCAAGAGATACACACTGTGCATGGTAACTTCTTTCAACAGACACAGACTATCCATGGAAACTTCTTCCAAAAGAAACTCACTACCCATGGAAACTTCTTCCAGCAGACACACACTGACCAGGGGAACTTCTTCCATCAGACACACAGTATCCATAGGAACTTCTTCCAACACGCACACATGGTCCATGGGAACTTCTTCCAACAGACACACACTGTCCATGGGTACTTGTTCCAACAGGCACACACAGTCCATGGGATCTTCTTCCAACAGACACACACTGTCCATGGGAACTTCTTCCAACGGACACAAAGTATCCATGGGAACTTCTACCAATAAACACACACTGTCCATGGGAAATTCTTTGAACAGACACACACTATCCATGGGAACTTCTTCCAACAGACACACACTGTCAATGGGAACTTCTTCCAACGGACACACACTGTCCATGGGAACTTGTTCCAACAGACACACTCTGTCCATTGGAACTTCTTCCAACAGACACACACTGTCCATGGGAACTTCTTCCAACGGACACAAAGTATCCATGGGAACTTCTACCAATAAACACACACTGTCCGTGGGAAATTCTTTGAACAGACACACACTATCCATGGGAACTTCTTCCAACAGACACACACTGTCCATGGGAACTTCTTCCAACAGACAAACACTGTCCATGGGAACTTCTTCCAACAGACACACACTGTCCATGGGAACTTCTTCCAACAGACACACTCTGTCCATTGGAACTTCTTCCAACAGACACACAGTATCCATGGGAACTTCTTCCAACTGACACACACTGTACATGGGAACTCTTTCCAACAGACACACACTGACCATGGGAAATACTCCCAACAGACACACACTATGCATGGGATCTTCTTCCAATTGACACATGGTATCCATCGGAACTTCTACCAACAAACACACATTGTCCATGGGAGCTTCTTCCAAAAGACACACACTGTCCATGGTAACTTCGTCCAACAGACACACACTGTCCATGGCAACTTGTTCCAACAGACACACACTGTCCTTGGGAACTTCTTCCAACAATACACACTGTCCTTGGGAACTTCTACCAACAGACACTCACTGTCCATGGGAATTTCTTCCAACACACACACTATCCATGGGAACTTCTTCCAACACACATAGATTGTCAGTGTGGAACTTCTTCTAAAAGACACTCACTGTCCATGGGAACTTCTTCCAACAGAGACACACTATTCATGGAAACTACTTCCACCAGACACACACTGTCCATGGGATCTTCTTCTAACAGACACACACTGTCCATGGGAACTTCTTCCAACAGACACACAGTGTCCATGGGAACTTATTTCACAGACACACACTGTCCATGGGAAAGTCGTCCAACAGACACACACTATCCACGGGAACTTCTTCAAACAGACACACATTATCCATGTGAACTTCTTCCAACCTACACATACTATCCATGGGAACTTCTTCCAACAGATACAACTATCCATGGGAACTTCTTCCAACAGACAGACATTCTCCATGGGAACTTCTTCCAACAGTCACACACTGTCCATTGGAATGTCTTCCAACGGACACATACTCTGTATGGGAACTTCTTCCAATAGAAACACACTGTCCTTGGGAACTTTTTCCAACAGACACCCACGCAATGGGAACTTCGTCCAACAGACACACACTATCCATGGGAACTTCTTGCAAACGACACACAGTATCCATGGGAACTTCTTCCAACAGACACACACTGTCCTTGGCAACTTGTTCCAAGAGACACACACTGTCCATTGGACCTTCTTCCAACAGACACACACTATCCCTGGGAACGTCTTCAGACACACACAACTATCCATGGGAACTTCTTCCAATAGACAGTCTCCATGGGAACTTCTTCCAACAGACACACACTGTCCATGGGAAATTCGTCCAAAGACACACACTATCCATGGGAACTTCTTCCAACCGACACACAGTATCCATGGGAACTTCTTCCAACCGACACACAGTATCCATGGGAACTTCTACCAACAAACAAACACTGTGCATGGGAACTTCTTCCAACAGACACACACTATCCATGGGAACTTCTTCCAGCCTACACACAGTATCCATGGTGACTTCTTCCTACAGACACACAGTATCCCTGCGAACTTCTTCCCACTGACACACTGCATCCATGGGAAATTCTACCAACAAACACACACTGTCCATGGGACCTTCTTCCAAAAGACACACAGTATCCATGGGAATTTCTTCCAACAGACACACATTGTCCATGGGAACTTCTTCCAACAGACACACAGTATCCATGGGAACTTCTTCAAACAGACACACAATGTCCATAGGAACTTGTTCCAACAGATACACTCTGTCCATGGGAACTTCTTCCAACAGACACCCACTGTCCATGGGAACTTCTTCCAACAGACACAAACTGTCCATGGGAAATTCTTCCAACACACACACACTGTCCATGGGAACTTTTTCCAACCAAAACAAAGTATCCATGGGAACTTCTGCCAACAGACACACACTATCCATGGGAACTTCTTCCAACCTACACACAGTATCCATGGGAACTTCTTCCAACAGACACACATTATCCATGCGAACTTCTTCCAACCTACACATACTATCCATGGGAACTTCTTCCAACAGATACAACTATCCATGGGAACTTCTTCCAACAGACAGACAGTCCCCATGGGAACTTCTTCCAACCGTCACACACTGTCCATTGGAACGTCTTCCAACAGACACACACTCTGTATGGGAACTTTTTCCAATAGAAATACACTGTCCATGGGAACTTTTTCCAACAGACACCCACTCAATGGAAACTTCTTCCAACAGAAACACACTGTCCATGGGAACTTCGTCCAACAGACACACACTATCCATGGGAACTTCTTGCAAACGACACACAGTATCCATGGGAACTTCTTCTAACAGACAAACATTGTCCATGGGAACTTGTTCCAAGAGACACACAGTGTCCATGGGAACTTCTTCCAACAGACACACAGTATCCATGGGAACTTCTTCCAACAGACAAACACTGTCCATGGGAACTTCTTCCAACAGACACACACAGTCCATGGGACCTTCTTCCAACAGACACACACTTTCCATGGGAACTTCTTCCAACAGACACGAACTGTCCATGGGAACTTATTCCAATAAACACACAGTATCCATGGAAACTTATTCCAACAGAAACTCACAATCCATGGAAACTTGTTAAAAGGCACACACTGTCCATGGGAACTTCTTCCAACAGACACACACTCACCATGGGAACTTCTTCCAACAGACACACTGTACATGGGAACTTATTCCAACAGACACACACTCTCCAAGGGAAATTCTTCCAACAGACACACACTGTCCATGGGAATTTCTTACAACTGACACGCACTGTCGATGGAAACTTCTTCCAACAGACACACACTGTGCATTGGAACTTCTTCCAACAGACACACACTGTCCATGGGAACTTTTTCCAATAGACACACACTGTCAATAGGAACTTCTTCCAACAGACACACACTGTCCATGGGAACTTATTCCAAAAGACACAACTGTCCATGGGAACTTCTTCCAACAGACACACACTATCCATGGGAACTTCTTCCAACAGACACACTGTCCATGGGAACTTATTTCAACAGACACACACTGTCCCTGGGAACTTTTTCCAACATGACACACACTGTCCAAGGGAACTTCTTCCAACATACACACACTATCCATGGGAACTTCTTCCAACAGACACACACTGTCCATGGGAACTTCTTTCAACAGACACACACTGTCCATGGGAACTTTTTCCAACCTGACACACACTATACATGGGAACTTCTTCCAACAATCACACACTGTCCATGGGGTTTTGTCCAACATGACACACACTGTCCATGGGAACTTCTTCCAAGAGACACACAGTGTCCATGGGAACTTCTTCCTACAGACACACACTGTCCATGGGAACTTCTTTCAACAGACACACACTGTCCATGGGAACTTTTTCCAACCTGACACACACTATACATGGGAACTTCTTCCAACAATCACACACTGTCCATGGGGTTTTGTCCAACATGACACACACTGTCCATGGGAACTTCTTCCAAGAGACACACAGTGTCCATGGGAACTTCTTCCTACAGACACACACTGTCCTTGGGAACTTCTTCCAACAGACACACACTGTGCATGGGAACTTCTTCCAACAGACACACAGTATCCATGTGAACTTCTTCAAACAGACCCACACTGTCCATTGGAAATTCTTTCAACAGACACACGCTATCCATGAAACTTCTTCCAACTGACACACAGTATCCATGGGAATTTCTACCAACAAACACACAGTGTCCATGGGAACTTCTTCCAACAGACAAACACTGTGCATGGGAACTTCCTCCAACAGACACACACTGTGCATGGGAACATCTTCCAACAGACACACACTGTCCATGGGATCTTCTTCCAACAGACACACACTGTCCACGGGAACTTCTTCCAACAGACACACATTGTCGATGGAAACTTCTTCCAACAGACACACACTGTGCATGGGAACTTCTTCCAACAGACACACACTTTCCATGTGGAACTTCTTCCTACAGACACACACTATCCATGGGAACGTCTTCCAACACACATTTACTGTCCATGGGAACTTCCTCCAACAGACACACACTGTGCATGGGAACATCTTCCAACAGACACACACTGTCCATGGGATCTTCTTCCAACAGACACACACTGTCCATGGGATCTTCTTCCAACAGACACACACTGTTCATGGGAACTTCTTCCAACAGACACACACTGTCCATGGGAACTTCTTCCAACTGACACGCACTGTCCATGGGCACTTCTTCCAACAGACACACACTGTCCATGGGAACTTTTTCCAACCTGACACACACTATACATGGGAACTTCTTCCAACAATCACACACTGTCCATGGGGTTTTGTCCAACATGACACACACTGTCCATGGGAACTTCTTCCAAGAGACACACAGTGTCCATGGGAACTTCTTCCTACAGACACACACTGTCCTTGGGAACTTCTTCCAACAGACACACACTGTGCATGGGAACTTCTTCCAACAGACACACAGTATCCATGTGAACTTCTTCAAACAGACCCACACTGTCCATTGGAAATTCTTTCAACAGACACACACTATCCATGAAACTTCTTCCAACTGACACACAGTATCCATGGGAATTTCTACCAACAAACACACAGTGTCCATGGGAACTTCTTCCAACAGACACAAACTGTGCATGGGAACTTCCTCCAACAGACACACACTGTGCATGGGAACATCTTCCAAGAGACACACACTGTCCATGGGATCTTCTTCCAACAGACACACACTGTCCATGGGAACTTCTTCCAACAGACACACACTGTCGATGGAAACTTCTTCCAACAGACACACACTGTGCATGGGAACTTCTTCCAACAGACACACACTTTCCATGTGGAACTTCTTCCTACAGACACACACTATCCATGGGAACGTCTTCCAACACACATTTACTGTCCATGGGAACTTCCTCCAACAGACACACACTGTGCATGGGAACATCTTCCAACAGACACACACTGTCCATGGGATCTTCTTCCAACAGACACACACTGTCCATGGGATCTTCTTCCAACAGACACACACTGTCCATGGGAACTTCTTCCAACAGACACACACTGTCCATGGGAACTTCTTCCAACTGACACGCACTGTCCATGGGCACTTCTTCCAACAGACACACACTGTCCAAGGGAACTTCTTCCAACACACACACACTGTCGATGGAAACTTCTTCCAACAGACACACAGTGTGCATGGGAAATTCTTCCAACAGACACACAATGTCCATGGGAACTTCTTCCAAAAGACACACACTGTCAATGGGAACTTCTTCCAACACATACACACTGTCCATGTGGAACTTTTTACAACAGACACTCACTGTCCATGGGAACTTCTTCCAACAGACACAGTATCCATGGAAACTTATTCCAGCAGACACACACTGTCCATGGGATCTTCTTCCAACAGACAGGCACTGTCCATGGAAACTTCTTCCAATAGACACACACTGTGCATGGGAACTTCTTCCAACAGACACACACTGTCCATGGGAACTTCTTCCAACAGACACGCACTATCCATGGGAACTTCTTCCAACAGATACATACTGTCCATGGGAACTTCTTCCAACAGACACACACTGTCCATGGGATCTTCTTCCAACAGACACACACTATCCATGGAAACTTCTTCAAGCGGACACACAGTGTGCAAGGGAACTTCTTCCAACAGACACACCCTGTCCATGATAACTTCTTCCAACAGACACACACTGTCCATGGGAACTTTTTCCAACATGACACACACTATCCATGGGAACTTCTTCCAACAATCACACACTGTCCATGGGGACTTTTTCCAACAGGACACACACTGTCCTTGGGAACTTCTTCCAAGAGACACACAGTGTCCATGTGAACTTCTTCCTACGGACACACACTGTCTATGGGAACTTCTTCCTACAGACACACAGTATCCATGTGAACTTCAAACAGACCCACAATGTCCATTGGAAATTCTTCCAGCAGACACACACTATCCATGGAACTTCTTCCAACTGACACAGAGTATCCTTGGGAACTTCGACCAACAAACACACAGTGTCCATGGGAACTTCTTCCAACAGACGCACACTGTGCATGGGAACTTCCTCCAGCAGACACACACTGTCCATGGGATCTTCTTCCAACAGACACACTGTGCATGGGAACTTTTTCCAACAGACACACACTGTCCATGGGATCTTCTTCCAACAGACACACACTGTCCATGGGAACTTCTTCCAACAGACACACACTGTCCATGGGAACTTTTTCCAACAGACACACACTGTCCATGGGATCTTCTTCCAACAGACACACACTATCCATGGGAAATTCTTCCAACCTACAGACAGTATCCATAATCACTTCTTCCAACAGACACACATTATCCGTACGAACTTCTTCCAACCTACACACACTATCCATGGGACCTTCTTCGGACAGACACAACTATCCATGGGAACATCTTCAAACAGACAGACACTCTCCATGGGAACTTCTTCCAACAGACACACACTGTCCATGGGAACTTCTTCCAACACTATCCATTGGAAATTCTTATAACAGACACACAGTATCCATGGGAACTTCTTCCAACCTACACACACTATCCATGGGAACTTCTTCCAGCAGACACACACTACCCATTGGATGTTCTTCCAACCTACACACAGTATCCATGGTCACTTCTTCCAACAGACACACACTATCCATGGGAACTTCTTCGAACACACACACTGTACATGGGAACTTCTTCCAACAGACACACACTGGCCATGTGGAATGTCTTCAAACACACATTTACTGTCCATGGGAACATCTTCCAACAGACACACACTGTCCATGGGAACTTCTTCCAACAGACACACACTGTCTAAGGGAACTTCTTCCAACACACACACACTGTCGATGGAAACTTCTTCCAACAGACACACAGTGTGCATGGGAAATTCTTCTAACAGACACACACTTTCCATGGGAACATCTTCGGAAAGACACACACTGTCAATGGGAACTTCTTCCAACACATACACACTGTCCATGTGGAACTTTTTACAACAGACACTCACTGTCCATGGGAACTTCTTCCAACAGACACACAGTATCCATGGAAACTTATTCCAGCAGACACACACTGTCCATGGGAACTTCTTCCAACCGACATACACTGTCCATGGGATCTTCTTCCAACAGACAGGCACTGTCCATGGAAACTTCTTCCAATAGACACACACTGTGCATGGGAACTTCTTCCAACAGACCCACACTGTCCATTGGAAATTCTTCCAGCAGACACACACTATCCATGGAACTTCTTCCAACTGACACAGAGTATCCATGGGAACTTCGAGCAACAAACACACAGTGTCCATGGGAACTTCTTCCAACAGACACACACTGTGCATGGGAACTTTTTCCAACAGACACACACTGTCCATGGGATCTTCTTCCAACAGACACACACTGTCCATGGGAACTTTTTCCAACAGACACACACTGTCCATGGGATCTTCTTCCAACAGACACACACTGTGCATGGGAACTTTTTCCAACAGACACACACTGTCCATGGGATCTTCTTCCAACAGACACACGCTGTCCATGGGAACTTTTTCCAACAGACACACACTGTCCATGGGATCTTCTTCCAACAGACACACTGTCCATGGGAACTTCTTCCAACAGACACACACTGTCGATGGAAACTTCTTCCAACAGACACACACTGTGCATGGGAACTTCTTCCAACAAACACACTTTCCATGTGGAACTTCTTCCAACAGACACACACTATCCATGGGAACTTCTTCCAACACACACACTGTACATGGGAACTTCTTCCAACAGACACACACTGGCCGTGTGGAACGTCTTCCAACACACATTTACTGTCCATGGGAACTTCCTCCAACAGACACACACTGTGCATGGGAACATCTTCCAACAGACACACACTGTCCATGGGAACTTCTTCCAACAGACACACACTGTCCAAGGGAACTTCTTTCAACACACACACACTGTCGATGGAAACTTCTTCCAACAGACACACAGTGTGCATGGGAAATTCTTCTAACAGACACACACTTTCCATGGGAACATCTTCGGAAAGACACACACTGTCAATGGGAACTTCTTCCAACACATACACACTGTCCATGTGGAACTTTTTACAACAGACACTCACTGTCCCTGGGAACTTCTTCCAACAGACACACAGTATCCATGGAAACTTATTCCAGCAGACACACACTGTCCATGGGAACTTCTTCCAACAGACATACACTGTCCATGGGATCTTCTTCCAACAGACACACACTGTCCATGGAAACTTCTTCCAATAGACACACACTGTGCATGGGAACTTCTTCCAACAGACACACACTGTCCATGGGAACTTCTTCCAACAGACACACACTATCCATGGGAACTTCTTCCAACAGATACACACTGTCCATGGGTTCTTCTTCCAACAGACACACACTGTCCATGGGAACTTCTTCCAACAGACACACACTGTCCATGGGATCTTCTTCCAACAGACACACACTATCCATGGAAACTTCTTCCAACAGACACACAGTGTGCAAGGGAACTTCTTCCAACAGACACACACTGTCCATGATAACTTCTTCCAACAGACACACACTGTCCATGGGAACTTTTTCCAACATGACACACACTATCCATGGGAACTTCTTCCAACAATCACACACAGTCCATGGGGACTTTTTCCAACAATCACACACAGTCCATGGGGACTTTTTCCAACAGGACACACACTGTCCTTGGGAACTTCTTCCAAGTGACACACAGTGTCCATGGGATCTTCTTCCTATGGACACACACTGTCTATGGGAACTTCTTCCTACATACACACAGTATCCATGTGAACTTCAAACAGAGCCACACTGTCCATTGGAAATTCTTCCAACAGACACACACTATCCATGGAACTTCTTCCAACTGACACAGAGTATCCATGGGAACTTTGAGCAACAAACACACAGTGTCCATGGGAACTTCTTCCAACAGACACACACTGAGCATGGGAACTTCCTCCAGCAGACACACACTGTGCATGGGAACTTTTTCCAACAGACACACACTGTCCATGGGATCTTCTTCCAACAGACACACACTGTGCATGGGAACTTTTTCCAACAGACACACACTGTCCATGGGATCTTCTTCCAACAGACACACACTGTCCATGGGAACTTCTTCCAACAGACACACACTATCCATGGGAAATTCTTCCAACCTACACACAGTATCCATGATCACTTCTTCCAACAGACACACATTATCCATGCGAACTTCTTCCAACCTACACACACTATCCATGGGACCTTCTTCGGACAGACACAACTATCCATGGGAACATCTTCCAACAGACAGACACTCTCCATGGGAACTTCTTCCAACAGACAAACACTGTCCATGGGAACTTCTTCCAACAGACCCACACTATCCATTGGAAATTCTTCTAACAGACACACAGTATCCATGGTAACTTCTTCCAACAGAAATACACTGTGCATGGGAACTTCTTCCAACCTACACACACTATACATGGGAACTTCTTCCAGCAGACACACACTACCCATTGGATGTTCTTCCAACCTACACACAGTATCCATGGTAACTTCTTCCAACAGACACACACTATCCATGGGAACGTCTTCCAACAGATACCCACTGTCCATGGGATCTTCTTCCAACAGACACACACTATCCATGGAAACTTCTTCAAACAGACACACACTGTGCAAGGGAACTTCTTCCAACAGACACACCCTGTCCATGATAACTTCTTTCAACAGACACACACTGTCCATAGGATCTTTTTCCAACATGACACACACTGTCCATGGGAACTTCTTCCTACAGACACACACTGTCCATGGGAACTTCTTCCTACAGACACACACTGTCCATGGGAACTTCTTCCAACAGACACACACTGTGCATGGGAACTTCTTCCAACACACACACACTGTCGATGGAAACTTCTTCCAACAGACCCACAGTGTGCATTGGAAATTCTTCCAACAGACACACACTTTCCATGGGAACTTCTTCCAAAAGACACACACTGTCAATGGGAACTTCTTCCAACACATACACACTGTCCCTGTGGAACTTTTTCCAACAGACACTCACTGTCCATGGGAACTTCTTCCAACAGACACACAGTATCCATGGAAACTTATTCCAGCAGACACACACTGTCCACGGGAACTTCTTCCAACAGACACACACTGTCCATGGGATCTTCTTCCAACAGAGAGGCACTCTCCATGGAAACTTCTTCCAATAAACACACACTGTGCATGGGAACTTCTTCCAACAGACACACACTGTCCATGGGATCTTTTCCAACAGACACATACTGTCCATGGGAACTTTTTCCAACATGACACACACTATCCATGGGAACTTCTTCCAACAATCACACACTGTCCATGGGGACTTTTTCCAAAAGGACACACACTGTCCTTGGGAACTTCTTCCTACAGACACACAGTGTGCCTGTGAACTTCTTCAAACAGACCCACACTGTCCATTGGAAATTCTTCCAACAGACACACACTATCCATGGAACTTCTTCCAACTGACACAGAGTATCCATGGGAACTTCGACCAACAGACACACACTGTGCATGGGAACTTCTTCCAACAGACACACACTGTCCATGGGATCTTCTTCCAACAGACACACACTGTCCATGGGAACTTCTTCCAACAGACACTCACTGTCCATGGGAACTTCTTCCAACAGACACACACTATCCATGGGAAATTCTTCCAACCTACACACAGTATCCATGATCACTTCTTCCAACAGACACACATTATCCATGCAAAATTCTTCCAAGCTACACACACTATCCATGGGACCTTCTTCGGATAGACACAACTATCCATGGGAACTTCTTCCAACAGACAGACACTGTCCCTGGGAACTTCTTCCAACAAACACACACTGTCCACGGGAACTTCTTCCAACAGACACACACTCTCCATTGGAACTTCTTCCAACAAACACACACTGTCCATGGGAACTTCTTCCAACAGACAAACACTGTGCATGGGAACTTCTTCCAACAGACACACACTATCCATGGGAACTTCTGCCAACAGGCACACACTATCCATTGGATGTTCTTCCAACCTACACACAGTATCTATGGTAACTTCTTCCAACAGACACACATTATCCATGGGAACTTCTTCCAACCTACACATTATCCAGAGGAACTTGTTCCAACAGACACACACTATCCATGGGAACTTCTTCCAATTGACACACAGTATCCATGGGAAATTCTTCCAACAATCACACACTGTCCATGGGAACTTTTTCCAACATGACACACACTATCCATGGGAACTTCTTCCAACAATCACACACTGTCCATAGGGACTTTTTCCAACATGACACACACTGTCCATGGGAACTTCTTCCAAGAGTCACACAGTGTCCATGGGAACTTCTTCCTACAGACACACACTGTCCATGGGAACTTCTTCCAACAGACAAACACTGTGCATGGGAACTTCTTCCAACAGACACACAGTATCCATGTGAACTTCTTCACACAGACCCACACTGTCCATTGGAAATTCTTCCAACAGACACACACTATCCATGGAACTTCTTCCAACTGACACACAGTATCCATGGGAACTTCTACCAACAAACACACAGTGTCCATCGGAACTTCTTCCAACAGACACACACTGTGCATGGGAACTTCCTCCAACAGACACACACTGTGCATGGGAACATCTTCCAACAGACACACACTGTCCATGGGATCTTCTTCCAACAGACACACACTGTCCATGGGCACTTCTTCCAACAGACACACACTTTCCATGGGAACTTCTTCCAACAGACACACACTGTGCATGGGAACTTCTTCCAACAGACACACACTGTGCATGGAACTTCTTCCAACAGACACACATTGTACATGTGGAACTTCCTCCAACAGACACACACTATCCATGGGAACTTCTTCCAACAGCCACACATGTACATGGGATCTTCTTCCAACAGACAAACACTGTCCATGGGATCTTCTTCCAAGAGGCACACACTATCTATGGGAAATTCTTCCAACATACACACAGTATCCATGATAACTTCTTCAAACAGACACACATTATCCATGCCAATTTTTTCCAACCTACGCACACTATCCATGGGTCCTTCTTCGGACAGACACAACTATCCATGGGAAGTTTTTCCAAAAGACAGACACTCTCCATGGGAACTTCTTCCAACAGACACATACTGTCCATGGGAACTTCTTCCAATAGACACACACTGTCCATGGGAACTTCTTCCAACAGACACACACTATCCATGGGAACTTCTTCCAGCAGACACACACAATCCA